>VXBX01004392.1:244550-285282 GCA_013400415.1 Scytalopus superciliaris
CTGTTCCTGAAAATGACTGAAATTCGCTCTCTTAGTATTTAAGTATTTAATTTAAGAAGCGGCACTGAAGTTTTGAATTCTGCCATTTGAAAGATGTGGTATCATGTTCTAAGCTCTGTGTACTGAAATAAGTTGCTCTGTTATGCCTTTTCCTTGTTGTCTAGTTTAGAAATTGCTTAACCTGGGGATTTATTTCAGTTTGTTCATGTTGGCCTTCAGTTTATGCTGTAGGAACCTGAAAGCCCCTTTGGACTGTGACTTTGAGCTTCATTGACTTTTCTATATATATATATATATATATAATTTTTTTTTTTTAAATTTTTGCTTGTTTCCCTTTTTGTTTGATTCCGCTTGTTGAAAATCTCTGAAATGTATTGGTTTTATTCCTGTACGTGGAAGAAAAGAATCATTGATTGCCAGTCACCCTCCTTATGTCATCACTGTTCTTTGAATTAAGATGGGGTTTTTTAGATGGCTGCTGGATTCCCTTTGCTATAGTAGCTACATGAGATGTAGATGCTCCTTGTCCTCCCACCCCAGTCTGAAGAGAGAGAGAGAGGTGCTTTTTTAAAATCTTGACTTGAATGAAGAACTGAATCGAGTTTGTGGGGTAGACTGAATTATTTTCAATGGTTGGATATTGTTCTGTTTGGAAATGTGGTTGTCTTGGATGACTGGAAAGTTGTAGTAATTGTGAAGTGGGTTGCCATGTGGAAAACTGCGTAGGTTGTTATCATCTGGCATTTTGGAACGTTTTTCTAATTTTAAAATCATGTTAGAATATTTTAAATTCTGTTGATCATGTCTCCCAGCTGACTATTTGTAATAAAGAGCATGGAACTTACTAGACAGGAGGAATTTTGGAGTGTGGGGAGCACCTCTGGAAAGATGGTCTTTGTTTCCAGAGGCTGGAGAGCTGATAGAAGTGTCAGTGCCTTTGCATTTCAGTCACTGTGTTCAAATAAAAGGGTTTTGAATGGGCAAACAGATACACCACACTTGGGGAGGGGAATAGGGGAGCTGTCTGATACCTGTGTGCCAAAACCAAAACGTCAGAAAGACTTCTAATGCCTCTTAATTCAGTTACCAAATTAATAGTATATCATAGTTTGTAGTCAAGTTGCATGTGATAGTATGGCCCATTCGAATTCTTACAAATACTGGAAGCACAAAGATGGCATTTTTTATGGAATAAATAAATTATGCATAAATGTTAGTAGTATTTGTGGGATAGAAATAACATAATAAAAGCTTTATCTTGGGGAAAATACTTTAAAAGATGATCAGATGTATATTTCAAAGGCAGAAATGAAGGCTGTGGTTTATTGAGGGCTTTCAAAACAGGGTAGGCTTCTGGGGATAGAAGAAGATAATGTATGACAGAGAGTTGTTTCTGTGAACATGTGAATTACTTCTCCACTCTTTCCACTTCCCCCCCATCTCAAAATTAATTGAGTTTCCAGACTGTCACGTATATGTACAACTGTGCAATGTCTGTCTTGGTATTCTTGGTATTTTTAAGCCCTTCTCTGACATTTTGAGACACTGGACACTAGCAGTTTTCATATTGGAACTTTTCAGCACTGTTGAGGGGATCCTTAATGTATTTTCTCCTGGTGACAGTTGAAGAATCTTTGTAATCTTGTAGAACAAAGAGTGCAGTTAGAATATTTTTAAACTTTTTTTTTTTTNTTCTCTTGCAGATGTTGCTGCAGGTGGGGGCAAAGGGAGCGCTGTGATTGCCTGGGATTTGGGGGCATTTCTCTCCTCACCTTTCCGCTCCCGCTCCAGCGCTGCTGTTGCTAAAGACTTTTGTAACTATCGGCTCAAGTACAATTTCGATGGAAAATGAAGGTAAAGGTCTCGCCGGAGTCAGTGAGTTCCCCGGCGCCGGGCGGATCTGTGCATGCGGTGCGGCGGCTCCCGCGGGTGCGTGTGTGCCTGGGCTGGGCGCGGCGGGGCTGCCCGGCCGGCTGTCGGTGCCGGGCTCTGCTCGGGGGGCTGCGGGAGCGCCGCCGTCCCTTCGCTCCGGCTCCTGCTCCTCGAACTGACCACCAGCCAGGCGGGTTTTATTCCCCCCCGGCAGGCGCTCGAAGCATCTATGGTGCGGTTCAGTGCTCTGCGATCTGCGTGTCTCGAATAGAAACGTTTTATTTCGATAGCAGCCTCTGAGCACCAGTTGCTCGGTGTTTGCTCGGATCGTGTGATTTTTTTTCTTGAATTTATAGTTCAGGGTTGAAAACGAGAAGCATTTTGTTGCATTTCGTGTTGAGCGTATTTTTCTGTTCCTGAAAATGACTGAAATTCGCTCTCTTAGTATTTAAGTATTTAATTTAAGAAGCGGCACTGAAGTTTTGAATTCTGCCATTTGAAAGATGTGGTATCATGTTCTAAGCTCTGTGTACTGAAATAAGTTGCTCTGTTATGCCTTTTCCTTGTTGTCTAGTTTAGAAATTGCTTAACCTGGGGATTTATTTCAGTTTGTTCATGTTGGCCTTCAGTTTATGCTGTAGGAACCTGAAAGCCCCTTTGGACTGTGACTTTGAGCTTCATTGACTTTTCTATATATATATATATATATATAATTTTTTTNTGTGAAGTGGGTTGCCATGTGGAAAACTGCGTAGGTTGTTATCATCTGGCATTTTGGAACGTTTTTCTAATTTTAAAATCATGTTAGAATATTTTAAATTCTGTTGATCATGTCTCCCAGCTGACTATTTGTAATAAAGAGCATGGAACTTACTAGACAGGAGGAATTTTGGAGTGTGGGGAGCACCTCTGGAAAGATGGTCTTTGTTTCCAGAGGCTGGAGAGCTGATAGAAGTGTCAGTGCCTTTGCATTTCAGTCACTGTGTTCAAATAAAAGGGTTTTGAATGGGCAAACAGATACACTACACTTGGGGAGGGGAATAGGGGAGCTGTCTGATACCTGTGTGCCAAAACCAAAACGTCAGAAAGACTTCTAATGCCTCTTAATTCAGTTACCAAATTAATAGTATATCATAGTTTGTAGTCAAGTTGCATGTGATAGTATGGCCCATTCGAATTCTTACAAATACTGGAAGCACAAAGATGGCATTTTTTATGGAATAAATAAATTATGCATAAATGTTAGTAGTATTTGTGGGATAGAAATAACATAATAAAAGCTTTGTCTTGGGGAAAATACTTCAAAAGATGATCAGATGTATATTTCAAAGGCAGAAATTAAGGCTGTGGTTTATTGAGGGCTTTCAAAACAGGGTAGGCTTCTGGGGATAGAAGAAGATAATGTATGACAGAGAGTTGTTTCTGTGAACATGTGAATTACTTCTCCACTCTTTCCACTTCCCCCCCATCTCAAAATTAATTGAGTTTCCAGACTGTCACATATATTTACAACTGTGCAATGTCTGTCTTGGTATTCTTGGTATTTTTAAGCCCTTCTCTGACATTTTGAGACACTGGACACTAGCAGTTTTCATATTGGAACTTTTCAGCACTGTTGAGGGGATCCTTAATGTATTTTCTCCTGGTGACAGTTGAAGAATCTTTGTAATCTTGTAGAACAAAGAGTGCAGTTAGAATATTTTTAAACTTTTTTTTTTTTCCCAATGAGTTTGAAAGTTCTCTTCAGGTTTGGATATTGAGCAAGAGATGGAAGACTTTTTCTTTCCCCCCTTCTTCTATTTGGATGAATAATCCCAATTGAGACGTGATAAGATGGTTAGGAAAACTGATGTTTTCCTGTGTTAATTCAGTACTCATAAGCAGTATTGTGGTTTACTGTAAGCTCATTAATGTTTTGTCCTGAGACTTTGTGGTTCCTGTTTCTTGTGTTGGGTTGATTGAACTTCCGCAAAAATTCACGTTTCTCACGGTGATGGGGAAGGCAGAATTTTCCATCATGGGAAGACTTTTGCTTAATCATACGATTTAGAGGCATGATGTTTGCCTTTCTGTTCAGAAAGGTGGAATTTTGTGACTTCTTTCCCTAAGAGGTGCTTTCTCTTAAAAACGAGGCAGTCAGGAGAACCTGGATAGACAAAACATAACTGAGTGCAAACCAAGCCTTGTGGTTTTTGCATCTCTCCATTGGTGCCTCTGGGCCGTTTGAAGTAGTTTTCCATAGTGTGGTCTGAAGGGTTTTTCTTTCTTTTATCAACATCTTTTAGACGGTGATTTAGGCTGCTCTAATGAGGATTGTCTCATAGAAGACTGCCTTTTAGTAGAAAAATAACAAATACAGTTTAGGGCTCATAGACTTTGAGCTTCTTTGAGGTCAGACTATGATTACAAACACAAATTGTTAAACAGGAGTATTGTTTTGTTATCAAGGCCTTATGTAGTATTTATTTTCACATCATTAAGTGCCCAACAGAAGAGGTCAGAGTAAGGTTTTCCCACATGTAAACCAGAAAGTTTTTCCCAGAATCATTTTCTCACCTGTAAACCAAAAAGATTTTCCCAGAATCATGTAGAAGGTTAGTACAAAAACTCAGACAAGAATTGCTGCATGTGATAAAAACATCATGTGGTGATTCAGAAATCCTCCTTAATCCTCATTGTTTTGAGTCCCAGTTAATTTTAGCTAATCTTCAAAGATGACTGTTAACTTCAGCCTATAGTCTCTCTACATCCTGTGGTAATTTCAGGATAATTTTGATGATTGGCTCAGTAGGGAGATATAAATAAAGAATGTTTTATTTCTTTGAAAAATATACTTTAGTTCTTCATACAATCCTGAAATGACAAATGAGTAATTATTGTTTGCCATGTGCTTGAAGTGTAGTTGAATTTTCTAATGAGTTTCATGGATGGTTTTTGGTGTTGTTTTGTTTGTTTGTTTGTTTTTTTAGATAATGAAAATGGGCTTAGTTGCCAAACTAACAGATTGCAGATCAATGAATGGGTTTTGGGGGCAGTGAGTTAACACCGTGGACTAGCTCATCGTGGATTAGGCAGCTGTACTAATGAAGAGGTGGAGTGTATGTACATGTGACTGAAAGCAGAGGGGGAAGGGATGCCTGAAGCAGCACTGGCTTGAAAACAAATTAAATGGTTCCAGAGTGGCATCATCAGTAGTTCATTAAGTGGTATCCAAAATAATCAGAATTAAATTTGTGATGGAAAATGTTAGAAATTCTGAAATGGACTTAGTGCTATCACGGCAGTTCAAGTTCCTTTTGGCATGTAGATAATTTCTTAACAAATTAATAGGTGAAACAAGAATTTTGATATTCATTGATTACACTTTTTTATTCTCTGCAGCTTGATTACAGTTCTTTTACTATCTGCAGCTTGCAGAAAGCTAGAAACCAGTACTTACACGTTGGCAAAAGTCACATCTCTTCTGTTTAACTTGGAGGTTAAGGTGAGAGAAGAGTTTTGTTTTGTTTTTTTTTGTTTTGTTTTAAAGTGGAGTCTTCACTAAAGACCAGTTCTAGTACATATTTTAGATATCTCCCTGTATTTTAAGAGTGCTATGATAAATAACTGCTAAGTTAATGTAACTCAGTCTGCCATTAGAAATATACGTTTACTCTTTAAATGAACAGTCAGTGTCATCTTTTAATGTGGTTAATGGAGTATTAGTTTTAGCTTTCTCTTTTCCCATGCAGGTAGTTTGGAAATGTTAATCTGTAATAACCTAGAAGTGCTATACTGAGGTGTCTGCTTGAGTTCTGATATTGCAGAGTGTGTTAGTTATTTTGCCATCTTTGTATCTCAGGAGAGTCTATGGCACAGTCTCTTCATGAGCCAGGAGAAACGGTGGTGTAAGGAAAATGCAGACAATTCTTAAGGCAGCTAGTTTAACAAAAGACAAATATTTTTGCTTGCTGTTTCCTGAAGAGTGACAAATATGCTGTGGCCGTGGGATGCTGTTCTGTAGGGACGAATGAAAGTGTCCTGCTGGGGAAAGAGGGTTCTGCTCTGAGACCTGTTCCTGCTGTAGTGTTTTGTTGACTCTTGTGGTTGTTGGGTTTGGCTTGCGGGCTCAGCAGAAGGTCAGCCCAGCCCTTCCTTCCTCCTGCCCCTGTTGGACAGCTTTCTGTTAAATTAGAAAGTTGAATGGCTTCAGGAGGTGCCCAGTTAATGTTGAAAATGGTGGGGGATAAAGGAGAGACCTCCTCCTTTTAGCATAAGCAGACTGTTAGCTTGACCCAGTTCCTTAAGTAACTATAACTTCCATTCATTATCAATTCATCCATAAACCGTGGTGGAATTTTGCAAGAGTGGAATAAGTTAATAAATAGATTTTTTTTGTTGCAACACCTTTTGATTTGGTCAAAGAGTTCAGGTGGTACCTAATGGAGACTGCGTGATAAATTACATTTGCAGTGTGGTTTACAGAAGCTAGAAGGAATGATGAAGTTACAGTGCAGAGAAGAGAGGGAAAATAAAATACAGTAATCAAGGTATAAATTTGAGACAAGCATCTGTTTCTAGTCATTTGTTTTGTAAACATTTTACTCTAAACAATTGGAAGGGATAAAATGGATAATGGGTTAGCAGATGCAGCCTACAGAATCTTTTACAGAGGCTTTTAAAATATTTTTAAGTTACAAATTTTCTGCAGCACTTTTCCCCTGCATACGTAATTGACAAAAAAAAAAAAAAGCTTGGTGAATGCAGTGTTGCTGCTTTCTTGATACTAATTATAAGAAAACTTATTACCATAAGTAGAGTAATTATGCAGTGAGTTATGTTTGCATTTAAATTGACACCGACACTAGCTTGGTCCTGAGAACTGTTGTAAAACTGTAAGTTCAGTATTTTTTCAATTAGAAATTTATATTATTGGCTTATTCAGTAACTGCATATCCGTCAAGGCTATAATCAACTACGGGGTCTTGGAGCTTCATTATTTTCAACAAATAGTGAAAAGATATTTCTGTTGTTGTTTTTGCTTAACACAGTTGTATGGCAGCTAAATTCTGCATGTCATGGATCCATTAGTAGTATATCACAGGGTGATAAAATAATTCATTAGTGTTTGCCATTTCAGACGCCATCCTGGATTGTGAGAAGTTCGGCACTTTAGAGTGTTATGAGATACAAGCAGGCTGTTGGAGGGGAGCCATGTGCTCTTACTTCTGAGCTTAAATGTTCTCTGCTAGAAAGTTAGCAACTCTTTGGCAAGATAGATGACTGATATTTAGACCCAAAGTCTTTTGGCCTTTAACTTCTAAAGGGCTTCATGTGGATCAGGATTTAAGCTAAGGCATGTGCTGTTGGGAGTCAAATGAGGTGCTCTCTTCCTTAGGCAGTGAGTTTCTGAACTGACCCAGTGCATAAACTTTGCTTTCATTGAGGCACTACTACTGATTTGATATTTTTAGTGTCCTTAGTATTTTGTATCTTTTTGTTCTTCTGATTAATAAATAGTAACAAATGTATGAACTGGTCAAGCAGACTTTTCCAGTGTTTAAGGAGCTTTTTTGAACAGGAAGACTGAAACCCAAGTATTTTGCTGACCAGCAGCAGATGGGTCTGATGTGTTTGTCAGTGCTTTCTTGGTAATGATGATGCCACCTTTAGGCTTTCAGCAATGAGGCTTTAAACTCATCATAGTACATCCTGCAGAGTATGCAGTAATGCACTAAATGGTACATCTTTTGTAGCAATTGAATACAAATTTGAGTGTTTGGCTTTCTTAAGTATTCTACATTATTCTACATTCAGTGAGCTAAAGGAAGATAAAGTGGTGTCGGAGTTTTAGCTGGATTTCTCTGTTGCCATTTACTCCTACATCCACAGAACTGCAGTCAGGTTAAGGTATCATTATTTTTGTGAAATGTTTTGTCTAGCTGGAGAGCGAGTAGTTGTCATTCACAAGCTTTGCCAGATAACCACATGATATATACTGTGATTACAGAAAATTGCCCATCTTTACTATTGTGCTGGTAGCCTCAGTTGAACTACATGTCCTACTTTCTATTTTTTAAATTGAAGAAGACATGGTGAAACTTCCTGTAAGAGTAAAATGTACTTCAGGTTGTGGAGACATGTTTCTCTGAGAGCGTTCTTTTTAGAAGGTATTTTTAGGACTTGGAAATGGTTCTTCAGCTTTATAGACTATTGTAGAGTTAATAAATTGCATGTTAAATGGAGCATCTTAGTCTTTATTACACTGCCTGAGTGAATGGGGTTGTGGATAGGTTGCTTGAATATTTTACAACTTTTAAGATTGGGCAAACCCTGAGATTTAAAATGGTCAGTGTCAGTATTGGATGTCTGTTTCTTAGTTGATCAGAAATGCTGAAACGTTGTGTATGAAGAAGGACAGTTCTGCATTATGGCTGTTTCTTGGTCATAGTGAAAGTCCTAAGCACTGCTGAAGTGGTACCCGAATACAAGGCAGGTTTCTTTCCAGGCTTAAAGGGCAGCTTAGCAGGTTCTTCTCATAATTTGAGTATTTATTTCTTTGGTTAGTGGATGGTGTCTGTGTCAGTTTCAATATTACCCTTTTTCTGTAAAGTCTTAAGAAATAACACACAATGGCAAGACACTGAAACTGTGTGACCTTCCAGGATGGAAATTACAGGGAGAACTCATTAATGCAAATTAGTATTTCTCTTTCTTTCTGGCTTTTTTAGCGTCTGAACTTTTCTGTGTGCACTTCCTTTGATGTGGGGGCTCCTGGTAAAATGTTTTAACTAAAGTACTGTTGAATAAGAACAAATTCATTTTGAATATTAGAATACAAGGATGCTGCAGCTGTTTCCCCCACGGTGAAAAATCATTACTCTTTTCCAAGGGGGTCCATTCAAACAAAGACAGTAGGCAGTAAGTTCAAAGCCCTCAAGAAATATTTCTTTTCCTGAGCAAACAGTGTCTGGTAGAAAACAAGAGGCTCATTACAACCTTTTGAGGGGCAGGAAGGGATAACTCTTTGCAGTGACAATTAAAATGCTCTTTTTGCAAATTGGTCGTGGATGTTTGTGTTGAATGAGTGTTGGCACTTTACTTCTTGCTTCAAGAAAACAGCATTACTTCCCGTAGAGGTATGTCAGCATATAGTGCTCTCTGACCATGTTTTTTTGGGTAATTCACATATGGAGGGTGTAATGTTGAATATGAGGGCAATGAAGCTGGTGAAGGATCTGGAGCATATGTCCTGTGAGGAATGGCTGAGGGAGCTGGGGTTGCTTAGCCTTGAGAAGAGGAGTCTGAGGGGTGACCTTATCACTCTGTACAACTATCTGAAAGGAGGTTATGGCCAGGTGGGGGTTGGCCTCTTCTCCCACACAGTCAGTGACAGGACAAGAGTCTTCAGCTGTACCAGGCAGGCTTAGGTTGGACATCAGGAAGAATTTCTTCACAGAAATGGTGATTAGATATTGGAATGCCCAGGGGGTGGTGGAGCCGCTGTCCCTGGAGGTGTGGATGTCTTAGTGCTGTGGTCTAGTTGACATGGTGGTGTTCAGTCGTAGGTCAGGCTCAATGATCCCAGTGGTCTTTTCCAAATTAACTGATTCTGTGATATCAAATGTGTGTGTTTGAAGATACTTGATGTGATGTGGGTTTTCTGCTTTAGCAGAACAGCACATTTGTATTGAGTTTTCAGTGTATTTTGTAAGTTACACTTAGCATAATGTAGAAATTGAAATACACAGTTCAGTGACAATATCAGTGTGATTCCCACTTCCAGTCTCTATGATATCACCACCATCCTGATGCTGAGCATCCCCCTTGCCAGAAAGGAGCTTGTGCTTCTGTCTTTGAAATTTTGTCAGTGGTTCAGTGCATGTGTTCACTGAGCAACATAAGCCAGCCCAGCATGGGGGGGATGCAGACTCAGACATCAGCATTCTTCTGATGAAATCAGGGAGAGACATTCACCCCACCAGCTGATCCACTCAATGGACTTAGCTGTTTAGCCAAAGCAAAGGCCCTGGTTAGTCACACCCTGTGTTATTTCCTGAGCTTCATGGGCCCTTGCCCATCTCCTCTGAGCCTTCTGTTACAGGGGTTTATTAAGTCTTGAGTATTTGTCATGTTGCCTTTTACAGGATTTTGAGGCTCATGTGAGAAATTGCTAGTTGAGAATCAGTCACAGTTGGTCTTTGTGGTGTAATCATGTGTTAGGGACACACAACTTCATCAGTGCTTTCTGTACAGGCAAAACTTTCCTCAATATAGCTTCTGATTTTATGCATGTAATTAAAATATAGATAAATTAGTTCAAAAGCCAAGAATAAGACATTGAAAATTGGAATTTAGTTAATCAAGGTAAGTTCGTAGCCTGTCTGCGTTTATAGATTAGGAACTTCATTGCACTGATTTTTATTTATTTTATTAAATCTCTATTTACCATACTCTGCTGCTTCTGCCTGCTTCTTCTGTTAGCATAACTGGTGAATTTCTCTGGAGATTTAATTCCTGTTAAAATCTGATTGAATTTCACAGAGAAAATTGCATCACAGTCATAACCATGTCAAGTGTTGCTTGTTTTAAAATGGTCTGAGGGCTCTTTGTGTGCTCCTCTCTGCTTTAGCTCCACTTTTGAAATTCTGCTGTGCATCCGGGGGTTGCTTCTGGCTGTGCAGTTGGTCTGGGGCTCACTGTAACTTGTGTGTCTAATGCCCTTTTCTTGGGTGTTGTGGGCTTGGCTTTTTGCTGTGTCTTGTCATCACTTGGCCATTGTTCTGTGGCTGGGACCTGTATTGAAGCTCTGGGAACACCTTGCCTTCTAGACATATGGGGAAGGGAAAGATGGCATAAACATGTAGAGAAATAGATATTTTTGAGATGATTGTGACTCTGTGGAATCACAGCTGTGATGCTGAGCAATGGTTTATTAAAATGGGGAGATTGAAGATGGACAGTAAGATAGTTAAAGATCTGGCTCTCCAAAACCTCTAGCCATGATGTCCGAATGAGTAGAAGATTGTACCCTGAATCTTAATATCTGACAGAAGTGTGAGAAATGAGGATTACTTCCGTTCTGGGTAGAATCTTTTCCTTAAAGAGTCCTTTCACAGCCAAGAGTCTGCCTAGCAGGGGCTGTTTCCAAAGTCCATGTGCAGACAGATGGAGACTCAAACCTCTGTCCCTATTGACATCTAATTGATCCCTAGCCCTGTGTGCTTTCAGGGTTCCAGGCAGTGCAGAAGAGGTAATGCCTGGTATTCTGTTATTTTATTACTGTGTGCACTGATGTTCACAGTAGCTGATGTCTGTCTGTCTGTCTGTCCTTGCCCCTCTGCATCTGCAATCCTGAATTGTACTGAGTTGGAGAAGTGCTTTTTAGGGTCTGAGCTTTTTAAACCTTTTAGTGTACATCACATATAGTTGGGTCATACAGGAAATGCAGCAAATGGGAAGCTTGTAAATACCAGTCTGTTTTGTGTTCAGTGAAATTGAGTGAAATACCTTTTTATTACGTTGTTGAACACTGCTGTTTTTTCAGTGTGGGGAAGGTAGATGAAAAAAGTGAAAGCGAATTCTTATGGTGGGTGAGGAAGTGCTGATTCTTTTGGAATCTGAGCAAGAAAGGCACGAACACTTGAAAGGCAGATCACTACTAATAACTCAGAGGAGGTGATAGCAAGGTATAAAATCATATGTCCTTTCTGTTGCTGAGAATCCTGAGATGGTATGGCTGTGGATAGATCTCTGGTCAGGGCATGGCACGCTGTAGATCTTGTTTGCTCGTTGTTCATTAGTGCTGTCACGGGGCTTTGCTCACAGTACAGGTTCATCCATCACTGATAGCAGTCAGGTTTGCAATGTGGGCTTTGAAGTGTCTCTCAGACAACGTGCTTAGTATCTTTATCTCATTAATAAAACTGCAGTTCCTGAACAAGGTGCATGTAATATTTCAAGTGGAAAAGACAGCATAGTGTGCATAAAATTAAGTGCACATTGATTAGTTACACATTGATTATGTGGACATTCATTAATTGTGCTATTGATTAGACACAGCATGACTCAGTGACGATCACATGGTATCTGTGATAATCATGTACCTGAATGTGGGTCACTAGCTGCTCATACAGCAGCAGTCTTACAGGTGGGTCATGATAAACAAGGTGAAGGGTCTTTGTAGCGCTTGAGTTGGCTGGAAAGGGGTTTGATTTTACAGGGACTGATGGGATAGATTCAGGCAGACGTGGTGAGCTGTGCAGATGGACCCAAAGGTCCAGCAGAAAGAATCTCAAAGAGAGAATCAGAATTTCTTTCAGTGCTTCAACTTGCATGTCATTGTTTTGTGAACATCTTGGGGTTTTTTACTGTTCTCTATAGTTTTGATTCTCTTCTACCTTTGTATTTTGCACTTTTAGGCCAGTTGAGTAGCTTTATGTAACATTTACAGGGCTTTATTTTAGCTAATGAGCCAAAGCGTTTTGGTCACCAGTTTGCCTAAAAATAGGTTTTGCTATGAGAGTGTTCTAAATTTTTAGACAGCTCTCAGTGAATGTAGGTCCTGCCATTTGCATTCTTTGAGCAAGAAGAGCCAGAATTTCCCCTTAAAAATAATTGTAAAAGTATCTCGATATCGGTGAGCCCTGCTGATTGATAGTGGACTCATCCTGCTAACCTGAGAAAAACAATGGTAGAGGTAAGTTGGTGCTTATGGCAGAAAGAGGGAGGCAGACTTGTAGCATCTGAGGAAGAAGAAACAGTAACACATTATAGTTAAGTAATTAACAGCATTTTCCTTCAGAGGAAACAGAAGAGAACTCTGAATTTCTGGTAGTGTAAGCCTTCCAGATGAATTTGTATTAATTTTCCTAAACATACTTTGGTCACAGTTCCGTGGTTATATGATTGATGTATATTTCTTGGCCTGGAAATGACGGTGTGTACATTGGAAGGGGTCCAAGAAAAGCCCTTCCTGAGGCAGCTATTTATTTTTGTTAGTTAGCATATCCTGCTGCTTTGTTCCTTGGTGGAGTTAGCTGCAAGTGGGGAATGGGAAGCTGTGGTCATAGCTCCAGGAGCTTCAGTGCTCACCGATGTGATATCTGGCATAGGCCAGTATAATTTCTTAGCCCACATTTTCTTTATCCATGTGAAAACTTGGCCTGCAATGAAGTGCTGAACTATTTTAAGGTATCAGCTGATGAATGCCGGAAAATTAATTGCAGCATAGGATGGGAAGACATCATCTTGCTATATGTGGGTTGTCTCCTTTAGTACAGAGTGCTCTGGTTTTTGGAGTAGCTTCTGTTGGAGACCTTAAAAGGTGTTGCAGAAGCCCAGATCTCTGGTGTGCAGATCCGAGCAGCAGCGCAAAGGACTGTGGAGAGCACTTGCCAACAGCATTGAATAAGTAATTTTTCTGCTGTTTTGTGGAAGTAATGTGTTGTAAAAGCAGAATCATTGGCTTGAATGTAGTTACTGTGATCCAGCAGATAGCAAGCATGACGATTTTTTGGAGCTGAATCTGTTGGTGTAAGCCACTTTATATTTTGTGAAGGGAACAGTGATTGGTTTCTCATTGGCTGAGCAATTGAATTTCATTTGTGGCGAAGTGTTAGATATTTTAAATTGTTCTTTCCTGAACTACAAGTGTAGTTTAATCTACTTAGCTTGTAGAGGGTTTTTAGAAGTTAGATGAGGATCCATCCAGAATTGTCATACAATATGTAATTTCACTCTGTTGAAAGAAGCTGGCTATGAAAAGACCTTCTGAGCCTTTATCTTTCTGATGCTATACCAGATTTTCTCTGTAGATTTTCTCACTGCATACAATACAGTGTTCTTCATTAAAGTGAGAGATAGTATGAATGAAACACATTCAAAAGAATGGCTTTTTAAGGGTCTCAAAAAGCTTATCAAAATATGCTTTGTTGTAGCACAGTAGTTTTGCACTAATGAAGATGTATTTGGAAAAAAAATCTGATCTCTGGGAGTACCTTAACATTTCTGTTTAAGGATATTTAAATTCTTAAAAATCCTTAAAAATCTTGTTATTAAACTTCCTGAAATCCTAATTGATAATATCAGGGAAATGGTCAGTTATGTCCTTTCTTGGAGTTGTTATTTGAGTTTAGCAGTGATGTTATGAGCTAAAGGGAAGATGATTTTTCTCAGCACTAAAATCTGTAATGGCTGTCAGTTCACTTCTGCCTACTCTTACTGGGCAAGCTTGGTGGCTCAGCATTTTTGTTGAGATTGTGGAGTCATCTTGGTCAAAGTCATGTGTTTGTGGGTTTGTTTTGGAACAGCACTTAGACTTCGTATTTTTGAGCGCTAAACTGGTGTTAGGTAGCTACAGAGAAAATCAACCATCATATTCAAGTTTGTGGCCAACAGTGTGTGATACAGAAAATGAAGGTTGTTGTACCTTTTTTAGGGCATGAAATGCTGGAATCTTTTAGTGTATTGTCATCTTGAAGTATTTATACTCCGGCTGCTCATCTAATAAGCAACAATCAGAAACTCTCGGGTTTCATTAAATATCAAAGCAGTGCTGAGCTGTGCAATCAGTGTTGCTGTTGCACTGTTCTGCAGTTCACAAAACTTTAACTTCCTAACATTACAGGAAAACATGACTTTTTATAGCATTGACTTGAAACTTTCGTACTGTAGTCAAGTTTTATAACTTCACTTGCATCTGTGTGCTCGTTTGAGGTTTTCTTAATGGTGTTTCTGCTTTCTTTGTGTATAAGAAAATGTAAATAGGCCTCCTTCTACTTCATTAATGATTAGAAAGTAGGAGAAGGGAGTGAAATTTATCTGGAGCAATTACTTTCTGACCAGATATTGATGATAATGAGCTAAAGGATTATTAAGATATTTAACTGTTAGAATCTTTGTTGTTACTAACCACATTATTACAGAAATTAAGCCTTCTCAGTTGCATGTCCAGTGTTTTCTTTTATTATTGCGGGTGGTAACTTGCATGAAAATGAGATGAATTTTAGATTTCTATAATTGTAATGTTTATAAAAAAACTGTCGTTTAATGGCATTAATACTGAATTGCTGTGGTGTACATAATTTGAAATGAAGTGTTGGTGCTCTCCTTCCCTTCAGACTTTGGTTTTGTTTCTAGGTTGCACGTCTTCAAAAAATCCCTGATGGTGACAATGAGACAATGATTCCTGTACTGTCTTCAAAAAAAGCAAGTGAATTGCCAGTAGATGAAGTAGCAAGTATTCTGCAAGTAAGTAATTTTTACATCACTTAAGGGTGGGCTGATGTTACCAAACAGTAAGTTGGATATTTCATAAGGACAGGTCTTGTAATTGAAAGTTGATGCATTATCATGCATTTTGATAGTAGCTATTGTCTGCTTCTAAAAGCAAGTTGATTTTTAAATTGTTACTTGAAATGCTCTAATCTTTTAATATTTTCATTTGGAGGGTGAATGAGATTCAACTTGGAGATGTTTGTATTTCTGTATGCTTTGAAGATTGTTATTTGTTAGTAAAAATCCTGGAGCTGGTATTGCTGTAAAGTTCTGTCCTGGTTTTTTTTTTTAATTTTTTTTTAATTACTTCTATTTATCTAAGGAATCCTTAATGTCCTTAATTTATTTTGGTAGCCTCCATTTTAAACAGAGAAAATGGATTGAGAACGCTGCCCATTGACAGATTTATGAACCATGGAATCTGGGTTAATTTCCATGATAGATGGTCCCTCTTTATTTTTTGTATGCTTCACTGCTTGAGGAGTGCCCCATGATAAATGTTGGTCACTGGCAAGACTGAAGCTGTTGCTGTCACTTGGCTGAACTCCTGACACAATCCTCAGAAGTGTGAAGGATGCCCACAGTTTGGTTTCTTGTAGAGTTTTCTGCAGGGAACATCAGCAGTCATTTAGAGATGTGAAACAGTGTCTGCTTCTGTAGTTTGTGTGTGTATTTTTGGTTGAATCTCTTACATACTGTGGTCTGTTGGCTTTGGTTGTCATACAAATGTTTAGTACCAAGCTTGTCTTTCCAACGTTGCTGTATATTTTGGTGTTGGAATTTATTTTGAAGTCCAGCTTTTCAGTGTAATTGCTGACTGTTGTATTCTTTGCGCATTTTAATAGGCTAATCTTCAGAATGGCTTAAAAAACTGTGAAGTTTGTCATAGACGGGCATTCCATGGATGGAATGAATTTGATATTAGCGAAGATGAACCACTGTGGAAAAAATATATATCCCAGGTGAAGACTTTTGTCCTTCCTGCCTTTTAGTTTTAGTACCTTTCACTAGTTTTGCTTTTTATTTTGATGTACTTAGCTTTTATGTGCACGAGCACGTTTTGATAAGAGTAGAAAAAGTCTAGTAGAATGGGAATTCACAACTTCTTATTTATATCTCATTTACCTGTTGAAAAAGCATTTTATTTAGCTTTATACCATTGTTTTGATTAAATGATTTGTCCTTGAATGCATGTTCATAGACAGCCAAAGGGTGCTATTCATAACTAGCCTGAGGGCTAGAAAGGCAGAATAAACTTCCCTGTAGTCAGGCTTGGCTCTGAATTGTACTCAGGTCGGAGAACAATGCATGTGACTGTTGGTAAGTATTGAAATGGGATATGAAATATAAACAATGTGATAGACAAAGGGAATTTTAGAAAGCAAAACCTCTGCCTTTGAACTGAGGGTGGAGATGGGACCAGCCTTGATTCTGGTGTTAAGCAAAACTGGCAAGAGTCCAGTGTGAGTTTATTTACACAGAAGATTTCGGATGAATTTGTGACATTAAACATTTTGGTCGGTGTTTCAGTGCTGCCTTGAAGTGATAGATGGTTGACTCCAGAGATCCTGTGTTTCTTGGGAGTGACTAAAAAGATATTCAGTGCTCTGCTGATGACAGCAGTGGGAACATCATCCCATACTAGCTGTACTCTGGCATTAATGCTTTGTTTTCCCATGTGTAGGGTCAATTAGTCAGATGCATCAGAACATTTCTAAGGCATGTTTTTCAGGTCTGTTTTAGATGGAATTTATTAAGATACACACTTGCTTTGGGTGTGCTTATCAGATGTGCTGTTACCTCAAAGACATTTTGAATGCATTTCAGGCCTCTTTTTCTGTGTTTAAATGGAATTATAGGAGATTATTGTTTTTACATTTAAAATGTGAATCAAAAAATGTCAGAAACATTCTTTTCCTATTGCATATTGAATCCAGTCTATTTATGGTTTTTGTTATTTAAAAGAAAACTCCTCAAGTAAGCATCTGAACAGTAGAGAGTTAGATTTTCTTTGCACTGGTAGGTTATAAATATTTTAGTAATAGAATAATATGCTTCAAAAATAGATCTGGTGTGCTTTGAGGGGTAGATAAAATGGCCTTTCTGTCAAGAGTGTGGCTGAATTACTGTTCTGTTTCGTTTCAGTTTAAAAACCCCCTTATTATGCTTCTCCTGGCATCTGCAGTCATCAGTGTTGTAATGCATCAGTTTGATGATGCTGTCAGTATCACTGTGGTAAGGAACTAAAATTCTGTCTTCCTTGGGAGTACTTCAGAATGTGTGACCACATGTGTGTTCAACATCACATGAATGCCAGCGTGGGGTGGGATCACTTGGTTGCAATTGATGAGTTTGATTTGTGTGCTATCATTAAATCTGTTTAGTTTGTGAGTGGATTTTGGTTTTTTCTTTTCCTTGATTGATAGCAGCAGTACACATCAAAAAACATCAGTGAATAATTTTCTGGCTATTTCTTGCATCTTTTCTGTTGGTTAAAATGCCTGTCTTTAGGCTTTTGTTCAAAGGACCAATTTTTGGCATATTCTATGTAATTTTAATCTTAAATTGTGCTTTAACTTCAAATTGAAATCAATACAAGCCTTTTGTGAATTTACTTGAAAGATGTAATCTTTTAAAACATGAAAAAGAAATGAAACCTGAACTCTTCAGAAATCACAGGAGAAATATAGAAGCTGAAATAATAATTTGTTGTGGAAGTTTGCAGTGAAATAGGGTGCTAAACTACAGAGCCAAATACAGTACTCATAAGCATTTGTCATTGCAATTGACATGGAGAAGAAAATTGTGATCCCTTTGACCTTTTTGGGGTGGTGGGTGGGTAACTGAGTATCTTGATTTCTGTGTCACTAGAGGCAAGTTCTGGCTGGATTTTTTGCTCTTGTCTTACCTCCAGACTTCCTGTGCTGAGTTTTACTTTTGTGCATAACTCAAGGTAACTGGAGATTTGCTCCTAACCACTCTGATTTTCTGTAAAGGATAGTTGTCTTTGGAAGATAAACTATGTGGCTTCCTAAAGAAAAAACTTGCGATTTTGAATTTGAGTGTTGTGCTAGTTTGCGTTCCTAAGTTGGATGTAGGTAAATTGTTGCATTATGAAATGTGTTTAACTGTTGTGGCTGAAAGTTGAATTATTTTACATTTTTTCCCTTGGTTAGGGCTGTTAAGTCTATTTCTTAACCCTCTTGAGCAAGGCAATGAGAACAGAACAGGCAGTCAGTGTAAGGGAGCAGTAATTCCTGCATTCTGTGTGACAGCCTGAGAAGGAATCTTTTAATGGCCTTGTGAATGTTGGTAGTTGTGTCTTAAACTATGGAGGACAAAGCATGATTGAGTTAAAGTAATCAGTTGTGGGTTTTGTCTAACTTCTGGCTAACCCCCCTACCATTTAGTACTGTTGTTATTATTAATAATGTCCAATTTATCGCTGAGTGAATGTTTGTTTTACTTAATTACTATCAGGTGATAGTGCAACTTTTCTATGACTAGGTATTTGTGTTCAGAGCCTTAAGCAACAAAACAAATTTGTTGCTAAAGATCAGTGACGTGTATTATTTTGGTGGCAATGCTGGCTTGAGCTGCTTTTGCCATCCTTTTAGCTCTGCTGATACAAAGGTGTTGTAACACTTTTTGTTCTGGACTGGGAACTGATGAAGATTAAAATAAAAATAAATAGATACTTCTTTCCATTGATATGAGGCTAGGAGCACAAAGCTGTGTGGTCTGTAGAATGTGATATTGCCTCCAAAAGAAACATGTGTAGCTGTGGTCGAAATATTTTATGGAAACATGGAATATATATATATAGTTATTTCCTAACACTCAGTTGGTGAGGCTAATGTTAGTATCACAAATAAGGCAGATTTACTGGATTTATGTGGATTTAGTTAAGAATTCAAGAGTTTTTTCACTTGCAAAATAGTAGTATCTTGGTTATTTTTAGTAGTTGCTGTGTGTACTTTAAAGGCTTAATGAATGGATGGTGTCTTACGCTTCTGTAAGAAATCAGTGTAATGACTCAGTTTGAGTAACAGCTCAGTTAACGAAGGAAAACTCAATTTGAGAGTGTATTGAAGGAGAATTATTGGTGATCGTTGTTATTTCCTGTTAGATTTAATTAATTTGTTCACTTTCACATCATGTGCTTAGAACTCCAGTGATGTTTATCTTGATGTTTTAGGACCACAATTTTATTTGCTGGGGGGGACTATGAAGACTTGATATTGAGGCCTTAGTACTTCTCTTGGATTCTTCCTAATGAACAATTTTTTTAGCTTTTTTGGTTTGGATTCTGGCATCTTGCCTGTTTGGGGTGTGCCCAGTGTCCTGTCTCGCTCCTTGGGTGTCTTGAGCAGAATTTGAGATGCTCATCCTCCTTTTTGTTGTTCTTGCTAGGATATTTTTATGACTCTGGACTGGTTCTTCGGCTCGCTGCCTTATATCTTGTCTTCAGCTGATTCTTAGTCTTTGTTACCTGGTTACTTGAATGAAACCACATCAGTGATGCCCTGTACCAGTTAACACACCTTTGTTCTGCTCACAGAGGGCACCAGTCAGTTTTTCTGTTTGTGCCATGGATCCCTTTCCACTGCTGTCTCTTGTTCACCATTTAGAAACAGGAAGCAGAGGAAGTTTTTCAAGTTTTCTACCTAGTTTTTGATCTTATTTTTGGTGAAATCAGGTTATTGCCTCCTTGGACATCACTGAAGCAGGTGCAGATAGATAATGGCACTGCTTTTGGGACAGACCCCAGGGATACTGAGTGATTTTGAGCATGAGAAAGTTTGTTTCCAAATCATCTTGCTAATATGTAGGAAGACCTATGAGCAAAACCAAATTGCATACTTTCTTGGTCATTTGTAATTCTTTTATCTCACCTGGTTTTGTTCTCTTGCAGGCAATACTCATTGTTGTTACAGTTGCCTTCGTTCAGGTAAGACAGCTGTTGTCCAAATGAGAGTATTGCTTTTATGTAAACTCTTTTATTAACAAGACTGAAGTACTTGTCTTGATGCATTCTGCTTGCATGATTGAGTGATGTGCTTTCATCCAAGTCTTTTGCCTTTTCTAAACTGCATGAATTGTCCTGCTTTAACCACATTGACATTTATGCACCTGTATCAGTGTTACACTCAGCCATAAGACTACTTGTAAAGAAGCCCTTGGAGTAAACAGAAGTCCTTAAGTATTTAACTTCATAAAAAAGATTTTGAAAATGTAGCTCTTGCTTCCATTGTGTGCAGAAATGGAAAAAAAATTGTCTTAAGTAGTTTCCCAAGTCATAAAAAAGTTGGTTTTGTTCTGTAATTGCACAGCTTTAGCCAGGGTGTGCCTGAACCAAAATTGCTTTGTGCTTGTGCTTTATATCTTTAATTATCTGAATTCTGTACTCCGTTTATTGAGCTAGACATGAGTTGTGTTACCTTAGTTCTCCAGGGGCTAAGAGCAGGAACACAGGATTTTTGGTACTAACTTGTTAAACTGTAGTATTCAAAAACATGTCCAATCCCTGTGTCTAGAATCATTACTGCCAGTATTACAAATAACTGAAGATAATGAAGGAAAATGCAAAGGACCTCTGCAATTCTTTCAGAAGAAATGCGTGTAGGCAAATCTTTAAATTTTTCAGTGTTTGGACCATATTTGCTTTTGAAATTATCTAATAGAGAACTGTTGAATCAACTCTTATCTGATTGTTTGGAATATTATGTAATACAACTTTACTCATAAAATAAACTTCAGTAGCTCTGTCTTCTGTTGTGTAACTTTTCCCTGTTTTGAAAAGATTATCTGCTTTATTTTTAAAAAAATGTCTCTGCAGGAGTACAGATCAGAAAAATCTCTTGAAGAGCTAAGTAAACTTGTGCCTCCAGAATGCCATTGGTATGTAGTTTTGTCCTTTCAGTCATAAATTAAATCATATAAAGTTTATTCTGAAATGAGTAAATGGATAAGATTTTACTGAACTTACTTCCTTTGTATCAAGTTTTTGTGCTGACATAGACCACACTTTGCTTTTTCTCACTGTAAAGATTGTTTTATGAGACTGAAATGCATACCACACATTGTTGCCTCTCTGAACCCTTGAACTGACGCTACTGATGTGTGACCTCTAAGAAACAAGCAGCAAATTAGAAATGTTTTGCTGAAACCTGTAACATTGTGATGTACAGTCAGCGGAGTGAATGCTTTTCTCAGACAAAACACCAGAGGAGCCACTCTTACCCTCCCTGTTTTCACCCACAGTGTACGAGAAGGTCGGGTGGAACACACCCTTGCAAGGGATTTAGTCCCAGGGGACACAGTCTGCCTGTCAGTTGGAGACAGAGTGCCAGCTGATCTACGATTATTTGAGGTATATACCTAACATGGGTTTAGTACTTCATAACTTCCTTCTTGTGGGACAGAGGGGAAGGGGAGATAGCTGCTCAATACTGAAGTGTTTTTGTTTGGAGTTACTTTCCAAGTGTTATCATGCATTCTTAACCAATGTACGCATTTTCTTACTGTGTGACATGAGACGAAACAGTTTGTCAATTTCATGTAGTAACATATTCTTCAAAGTTTTATATTTTTTTTCCTGCCTCCGCGTTAAACATGTTGTAAAACCATTGTTTTCAGTCTGAATGCTAAGATATTTTAACAACTGGTCGCAGGTGGTTTTCGGTATTTATTTGCATTACATGTTAGGGTATGGTTCCAATGTTCATTGATAATGGAATGTTGAAAACAAATTGTGAAATTGTGCAGGTGTGGTTTTTTCTTTTTGACACTTTTTCATGAGTGTGTGTCATTGTATCTCCTACTTTACTCAATACTTAATTTGTGGTATTAGCACTGCTGGAAGTGCTTGAGTTGAAGCAATGGCACTGTACTAGTTGTTGTATGTTCTCTGAAAATGAAGTGTAATGTGTATATATATTCATCTTGCTTATTTTGATGGTTCTGGTTGAATAATGTCACATTACTTTTCTGTCAGATTGGGCATCCTCAGTTTGCTCAGTATCTGGGCTATCTCTCATGCCTAAAGCAGTTTCTGGATATGAAGATCTATATATCCAGTTTATTCACTGTTGATACTTGATTAATCAGTGTACATTTCGTAGACAAAGTCTAAATTAACTACTTTCTGAGGCAAATTTGTGTTGCTCTTGAGCAGTTTGTCTGGATTGTGTTTTTAGCCCCCACAGCGTAGTTAGTTGAGTGGGTTTGTTTTTGGTGTCTGCAAACACTTTCTGCTTCCCTTGGCAATTATATAGTCTCTGCATTGTTATGAAACTGCTGTTGCAGCAGCACCTACTTTCTTGCTCCTGTCTGGTGCCATGCTGTGATAGCAGCATGCTTGGACCTCTTACAAAGGAAAGCAGAACTGGAGTTAAAAGTTTCTCATCTGTCTGCAGCCCAACAACAGATGAATTTTTTTGCCATCCTTAACTACTTTTGCAGATCATTTGAAAATAAGAGAATGCCATCTTTTTCATCTTGTGGCTACTGGGCATTGCTGCCAGGTGGTGGGTTTTAAATTAGAGGTCATGTGGGGATCGTGTTTTCAGAGAAGGATCTAGAGCTCTTCTGTGTGTTCTGATTGATGCCGTCCCAGAAAACAGTACAAGTGATAACTAGGCATGATTTACTTTGTGAAGTCATTTCAATATATTAACCTTTTTTTTCACTAGTTTAATCTTGCAGGGATGATTTTTTTTTTTTTTTTAATGTATTTGAAAATCTTTTCTGGCCTAAGTCTTCTGTATGTTAATGAGCGATCCATCAAGTTTTATGATAGTCTTCTCTAAAGCCAGAGTACTGCATCAAAAACTAAGACGCCTAGAACAGTGTAGGCTCGAAACACAATTCTTTTTGGTAGTGGTGATAAGAGTTTCAGAGCTCATGGCTGTGTCTCAACAATAGCAAAGGGGCATCTCCATCTTCCATCTTTGGCTCTTCTAAGTGAGAGCTTTATGGGAGTGTCTCTTGCTTTGTTGAGCCTTAGAATGTGGTCAGTATTGACATGGCTCCTTACCACATGAATAAAATGATTTTATTTTTAATGGTCAGAATTGTGAAACTTGTGTTTGCACTTCCAACTACTCAACAAAATATTTTAATGCTTTTTAC
Organism: Scytalopus superciliaris; assembly: GCA_013400415.1. Classification (NCBI taxonomy): domain Eukaryota; kingdom Metazoa; phylum Chordata; class Aves; order Passeriformes; family Rhinocryptidae; genus Scytalopus; species Scytalopus superciliaris. The sequence continues at coordinate 267,813 of VXBX01004392.1, forward strand.
CTGTTTTGTTTTCAAAGGCTGTGGACCTTTCCATTGATGAATCCAGTCTCACAGGTGAGACAGCTCCTTGCTCTAAATCTACAGCTCCTCAGCCAGCAGCAACCAATGGAGACCTTACCTCTAGGAGCAATATTGCTTTCATGGGGACATTGGTCAGATGTGGAAAAGCAAAGGTAAAATCATTATTGATAAAGAAGAGTATTTTCCATGTTTCAACTAGTTGAAGTCAGTTCTTGGTTTTAAAGTTTACCTCTCAGTCATAAGTGCAATACTCTGCAGAGCTTTTCTTCCTGGTGCTTTTTCAGGCTCTGATTTAATAAGCAGACCAGGGCCAGGACAGCTCAAGTTTATAGGGAGCAAACAGTGTGAAACTGCTCTCTGTAGGGTGTGTTGATTTGCTTCTAGAGCAACATTCACAGGTTTGAAATCTGGAACTTAAAATTCAGTTGTCTAGTGTAGGTGTTCCCCTGTTTGAGTTTTGTTACTGGTAGTTAGTAAGTACTTCAGCAGTGCACAGAGCAGCAGTTTGTTTCACAGACACAAAATAGTTTTTAGGAAAAATTCTCTACTTGTGATAAGAATAATTTTATAAACAAAGTTAACAATTGTAGTGGGCTGAATGGCATTTGCCCACTATTTGAGTCAAAGCTATCAAGATCAACCACTAACATTAAAACTATACCTCAGATTTGAATTGGCTTTATTTTTGTGGTTTGTTTTTTTTTTTTTTAGGGGATAGTTATTGGAACAGGAGAAAACTCTGAATTTGGGGAGGTTTTCAAAATGATGCAAGCAGAAGAGGTAAGAGTAAATATTTAGAATCGAAGCTGTTTGTAAGTGTATATTTAATTCATTAAAACTTTGAATTTATTCTGTAGGAACTTAGTTAAATATAATTATATTGCTTTCAATATTTTTATTTCCCTTAGTGAAGCAGATCTTAGCTCTTGAACATGAAAGTAGTAATTGAATTCAGTGCAACAGAATATCCATAGCTGACCTAAAGATATTAACTGTGAAAATAATACTCTGAATGTGTATAAATATTTACATAGTTTTCTGTTTGGCTAAATTGAATTTTCTGCAGATGATTAAAAAATTCCTTCTGAGATATAATTTGCTTTCCAGAGCTCTAATGCCTCTGTTTTGAAAATCAGTTCTACTCTTGCGTTCAAGAACTTTGTGAAGGAAGTACAGTGGCTTTTAAGTCAGCACGTTGTTTTGGTTTTTTAAATGATATTTCTGCTAAGACCTTTTGTATTAGATTTGTTCAGACCTCAGAAACTCCCAAAGAATATTTCTAATGATTTTTTTTAAATCCTATAAAGGAATAGTCTCTCTGCTCTAGGTACTGGAATGAAACATATGGTAGAACTGCACCTTATTCACTGACTGTCTTGAATTTTGTATCTGTGAAGTAAAATGTGATACAGTTAATTTGTTAAATGCTGCATGTTTGCCATTCATCAAGGCTCCAAAGACACCTCTGCAGAAGAGCATGGATTGCTTGGGAAAACAGCTTTCCTTGTATTCCTTTGGTATAATAGGTAAGATAATTTATGTAAAATAATTGCAAATAATTGCAAATTATTATCTAATGGAAACTCATGTGTAGGCCTGGGAAATGGAAGGCTTGATCTCCTCTTAAAAAATATTTTGGCTCCTGATTTTATTGGTCACTTTGAATTCATGCCACTAGTCATCTGAAAACTACTAATGTGATGTAACTAATCATAAAAGGTGTTTACTTGCGTCTTCCTGCAAATGTACTTTTCTGATTTACTTTTTGTCCTCTAAACGCTTCCTTTGAAATTGCAACGTGGCTTGTGTTCTCATTGAAGGTGTTGGTATGGCTGAGCAACTTCTTTACCTTTGCCATACATTTAATTAGAATCATGCTTTGACAGTGAAAGAAATAACAGATTTTTATAGGCAGCACAATGATAACCTTTGGCTGTTTGACTTCTTTTTCTTGTCCCCCCACGAGGCTGCGGTGTGTGTTGGTTTTACATTTTTCCCGACGCCTATTTTCTTTATAGGAGTTATTATGCTAGTTGGCTGGTTGCAAGGAAAGCATATCCTTGATATGTTCACAATTGGTGTGAGGTAAGATTTTTGTTTCTAAATAGTGCAGCTCATGCATTCCAGAAAATGTCCGAAAGCTAGTCATGTATTTTATAGCATGCTTGCACACACTTCACTTCATGTAGTTAAAAATGAAAATAGAAAAGCAAATTCATACTTACTTTTAATGATGCAGTGTGTTCCTGTCAGTCTCTTAAACTGTACACTTGTATGATGATTTCTGAGTGTCTTGGGGAACATCTGCAAACAGTTGTACAGTTTGAATTTTCATCACTGAGTAAATAAAGTAATGTAATAATAAACTGTAATTTTATAAGTGGCATATGACAAAACTAACTGCAATCCTTGTGTTGTGTAGTTCAGTAGCTCATTTTCTAGCATGTTATGCAAACTTAATCCCAGGGTGTTTGCTGAGAACAGCCCTGAATTTAGATAGTCTGAGTCTCTACTCTTAGAAAAATTACTGAGTTACTAGTTATATGGAGAGTGCATAAGGCAGAAGTGTTTCTTTATGTTATATTATCAGACTCTGGATATTTACGGTTTTGTGGAGGTGAAAACTCCCCAGAAACTACATCTTTGAGCACTGCCTAATGAGCTATTGTGCTCTTGTTTACACTGTCATCAGGTTTTTTATTTGCTTGTTTTGAAATGTGCCATTCCCTCACTTGAATTGCTACCACATCAGATCTGACAGTAGCGGTTGTGGAGAAGTTGTGGCATTTCCTCTTTCTGTTTAGTGCTGACTACACTTACTCTTCACAGTCTGGGTTGCTTTGCACAGCCCTGATTAGTATTTTGTGTAGGCAAAATAGATGTACAATCGATTTCTCCTTCTCCCCAGCATTTCTTAATACTTTTGCATAAATAGTGAGTAGGAATGGTCTAATTTGTTGCTGTCTTCAGCGGGTATGTTTTAATGAGTGATACACAACCAGAATCACATGGCAGCTGCCTCCTTCCACTTCTAACCTCAGTGACCAGGCAGCTACAAAAACAGTGTTCTGAACTGTAAATGCATCATTACTGTGTAATTCTGTATGACATTCCAAAACAAGATTTGTGTATTTCCTTTCATTACAGCTTGGCTGTAGCTGCAATCCCTGAAGGCCTCCCAATTGTGGTGACAGTGACACTGGCCCTTGGTGTGATGAGAATGGTGAAGAAACGGGCTATTGTAAAAAAATTGCCTATTGTTGAAACTTTAGGTATGAGTAGACTAACTTAGAGATCCTATTTTGATACAAATGTTAGGAAATCGACATAAATATTGATGACTAATGATGAAAACAAAGCAAGTATTCTTATCTTGCTAGCACTGTGGTGGCATCTTTAAATATTTCTAAATTGAGTGGGTGTTAGACAGTAGCAATTGAGGTAGATGTTTCTGTGGTCCTTCTGATTTCTTCTTTTTATTTAACTGAAATGAGCAGTTAATAGCATGCCATGCTAGCAATATTCTAAACTGAGTCAGTGGATACATACACTCTTCACACCTGTTTGCTGTGAGATGTTGTTGTTAAATAAGACTTGTGAAATGACTTTTTAAACTAAAAATTCTTGGTGTAAATTTAGAAATGATATTGACAGTAGAAAAAAAATATTCCGAGTTTGCATATTAGAAAAAGCTCTGTAATCACAATGTACCTTCAGGATGTTATGCTGCTCATATTAAAACTTAAAGTCATTTAAAAACATTAAAGCTCAAAAACATTCTGTGTGCAGGTTGAGTCATAAAACAGGGTCTTACTTTTCCTTCTCATCAGGAATCACAATTGAGACTTCAGTAATGTAGTTTTAGACGCAGCAGAATAAAATAAAGGAGAGGTAGTGAATGGAAGAATTTTGGACAAACTGTGAATATGAGATTTTAATTAGGTTTTTTCTGTTTATTGCACAAACTTGTAGAGAACCTGGTACAACTATTCATTAGTAGTTGAAAATTTGCTTTTTTTTGTTAAATCTCACTTGTTTTTTTTCCCATAGATAGCTGCAGTATTTCTAGGAATTTGCTTGTCTTGAATACTTTTGCCTTTGTTAGTTATTCACATTGTTCTAAGCAAGCACTGTCTTATAAATGCTAATTGGTTATTTCAGGTTGCTGCAACGTGATTTGTTCCGATAAAACCGGAACTCTGACAAAGAACGAAATGACTGTTACTCATATTTTTACTTCTGATGGGCAGCATGCTGAGGTATGTAGTGGGATGGTTAGACCTGACTTTTCCTTTTTACTTTGTCTTGTGTATCAGCTCAAACATTCTTGAATATACTGCAGGTGAAGCGTCCATCAAGAAAGCGGAAATTTGGTGCACCAAACTCCTGTCCCTCAACTTCCAGCCCTTTGTGTTCTTGAGTTAATTTAGTATTGCAGCCTTTGAGCTGTGTGTTATCCAGGCCTTTTCTGGTTACAGAAGAATTTTTTGTGTAATATGTGAAGTTCTTAAATCTCCTGATGGCTGTAGGTCACAATAGGAGACAGGTGCTGACATACAGCACGAAGACAAGTTGAGAGATTGTGTTTTTCTTCAGTATAGAAAGTTGAGGATATTTTGCTGTTTCAGGTGCATAAAAATAAAATCTCTGTGTTACAAACATTTAAAATGGGGATATCCAGCTTTTGACTAAAAGACAGTTTATTGTGTGAACCCTTCATATTGAACATGTGCTGTCATTCTTGCTGGTTTTACAATGGATGGAGTTGGGAAGTAGGAGTAGGACATGAAACAGTAGTCATTGGGGAGTTGCTGAAGTAAATGCACAGAAGAGAAGCAAAAGCAGCAGCAGTAGAAAAGCGGGAGTGTTTTAAACAAGTTCTTAAATTCTCCAACTCCTTGATCAGGTTTTGTTTCCACAGTACATTTACCAGATGGTGCTTGCTGTTTTCTTTTGTAAACATAAATACTGGCATTTTTTCTTCATGTTTCCTGTTATTTACCTGTGTTTTCTTACATATCCCAATAGTTATTTTTTATTGCTGCAGTTCCATAGGAATACTGTAACTGCTTTGCTACAACTACTAGCACAGTTGTATCTGAGTCAAATCAGCTCCTTTTTCCTAATGGAAAGAGAACTTGAAATGACTCTGAAATATATTAGCTGTTAATGCTGTAGACTTGAGAATCCCAGTGGGATGCCTGGGTTTTATGCACTAAAAATACCGTTTTACTGGTTTTTAACACCTTCCTAAGGTCTCAGCTGAGAGGCTGTTGAACTGATTTTTTTTTTGAATTCCTACTGGAGGAAAGTAGGGCTCTGCTCTGTACTTCCATTTCCCTGCAGGGGATATGCATTATTAACCAGGGTAAAGATGAATAGGAGGAAAAAATTAGAAAGCAGAAGAAAGGGGAAAAAAGAAAGCATGCCTAATGTTTCCTAAAATCCAAGGAAAAAAACTTCCAAGGCAGGGTGAAGGCAAAAAAGTTACTTTACTAAAAGTTCAGCTAAAAGGTTTTAGCAATCAGAGTACAATGATGTGTGCACCCGGCATACAGAATTCTCCAAATTTATAGCCCTACCTAATTCTCCTATCTAGGAAACATATCCAGTGTTTAATTGGTCCATCCTACAAACCATCCCAAACCATCCCCCTGACATGCCTCTTCTAGAATGGAGCTGGAGGTCTTAAGACCACCCTTTCCTCATTTACCCTCATCATCCTCACATTACGTCTTCTATTTAGAGTTATTTCAGTACCTCTCACCCTTCTTTATACTATGACTAAATAGTGTATTTTGACTATAACATGTTCTAGTAGCTGTATGAATACAACATAGTATCTCTGGCTTAGCACAGAAGCAAGCTTCAAAATACGACACAGAGGTTAACTCAAGCCTAAGTATTTGGTACAGGGGTTACAAGCTATTTTTCAAATGCAAAAAGACTATAAAACTACATTAAAATCTACAACTATATTAAGGCTTGTGGCAACACTAATACTGTAAGGAAACAATATACACTACATTTATTTATGCTAAGGAATAAAATGGATCCTTATTAAAAAAATTAGTCTCTGATACATTTCATTGAACTCAATGTGTTGCTGCATTAGAAGCTGAGTAAGAAGAACCCATGCACACTGAGTGAAATCAGTCACTATAAATGGCCTTTTAAAATTTTTCTGTAGTTTATAGTAAAAAGCTGAGAACAATTAACCTGGTGAACATAAATTACATTGCATGCTGCCTTTGGCTGCTTGTTTTGCAGGTTACTGGAGTAGGCTATAACAGGTTTGGAGAAGTGATGCTCGATGGTGAAGTTATTCATGGTTATAACAACCCATCCATTAGCAAGATTGTTGAGGTAAGATCTTGGCACAGAGAGGTCAGTTTTAATTGATGATGTCACACCAGAGCTTTGTATGGCATTTACTTTGTGTTCTGTTTTCTTCCCTTCCCTTCCCCAACTTATAGGCCGGCTGTGTGTGCAATGATGCTTTGATTAGAAACAACACATTGATGGGGAAGCCAACAGAAGGGGCTTTAATTGCACTTGCTATGAAGGTGTGTACCTCATGGTGCTTTTTGCATTCATGGCAGGTGGGAAAGTGTGTAAAAATAAGTTGTGGCTTTGTTTTTCTCATTTCCTTCTCCTTTGGGTCTCCTAGATTTGTACTGCAGCTGCTCAACTCCTGTGTTTCTGTGTTTTTAAATCTTGGGTGTTCTGAAGGATAATAAAAATTATTTAGGACTGAAGTAAAATCTCTGTTTTGATCTTCTTGCAGTTAGTACTGTCTTTTTACCTGCCACAAAGTAATTTACCTGTTGAATATTGATTGTGCTCTTTCCTAGTTGTCATCAGAAGCAGTGAGAAGTTGGTAACTGATGTGTTGGTGCCTGCAGCATTTATAGCTCCTTTTAAGTGCAGGGTGCAGCCAGTTTGAATTGTGGATACTGCTGAAGTGTTTGGGTTTTTTTCTTTTGGGAAGGAGGGCGGATGTTGTTCTTTTTTTAATAGTGCTGTGACACATCCATTACAGCTCCTGAGAAATGTGGCAAGACACTTGATTTAGTCTTTGATTTTTATTTTTTTTTTGTCTGTGGTGGTGTATGAACTCAAGAACATGAAAGAATGCATGCATGACAGTCTTTCCCAGTGTAACTGGGGCGTGAATTGTATCTATCTCCTTGCTGAGACTCACTCCAAGTCCCCAGTCTTTGATTGTAAAGGACCAGAGTGATGTTATTTTGGCAAGAGTGTGTAGAAACTGAAAAGAACAGGGATCTCTCACAACTCTTTGCTGGAAAGGAAGGTAGTGATGGGGTTTGTGAGGATCTGTAAGTACTAAGAGTGGTTTATGGCGGGCTGCTGGTTTGCAGCTTCTTCAGTTGGCATTTTTCCTTGGAGTTGATTAAGGGTAGAGAATGGAATGCAGCAAATTGCATGAGGTCTGGGGGCAGAATAGCATTTGAAATGAAATGCATTTTGTCGGGAGTTTTCATGGTTAGTTTCAGTTTAAATGCTTGGGTGATCCTGATCACTTAACAAAAAAAAAAAAGTAATTTCAGATTGGGTCATTCAAGCTTAAAATCAGTCTTGCCTTCTCCAGACTTGCCACACACAGTCTTGCATTACAATTTTTTGGCACTCCTAGCAGAGAAGTTATATGAAAGATATTAAAAAAATGCATTTGGGTGATAGGCATTTTTTGTCAAACCAAGAACTGTTCGTAGGCATTGCAAGACTTATCTTTGGATCAGAGGTAGGGAACAGTGTTAAGTGGTCTGACTCATGCTGGAGCCTGAAGGAAACTTCTAGGTGCTCTCAGTGCTAGTTTGTTAGAAGTCTGTCTGTACTGGAACAGCGTACACAAAAGCAACTTGGGAGATGAAACTGAGTTTATTTAAGATGTCTTGACAAATTGCATACCTGTTTGAAAAGAAAAGGTCCTGACATTGTGGTGGTAACTTCTGTTTTACACAGATGGGTTTAGATGGACTCCAGGAAGACTACATAAGGAAGGCTGAATATCCCTTCAGCTCAGAACAAAAATGGATGGCAGTTAAATGCATTCACAGAACGCAGCAGGTAAACTTCAGTTGCTATTTCCCTGTGCACTGGCTCTGTACAACAGTTATCTACTGGATTTAATAGCCTGATTTTTCACTTCAGAAGTTACAGCAGGCTGGCAGTAGTGTGCAGTCTTGGAAACAGGGTTTGATAATAGAACAACTTTAGTTTCAAGCTCTGAAGTGGAGATAAGGAATCACAAGAGATTATTTCCATAAAAGGCATACTGGGAAATTATTGTTAGTATTTGGAAAGCTGATCCTTTGAATGTAGACCTGGCTGTTTTTTCTCCCTTCTCCCTCCTCAAACAGCTAAAGCAATTCTACCAGCCTTCTGTTCTTTCAGTGCTACTTAGTTACATAATGAATTAAGAACAAGAATATGCATTGGTGTTCAATAGTAAAATTTTTTTGTTTGAAAATACAGGGTTTCTGTTTTTGATGCAGACCTCATGTCCCCAGTGTTGGCAAATTTTATTGATGCCAGCAGTGGCATCCTGGATTATCAATACAATTATTTAACCTGTTTTTCTATCTTCCTTCCAGTGTTTTCACATGCTTGTTTGCATTCATGTTCCATTTAGACCAGTCTGAATGTTTTTGTTACAAATATTGACATAATCACTGCCAGTCTGATATCAGGAGCCTTCTAGGCAATATGTGCAACAACAGACTTTATATTGGATTTATGGAAAATTTCCTGCTACTTCTGACCAAAACCAGGCTTGCTGACAGTGCTCAAGTATCACAGTAAAATCTTTGCTTTGGAAACAAAGCATTTGACTCCTTTTATCTATATGGATTATATGGTTGATTATCCATGTGGGTATAAAGAATGGTAAGCCGGAATTGATAAAAGATTTTAATCCATGTAAGGATTTAGTGTGCCTGTGTTTTGGAATAAGCAATTTTATAAGATTATTGAAAGATTGCTAACAGATTTAAAGGGAGCATAAATTATTTGAAGGCTAAGAAAATACAGTGGATTTAGAAACTTAGAACTCCTATCACTTAAGCCTGTCATGAAAGATTGAAATAACTTGACTACTGTGCATAAATACCTTCACAAGGAGAAAAGAGAGATGTTAAAAAAAGAGCTTTTTAGTTCAGCTGGAGAGAAGATGAGTGATCAGTGACTGGAAATTGAGCTGAGGCAGCAGTTCTTAATGGAAAAAGGGGGAAGGGAAGGAATGAGTTGATTTAGCATTGGAGTTAAATGTTTGAGGTAGGTAGTGGACTCTCAGTCCCTCGATATTATCATAGCAAGGCTAGATGGCTATCTGGAAGATAATTAGAGTTGTTAGGCCTGGTCCAAGGATGCAGGTGATGTGTATTTACCTGGGCAGCTGCTCTGATGATGATCTAAAGGTATAATGATCTAAAGGTATAATGTTCTGTGTAGGTTTAGTTTCTGTCCTTCACATGGCCTCTTTAGTCTATACACTGTGACTCTCAGTGTCTAATGTGTCTGATGTCTGCTGAAATGAGATATTGATTGTTAGCTTGTCTGTTTTGATATTACTGCTCTTGAACACATACTGTATAGAGATAGTAAGAAAAACAGATTTTTGTTTACAAGTGTAAGTTTGATTTGTATTATGTTCTGAAGACTAAAGTACAGATATGCCATTCTTATGTATCCATGTGTGTATGTACTTGTGTATGTGTACTTATATATACACATGTGCACACTACAATTCTTTTTCCTTTCAGGACAAACCTGAAATTTGCTTTATGAAAGGTGCTTATGAACAAGTCATTAGGTACTGTACATCATATAACTGTAAGGGACAGACCCTACCTCTTGTTCAGCAACAGAGAGAGCAATACCAGCAAGAGAAAACATCTATGGGCTCTGCAGGGCTTAGAGGTAAGGCTGTTTCAGTGTCTCAAAATGTAGTAACATTTTTTAAATGGTGCTGCTTATTGTTTAAAAAAACCCAACAGCAAACGTGAGCAGGCAAAACCACAAGAATCCTTTTTTCTCTTGTTCAGTAAATACCACTGGGTTGTTTAGTTTTTAATCCTGTACAATAACATGATTTAACTGCAGAGGGTGAGAAAAGGCGCTGTTGGTTGCTGTCATCTCTTGTGTGTGACCATACCTGATTAGAGATGTGGACTCTTTTTTAATGTGAATGTGTTTATTTTTCCTATTACCTTGGCTCCCACCACCTTCATAAGTTAGGCTAGCACAGCTGATTGCAGGTCAGAAGATGCCATTAGAATTATCTACCATGTTAAGCTGTGTTAGGAATTTTAGATGGAACAGAAAATATTTTTCACAAAATGATTGACAGGAGTTGATTTGGGGCCAGGATTATACATAACTGGCTTTCTTTGACCTCTCTAAAGAGAAGTCTAGGCTGCTAAGTCCATGCATAGCTTTTTAATTTCTTTTGTTTTTTTTTTTTTTTGTTTGAAAGGTAGGAGTATTCTGTGGTTCAGGAAATTCCTAAGAAGCAAATTATTAGAAGCTGAGAGGATATTCTGGGAGTGGTATCTCCTTGGGCTGTTTTGCTTGGACAGTCATTCTTTCTGTCTGTCAAAAAAAAAAAAACAAAACAAAACCAACAAACAGGATAGTGTTTTGAAGAAAATGAACTGGCTTTTTCCTTTGCAACTCTAACGTCACTTAAATCTATTTGAATTAAGAATCCTATTGTAGAAGAAATTTTAGAAAATATTCAGCATGTACTCAGTGGAATCTGCCTCTCTAAAAGGAAAAAAGTAAAACAAAGCAGAAAATAAATATATTAACTGATCCTCTCTTTCATCCTCTTGCATAAAAGAAATGTACAGAGAAATTGCAAAGCTAGGTGTTCTCTTTACACACACTGAAAGTATAGTCACTTTCAGCTGAGAACAAGTAGGAAAGTTGTCTTTAAAACCAGGAATATGCCTGTTTGGTAAGAAGACTACCCTAAAAGACAGAATACAGGAATATGGACAAGTAGGCTATTCTGAATGCTCAACATATGCTGCTACCAAGGTTTAAAAAAAGGAAAATTGCAATTCCCACCCTTTGCTTTATGCTGGCTTAGTATTTGGAAACAGTTGTTTTAAATGCTGATGTAAATATTAATTTCAAATAATAACTTTTTATTTTTGTTTGTCTTCTGAAAGTTCTGGCCCTAGCTTCTGGTCCTGAGTTAGGACAGCTGACTTTTTTGGGGCTTGTGGGAATAATTGATCCTCCACGGACTGGTGTGAAAGAAGCTGTTACTACACTTATCACGTCAGGAGTTGCCATAAAAATGATTACTGGAGATTCACAGGAAACAGCAGTTGCCATTGGTATGAGCAGTCCACTTCCTTTCATTTTTTTACTTGTTTTCTGGTTAGCTAATTGTTGTGACATGTGGGTGTTAAGTCTTTAATGTTTTTGAATCTTGTATTTTGGGTTAACATATGGCACAGTGGAATTAGCAGCAAAAAAATCAGACAGAAACCCAACACCCTGGTGAGTGCTACTTTGGTTTCTGCTTTAGCTGTCATTTTTCCAACTTGGTTAATATGACCTTTGCTGTTTGAAACTATGTATTTTTTTACTGTGTTTTGCTATAACATATACTTGATTTCTGATTCTGACACCCTCAACATCACCCTCCTTACCCTCAGCTTTGGCTGCCTGTCTTGTGGCAATGGGGAGAAACTAAAATAGCCAGTGACAATGAGCATTGATGTGTGGCATTTCAGTGCTGTCCAATACAGTTTTATCCATACAACTAAGTTTGAAGCTTAAGTACTATTAATAAATATTTAAACAAACAGCTTCTTTTTGCAATATAATTAAAGTACAAGCACTTTAGCCAGAATACGAATTCTTTACAAACAGGATGATGAAAAAACAGTTGAATGTCCACCTCAAAATTATATCCCCAAACTAGAAGTACTTTTCTCAGAGGGGTTTTAATTTGTTTTTCTTGTGTTACTTTTCATTTTCTGTCTTGTTGGTTTTGGAACTGTGAATTCTTGGAGAGTATTCAGCTTTTGTGTTTATTTATGTGACACCTGTCAGAATGAACTTCCAGACCTTTAGACCTAAAAAGACTAAACAAATAAATATCTGATTAGAGTAGACTTTGTAGCGTGTTTTTGTTACTCAAGAGTTCAGATAATTTACTCCAATATACTGAATCAATAATGTAGTAAGATGACCTGCTCTAAGCATTTCAAATCTGAAATGCTGTGAAAATACTAGGATGAAAAAAATGTAACTGGGTACTTAACATCTTAAAAGGATAAATTGTTACGTCTTTTTTATTAATTATTTGCAGCTAGTCGACTAGGATTGTATTCCAAAAATTCACAGGCAATCTCTGGAGAAGAGATAGATGATTTGGATATTCAGCAGCTTTCTCAAATAACACCAAAGGTTTGTTTTTATATACTACTTACTGGAATGCAGTAAAGCATTCATTTCTCTATTGAGAAATGCTTTGTTTTCTGTGGAAAGCTAAAATGTGACTATTGAGGTACAAATAATATTGTTCTAGTAAGAATCTTTTGGTCTGACGTACGACAATATGAACATTTATTTCTTTCAACTTAGGCAGTTATCTTTTTAGTGAGTTTATTACTTTTGTCTCTTTTAACAATTCAGTGTGCTTTTTTTACCTTTCAGTGCCGTTATTAGAAGTTTCATTTTGTCACCTCTCAGTGAACACCAACTTTTTGTGTTATTAGACCATTTTATTTCTGAGTAACCCAGCTCATATGTGTGTATATATAAAACCTTACAGTCTGCATGTTCAGACAGTCCATTGCTTGGTAATTCATAAGAGGAGCTGTCTGTGTTTTTAATAATTTTAATCGATCTGAGGTCACTGGTTGAGAATTTTGAAAGGGTCTATTTATTAAGTTACTGCTTACTACTTTTGAGTTATTAAATAACTAAATGGATTAACCAATGTCAAAGTTGTAAATGTGAAGGCATAATGAAATGCAGTTGAGGTTCAGGTTTAGCTGTGTTGCAAAATTCATGCATCAAAATGCTGCTCTGTTTGCAAAAGACTGCAAAATGAGGCTGCAGCATGCTCGAGTCTGATGTAAACAAGCCAAAAGCCAATATTTACAGTCAAGGACCGTGTGTGTCAGCTGTGTGTCTTTCCTTAGTGACTCACAGGGGCTTAGAAAAAAAAGGAATTGTGTAGTAAGGTAGTAATTTTTGGCTTATTTGGCAATACTTGTTCTTAAGGGCTGTCCACATTTAATTAATGAAATAGCTACAAATTTACTTATGCTGTTTGACCTGAAACCCAGTTTGTTTTCTAGCCTTTTACTTAAAATCTTACTAGGAATTAATTAAAATCAGCCAATAAGATTGATATATTTATACAGTCTAAAGTGACTGTTGAGAAGTCTAACTTCTTGTTAGGCTTCTTATAAAGGAAAAATGCTAATGGTGTGGAGTTTATGGAAAACTGAGTTCCATGTGCTCAAATTTCAATTTACAGAGAAGTCAAGAGACCAAGAAAAATCTGATAATTATTCCTTCTAAGCTGGAATCTTTATTAATTAGCTTTAAAACATCAATTGTTAATAATATGATATGTAAACTGGTAAAATTGAAATATCCTGAGTAACGTGCCACTAGTCCTGATACGGGAAAAGGACATTAATTGTGGAGTCAGCATGGTAATTGCCTGGGTGAATTTAGTCAGGAAGGCCAGCAGACATTGTAGCTCAGTTCCTTTGTTGTTTTAGAAGGTTTCTAAATTGCATATTCTATCTTGAAATAAGTATCACCGACTTTGTTTACCAGAACACACATTGACTCTTATCTGAAATTAATGATTTCACTTAATATAAAAAACAGCTCAGTGGTTCTTCACCTTTAGAGCAAACAAGAATACAGCTGGCCTTTGACACTATTTTTTATTCTCTAGTTTCATAAAATCCAGTGCAGTTCTTTGCATTTCTGTTTTTCACTGTTTCTTCATTGTGCCTTTAACAGGTTGCAGTGTTTTACAGAGCCAGTCCCCGACATAAATTGAAAATCATAAAGGTACGTCTCCTAGAGGCTCAGATGCTGAACTGTTTCTATGGGTATTGCCTGTGGTACCTTCATTTAAGCTCTAATGTGCTACAGTGTGTCAAGATAAAATCAGAAATGCATCTGGTTTGAAAGTGAAGTAATCTTGAAAACATTACCTGAAGAAGTGCAGGGTGCCCACAAGGAATAGGCAGGTGCTGGTAGGCAACATTGTGCTTTCTTCCATGCAGAGAGCTGAGGTGTCACATTGTAGTTGAATTGACTGGGAACTTGAAAGAACCAAACATCTGATTCTTCTCAGGCAAGATAAAAGGGCACGGATTTCAAGCCGTGTCTGTGGCAATGCTTCTCTTCAGAAGTTAACAAAAGAAGGTAGCAAAGAGGGACTACTCAGTGTAACAATTGGAACAATGAGGAAAGGAACAGAAAGGAGAAGGGAAGTCAAAACACCGAGACAGTTGGAATACACCAAGAGTTACAAACGGGTGATAATGTTAAGGTGTCACTACAATACCTTCTTTCTTTTGCGGGAGTTTTTTGCTTTCCCTTAAAGGCAAATTTTACATACCCTGGCTTTAAAATGCCTGAATATATGAACTGAAGTTTAACCTAAAGTCTTTTATAAAAAATAATTAGAACAAAGCTGACTGCTTTTTTCTTTAGGGGGTTATGGTGCAGTTATAAGAAACGGGGGAGGGCAGGCAATGACACAAATGTTGTATCTAGAATGATTTTATAGAATGGGTTATTTCAATCCCTGATTTAAGCTCTTCTCCCTTTGTTTAGTCCCTGCAGAATAACGGTGCTGTAGTAGCTATGACAGGAGATGGAGTGAATGATGCTGTTGCTCTGAAGGCTGCTGATATTGGTGTAGCAATGGGACAGACTGGAACAGATGTTTGTAAAGAGGCAGCAGATATGATCCTCGTGGATGATGATTTTCAGACAATAATGTAGGTGGCCTTTATGTACCTATCTGGTGCTATATAGTTTTAATAAGGTGTTGCTGGGGTTAAAACCAACAGAAGTTCCTGAACTTGTAAGTGTAGCAGCTGTAAATGAAGTTTCTGCTAAGTCAGGAAGATTATGTTTGATCAGCTGTATTATCCCTTTAAAAAAAAGACATGGAAACAAAATAGCACAATGGTCAACTAAGCATTTCTGTCTTTTTCTGTATGTTTATAATAATATAAGCACGTATTTACCTGTTTAGACCTTTTTCTGCTTTGGACTCATACATAGATCAGATGTAAGTAACAGAAGAGGCTGTGCATGTATGTAACCTTTATTTCTACTACTCCAAGTAGAATTATGGAAGTAATATATTTGAAATCATAACTGAAGTGAAATTGTGGGTCTATTAGCTATCAGTAGAATTAATCTTCTTTTAATTTCTTACTTCAGAAATATAAAATTTATGAAAAAAATGACACAGCATTCCAGGAAAAGAGTATAAACTATTTAGATATCACAGGCAAAAATAGGTTATCAGCTTCTGTACTTGTTCAGTTTTGTTGTTCGGTGTATTTCAAAAAGAGCTTGGCTAAACTTACCCTATTTTGACTTTAATTTGTCTGACTTTGGAAGGTAGTGATTGTTGACAGAGCTGGACTGCTGTCTAGCGAGACAGACTTCCTTTAGGAACTTTGCTTCAGTCTCAGAACACTTCAGTTTCCAAGTATGATGCATATGTGGAAGTACGATATAAGAAAATTTACTTAGTTAGCAGTATGTTAAAGGATGATCTGAGAGTTGAGAGGTTTCCATCCTAACTCAGCCAACAGCAATGTGCTGTTATGCATAAACAAATGAGAGAAGGGAATCATTTTAGCATAGTCAGAAAAGTACATAGGAAGGACATGTGTGGTAAGTACTTTATGTGGGCTTGATGAGGCTTTTGCTGGAATGCTTTACCCACTTTTGTTCCCTTCATCGTTAAAGTTGTCAATAGGAAAGTGAGAAGGTGAATACTAAGGAGGAAAAACAAAAAAGTATGAACTTCCATAGTTTTACATCGTTCCTCAACTCTTTTAATGTTTTTGTCTTAAAAGTTACAGAAAGAATGCTGATTAATAGTTGTTCTTGGCTATTGGGGGAATGGAAGAAAGAAATCAGTTTTATTTGCAGCAAAGTAGCCTTGGTTTGATTATCAGAAAATCCTTTCTCACTGCAGTAATTGTGATAATGTGATAGGCAAGTTGTGACAGATGCTAGGGGTTGAGAAGATTATCTGTACATCTTTCATTCTGGTGCAGTAAGAACATGGTCTTCTAAAGTCATGCTGTATTTGTGGTTTTTCTTTAAAGTGTGTGTGTGGATTTGCTTGTTGTTTTGGGTTTGGTTTCTTTTAAATTCTTTGACTTGAATCAGAAGCTCTCATCAAGGATGATAGTGAATTTTGAACAAGGAGGAGATTTTACAAATGACCTTTCATTTTGAAAGTTAAACAGCTGGAAAAATAACTTGTGATTAGTCACAATCACAGAATGGTGTGAGTTCTCATAGTCAAGTTGAAAAACAATGACTGCCAAAGTTATAAGAACATCAACTCCATTTGTTTCTTGCAATTTTTATTACTTCTTTAGTTAATAGTTTTTTTACTTTGTTTTAACAGTTTTTTTGGCAGTAGTTTCATTTGTCTGGCAATGTAATCTTTGTTTTTAATTGCAGGTCTGCAATTGAAGAGGGTAAAGGAATTTATAATAACATAAAAAACTTTGTTAGATTTCAACTGAGCACGTAAGTTTGAAAAGTTGTCAGTATCAGAAGTTTCTAACCAAGTTGTGAATTAATCAAAAGCAGCATGAAGCAGATGCATAAGTTCATGTCAGTATTGTAGATTTCATGGAGGATGCTGAAATGCTGGGCTTTTGAGTTTTTGGTATTTTGTGTTTGATGGCTTGTTACATTTTGAAAGAACTAGAAGACAGAGCAATGAACAGACACCTGACTTTGTCACAGTTCTTCCTGCTGAGGTGTGTAAAGTCAGTTACAGAAAGGATAGACATAAAGCCCATATCCACCTTTGGGACTGTTTAAAAGACAAGTTAGTAGTCAGTCCCTCCTTAACCAGAACACATATGCAAAAGGAGGAAACCAGGAGATTAGTTTTTCTGTTTCCTGTTTTGTGGAATGAGTTAGCCATACAAAGTTGACTTCCTTTTCTTGCATATAAGGATCCATATGCTCGCTATATAATGTGTATGTAAGACAAGAGTTTATTAAGCCCTTAGTTTCAAAAATTTATCTTACTGTATCTTAATTCATGAACATGGTTTTTCTCTTCACTGTGTTGTTTGTGTACTTTTTTGAAGCCTTCAAGGCATTTCAAGGTTTGAAAGTTGCAGAAATTAAAAAAAAAAAAAAACCAAACAAAAAA
>VXBX01004392.1:285302-299280 GCA_013400415.1 Scytalopus superciliaris
AAATTAAAAAAAAAAAAAGGCAAACAAAAAACAAAAAACCCCCAAAAACAGAAAAACCCCAAAACCAAATCAATGAAACAAAAAACCCTGAAAACCTAAAACATAAACTCCCAAACAAAACTGAAACAAAAAAACCCCAACTCCCATGACCCACAAATAACAAATAATTCCCAAAAGCAAAACAAAAAAAAAAAAAACAACACAAAAAACCCCCCCAAAATCCGATTGTCAACAAAAACTCCCAACACAACAAAACCCAGAAAAATACCAACTTCTTTACCTGCATAAAAACTGTAAGAAGTGGCATGTATTTCCAGTCTTGACTAGTGTCCTGCATTGCTACAAGATTAGAAATCTGCTTCTGAGAAATAATTAAGCTTAGATATTCTAGGAAAGTGTGCTTGCCTGTTAGCCTTGGGAATGGTAGCCTGAGGTTTTTGATGAGTAAGTTACCCTTTATTTTTTATTGTCCCTCTTTGCAGGGAGAGCATAATAGTGTTCAGTAGAGTGCTAAATTTGAAGTTATTAAAAGCCTTGCTCTTTTCTTGTTGGTTATGAAACCACTTAATCTTGCACTGAGAGCAATTAGTGCATACTTGTTTACAGATAATACCCAGCTAATACTGAGCTTGCAGCCAGCTAATCTGCTTTTCAGTCTTTCTCCTAGCCTTCTCATCTGGCTAATAATGATGAGTGGGGTAGGTGTTTTTAGGGAGCTTGGGTAGTACCTTGCCTTGACTGATCAGTCTGACTAGTGGCAGGTGCACAGAGTGATACTGTTTGCATCAGAAATGTAAAAGCAATTTGTTTTTCCAAACCATATTTAGAAGTTCTGCTTTTGGCACAATAAAAACGTAGCACCCACTTCCCCAGTAAAAAACCCAATTAGGTGAAGGTGAGTGATAACTCTGAAATGTTATGTAAAAGTTGGAGAGGTTTTTAAATGCAGATTGGCTGCCTTTTTATTGCCAGAACAATGCTGTTTTAAATATGGACTGTGCCAGGATGAGTATTCTAAAGGATTTCATGCCCTGCCTTTAAAGTTTGGCTTACGTCAGTCATGAGTCACACTGTCTGTATCTGCTCTTAAACAGTTGAAGTGTTGATTACAAAGCAGTTATCAGTGGATCTTCAGAAGTATTCCATGCTGACAGTTATAAAAATGGATTCTTTCAACAGGAGTATAGCAGCACTGACTTTAATCTCACTGGCTACATTAATGAACTTTCCTAATCCTCTCAATGCCATGCAGATCTTATGGATCAATATTATTATGGATGGACCTCCAGCTCAAAGGTAAGTAATTACTTGAAATTCCATTAGGTTCTGAAGTCCTTTTATTTCAGCAAGGAAAGTGGTTGCTTATAAAGGAAATTGTGAAGTGTTAAACTTCAGTGAAATGTTCCTGAAGCAGCCAAACTTTTTATTTGAATCACAGTGTTTGCAGTATGGTTCTGTGTTAATTCCATTTGGTTTGCCTTAGTGACTAATGATATTGCAGGGTCAGCAAGGATACTTAAAAATCAGTGGATATGCCCATGAAACTTACATGCAGGGTTTTGGCTTCCCTCTGGGATCTTCCTTTGACCCTTTTCACTGAAGATAGATAGATGGTGGTGGGAGAGATGGAGAGGAACCAGCAAAAAAGTTCTCTTTTTTCAACCCATAAAATTTATTCCTGAAGTTAGAAGCAGTGAATTATTTTTATGATGATAAAAACCTATGATGTTCTTTTTAATTGTAAGCCTTGGGGTGGAGCCTGTGGATAAAGATATTATTCGAAAGCCTCCAAGGAATTTGAAGGACAGCATTCTGACGAAAAACCTGATTGTTAAAATACTGGTTTCATCAATAATTATCGTGTGTGGAACACTGTTTGTCTTCTGGAGAGAGGTATGACAAATGTGCAAAACTTAAAGCAGTAACAACCCAATTTAAAGGAAATCTTTTTTATACCAGCAGTTGGAGTTCAGAATTGATGTGAACTTAGTTGCAAGTTCTGCCTTGCTTATTTAATACTAGCAGATTAGAGAGGAAGGTTTTCACAGTAGTTGTTGGAATGAGAAATAGTTTTATTCCCCAATCTCTGTTTTAACCCAGGCTTTTCCAAGTCCCGGATCTACTTGGGAAACTTTGGCCCATACAAAATAATTGTGCAGATCTTCTAGCCAGACTGTTATGAAACAGCCATTTGACTTTCTTTTCCCAGTAGAGAAGAATGTTGTTTGACCTTTTGGTAGTGCATCATAGAATTCTTGCTATTCCACATGCTTGCATAAATGTTGGTCAGGAGGCTTCATTTAATCATAGTTTGGAGCTGCAAATTGTTGTAAGTTACAGGTGTGTAATTGTAGCTGTATGATTTATTAAATCAGCTTGGGGCAAACAAGTTACTTTTGTTTTCATTTCCTTGCTAGTAGAACTTGAATGATTATAATAACTTTAATTGTGGCAGATATAAAGCATGCTGAAGCCATTTCACTTTGTTTTGTTGGCAGTTAAGAGACAATGTCATAACACCTCGAGATACAACCATGACTTTCACCTGTTTTGTATTTTTTGATATGTTCAATGCTTTGAGTTCTAGATCTCAGGTAAGTGATTCTTACTGTCCATTTACACCATAAGGACAATTTTCTTTGAGGGAAGATCTTGCTGTGTTTGTTTCAAATGTTTTCCTGCAGATTTGCTTCACACCTGCTATTAAGCTTCAGAGTTTCACATATTTACTAGGTAGGATTTGTTTACATTGTGCAGAGCTGGTAGTAATAATTCTGTCCTGACAGAAGCAAGAAATTGTTATTAAAAGCTGAGGTGTGATGGTCCTTTGTAGTGCTGTGTAGATTTGGTGGGTTTTTTTTCCCCCTGAGACTTCTGTCAGTTCAGCAGCATTACCAGAATCTGAAATTTCATGAAGGCCTTACCTTTTATGTTTTGTACTCATAAACCTGTAGTCCAAAGAAATTTTTTTTCAATTCTTCTGTCTATATTCTTTTGTTTTAAGGGAACAGCTCTGAAATTTTGTGCTAATATGCATTACTACATTTACTCTAATTTGCAGTCTGTTTTCTGATGTGAATTGTCAGGCCATCAAAAAAGACTTCCTTTTGGTGTAGGGGGAACCTTTTTCTAATGTGCTGTAGTTGCAGAAAAGTGAGCTCAATATGCGAGTTGTTGACTGTGAAGAAAAGACTTGCACTCTTGTTTACCAGGGAGAAAACGCAATTA
The DNA here is from genome assembly GCA_013400415.1 of Scytalopus superciliaris. Classification (NCBI taxonomy): domain Eukaryota; kingdom Metazoa; phylum Chordata; class Aves; order Passeriformes; family Rhinocryptidae; genus Scytalopus; species Scytalopus superciliaris. Next base: position 288,531 of record VXBX01004392.1, read on the forward strand.
ACCTGTTCAGGAGCTTGTTGCGAGTTATCTAAAAAGTCAACAAATAATATTCTACATTTTTCAAAAAGTCTGGATGAAAAGAAATTGTTGTTACAAATTATTTTCTTGTCTAGGTAATTAAGATTATATGTATGGTGTAACATATGACTTCTTTTACAGACAAAATCTGTGTTTGAGATTGGACTTTGCAGTAACAGAATGTTCTGCTATGCTGTCCTTGGATCTATAATGGGGCAGTTATTGGTCATTTACTTTCCTCCACTTCAGAAGGTTTTCCAAACAGAGAGCTTGAGTATCTTGGGTAAGAACAGTTCCTGTTCAAAATTGTGCATTAAAGATTACATCTATTAATGTCTTAGGTGGTAGGATACATCCAGCAGGGATAAGTCTGCTGACCCTTTCTGTTTTGTGTGGGACATTTTTTGAGGTCTCTGTTTCATTGTTTTGGTTTGGGTTTTGGTTTTTTTAATCCTTTCAGATACTTTCTTTGGGAACTATGATTTAAACGATCAATGTGTTCTAAAATTTGTGGGTGCTTATTTTTACTGGGGTTTTTAGTATAAATTTTGTTGCAGACAAAATTATAGACTTTGTAGTTTTTTTGAGCACTATTAATTTTGCTGTTTCACGGGTTTTTTCTCTGAATATAAATACCTTGTTTAGAAATCCTGATCCTTTATTATCAATTGCATTGTCATAGGGTAAACATGAGGTTTAAGAAGCCATAGATAAGTAGTGCTGTTGCCTCATTAAGACTTAAGTTTATTACTTTTGTGGTTTTCTGGAGTTAAATGATTGTCACGAAATACATGTATTTACATAATTCTTTTTATTGTAGCATAATTTCTGATTGTATTAATATTTTTTTTTCACAATTAATTATGTTGTTAAAAATAAGGTTACAAAATACTTTAAAAACTTGTAGTATCATCCCTGTACTTAATGGTTTTGTGCATGTCAGTCTTCTGGTCCTGCAAAACATTGAATCTTGCTTCATTTCTCCTGAACTTATTCAACGACTGGGAGAAAATTTGGAAGTATTGTTCTTTTTTCTGTCTCCTCAGCCTTAAACAACCATTTTTAAAAAGGGTAATTATCTCTTCCAGATTTACTGTTTCTTGTGGGACTCACTTCCTCTGTGTGCATAGTGACTGAGATAATAAAGAAGTTTGAAAGAAGCAAGGAAAAGATCCAGAAACGTGGAAGTTCTTCTTCGTCAACTTCGTCTTTTCTTGATGTATGATGCATATTGCATTCTTTTGTTTGCAAACTTCGCGGTTGCTGTCTAAAGATGTGGGAGAAAGCAAAACAATATTTGGAGGATCCAAATCCTGAGGGCTTTTGACAAGCCCTTCGTTTCACTGGCTAATGACGAACTTCATGTTTCAAGACTGTTTAGAATTTAACTTCCAGCTGTGGAAGTAACAAATGAAATTATGCAACTTTGGTAACATTTTTCCTCAAACACAAATTTACTTTTGAGATTGAATGGTATTGCGGGGTGGGGAGGGGGGGTAGGGGTTAATTTAAAGAAAGATCTAAGCCCAAGTCCCATTTTCTGCACTTAAAAGATATAACTGTGTAAAATCCTTCTCTTAGATATAAATATTTTAGTTGGTTTTTATTTAAAGCATTGTACTATTCTACTTTTATGGTGGTGGGACTTTGCTACTAATACAAGGATAAAAATATTTCAGAGGCATTCCACTGGGTTTAGAGTCTGTCACAAGAGTGCCATATTCTAGCTACTGTATTTATTTACTTTATCCTGCAATGTGTAAGCGGCTCAAGTACCTTGTGCTACAGGTTTTTTGTATCCCGGGTTTTGTTTTGTTTTGGTTTTTTTTTTTTTTTTTTTTTTGCACAGGATGTGACCATTGGATCACTGTTTTTCTTTTCTTTTTCTGTGATTGAAAAGCCTATACTGCAATTTGAAGTAAATGTTTGCTTTTCTTATAAGTGTGTTGTCTCTTTGTTTTAAAAGAAACTGGTATTTATACCAGATGAACATGGTTGTCTCCATGTAATTGTATATACAGGCTTTGTTTCATGTCTCCTTCCATACGTACTTTAGCATATATTAGACCACTTGAATGATTATAAGACAGTATTTACTGAAGTTATTTGTAGTGTACTGAATTAGAAAATGAATGCAATACTCTGTACTCTAATGGCAACCCCCTGCCCCCTCTTTGAAAGAAGCTTCTTTTTCCTGCCTTCTTCCACCCCATTCATAAAAGTAACTTTTGACCGGTGATGTAACTTTATATTTTAACCTACAGCATTACTTTTGTGGCTAGATATGTTAGAAGTGTTTTTAATACATTACAATGTATGAGTACCCTCATATTCACTAATTGGAAATAGTCTTATTCCTCAAAATAGTCTTGTAGCTGTTGTTGTCAGTGTCTTCTCATGAGAGCAGGACTCATCATCCCTTGAGGAAATACAAGGAACTGTCATCTAGGGAATCTTCAAAAGAGGGTGTCTGAGACCTCTAGGGGAAGTCAAAGACAAGTGATGTATCTCTTGCTTGCCAACATGTGCATATGCATCTTTCCTCCCCTTAGCCTGGAAGTGTGGCAGTGGCATTGGCTCTGGACCCTGCTGTCAGCTGATGAGGAATTGTTGGAATATTTCTGGAATATTTCTTACACTGTGACTTGCCCCACATGCTGTGCTCAAAACCACGGGAGTTCATGGAAAACAAGGCAGTTTGGGAAGTGCTGTATGACTTTCTCTGCTAATACGCTATTTTAATTGTTCTCTTCTTCTTGGCTCTGGAGATTCCCAGACTTGGTCAGGAAGTGGGGCTGCAGACAGGGCATGAGTGCAGCACTGAGTCTGCTTTGCCATGCAATTCATCCATTGCTCTGCCTGGCCCTGGGCCTGCTCACTGTGCACACCCCCCCTGTGCTACTGGTGTGCTGGAGATCTGGCTGTGTAAAGACAAGACTGCAGCGTGTGGCCTCATCTCTTCTGCGGGTTGTTATGTGGACCACCGAGCTGGTGGGGCCCCAACAAGATGACCTCTTACAGAAATTATCTCAAGTCTTCAAGCTAAAATTTCTTAGTTACATCAGTTCTGCCTTTCAGAAGTTGAACAGATTTGACAGCTATTGAACTATTCCTATCCTTGGCAAGCAGGGCTGTAGCTATTCAATAGTGTAGTGTGTTCAGTATTCCAGTACCATTTCAGAATGCTTTATTAATAAAATCCTTAGTATTCATCAACAAAGATAGTAAAAATTGACAGTACATGCTGATGTAGAATCTCTAGTTTTGAGAAAGAGGAGCAAATACACCTTTCACATAGTAAGTCTTAACTTGTGGCTTATATTCTTCCATGGGATTTGACTGCTTTGTGCTCTGCTCTGTCTTGGAGCCCCAGAAATCTAGATAAGTACAAAAGTGTAGATGGTGCCAAATTCTTTTCCTAGCTTAGAAGTGTCCTTGTCTAGTTTTTAAACAAAGGTGTTATGAAGTACCCCTTACCCAGCACAGGTCTCACTTTCTGAATAAGACAAGAAATAAAATTTCAGTCTCTTAAGGACAATTTTGCCTTATTAGAGGGTAGGCTTAATTGAATGCAGTTCACTTTAAATATGCAAAAAGTTCTGGTGCTGTGTTCTCCAATGGAAGACGAAATACCAGTAATAAATCTAGCTCGATGTCATTATTTATAAAAAATGCTTGGACTGAATTCCCTTGCCATTGTTTTGACTCTTCTTGTGGCTTGTTACCACCTTTTACAGCATGTTTGAGAGATTTTTCTCCAGAGCAGTTCAATCAATACTGGGAACTTTCCACAAAAATTAAGAGACATTTCTTATGGGGTGAAAATAGGCAACAGCCAAGAAATTTACTTGCTTTAACTAAAGCATGGAATAAGGAGCATTTTGAAGGCCCTTTTAGTTTTTCCTCCAAATAAATTTGAAAACTTAAGAGTCAAAAAGGAAAACAACACTTGATTAAAATTCTGCATGGTAGCAGTAGAATTAGTAATTATTTTCTTCAGCATGCAGGATTGGTGTTTGCAATGGGGTGTATGTCATTTCATCAGCAATGAAGAACAGCTGATTTCTGCATGGGGAACACATTTCCAGTACAGTAATTCTTAACCATTGAATCAGCATTGGCAAAGGTATTTCAAAATGCCACGTGCTTTTATCTGAAAGTCGAATATTTGATCTTATCCCAGTCTTCTATCTAATTGAAGATATCACTTCTCAGAAAGTCCCAAGAATTTTTGTGATCTCCAGCATTTTTCCAATATGGGATTCAAAGTAAATGAAGATCTCTCTTCTCACATCACTAACAAATTTTAATCAAACATGCCTATATTTTTAGATTTAGGATTTATTTTACATGTGACTATTTCTGATGATTAAAAAACTGTAAGGAATTACAGACTTGGTAAAATAAAACACATGGGGATCAGAACGGATCAGAGGATGATTTGGGCAATTAAAGTTTTAGTTAAGTAAAATCAAGATTTTAAAATTACCCCTTTTTGACTTTTACTTAAAGCCATCTATCTGATGGCATGTGATGCTGTAGGCTGAGCCATCTGCTGGTAGTTCAGTAAGCAGCTTTTGTACTGGAACAAATGTTAAACGTTGCTATGGCAGACTGTATCTCAAAACCTGTTTTCTCCTTGATGTAACATCTTATAGACCTGTTCTTTTCTCATTGACTGTATTAGGGCAGTATCGAGACTCAGCCTTATGGTATCAGCGATCATTCCTGTAAGTCCCAAGATCTAGGGAGTTACTTCCATGTGAGCAGATGTGATAGGGAGCATAAGCAGGACTGAAAACTTGAGCACACAAGGCAGGAATCAAGCTTGACTTCGGGTAAGTAATGGGCAAAACTTTTTATCATGAAAGGTGATTTTCCTAAATGTAAGAAAAGGTATGTGGATTCTTGAGGAGAAGAAACCAGAAATGTAGTAATCAGATTTTACACGGGGGAGACACTGGAAAACCAATGGTTTTATATGAAAAGCATTTCCGTGGATTAATTGATTATGCTGGAAAGCCTGGTAATGCAAAGCACTGAGAAATACTGATGATGTGGGTTTGTTTTTTTTTTTTAATTATAAATTGCTTTTCCGTATTACCGTGTTGATAGCAAAGGTTTGTCGAGTAATTAGTGTACATCAGGGAAGTCAAAACAAGTGTTATTTTAGTATAACCATTATAGAAAGAAGAGCAAGAGTGAAAACAGTTGGTTAATGGCAGAAGATTGTACACAATTTTACTGTGACAATTACTTTGAATTAGCAAACCTTCAGAAATCTGCTCCCATGTGACAGCTTTGTGTGCACACATAACTCTTTGTTTAAACATCGCAGGGAAGGGGGAGGAACAGAAGCTGAAGTTTGTTCCTGAGTATAGTCAGTGCCTATAATACTGCAAGCACAACTCAGTTACTGTCACTGAGTAAAGCCAGCTCGTCCTCAAAGTACAAGTACTCCACCTGTAAAGATTGATTTTGCAATTATTTTTAAACCTGTCAATTTCCATTTTAATCTCAACTGTAAGATTCCAATCACTCTGTTCCTCAAACAAAAACTTTAAAATTGGATTTTTTGGAAAGGAGAAGTGTTCAGGGAACCAACTATAAATGTTCAGGAAAAGAACTGTAAAACAGTTCAGCTCTTAAATGCTGAAGAGCTTTGCTCTCATTTTCAATTAGACTGATAATTTAAAGAAAAACAAAGCACAACTTTTATATAGCATCTCTTTTATATGAATATGAATATATATGAATATTTATATGAAGTTACAAAAGGTGAATAAAAAAAATCCCCTGAAGAAAGATTTTTGGTAAAGACTGAATCAGTAACTTGTGTGAAAACACCTGAGAAAATTCCAGTACAGTCACATATTTTAATGTGATTTCTTTCATCAGCGTGGCATTAGAATTTATTCCAGGAATAATGCTTTCAGTCATCCACTCCCAACAATGCAAACCTATTAACATTGCATGAATGCTGAGTGTCTGGCATAGCACACCTGGTGGCTGTTCTTTTCTTATTAGATGCTTTCTTCTTTTTACAGGAGTCTGATCTGGTCTTGGTTGTCTTCTGAAAGAATTCTGGAGATACACTTGACTCTACTGTATTTAACAAAACCAGATAAAGCTGAGTCATTTTTGGAGATAAAATAAACAGATTTTCTGCTGAAGGTGTTGATTTAAGCTCTTGACACAGTCTGTGCACAAGGGTCCCAGTGTAAAGCCTGCTCAAAGGAAGGAGAGAATTTTCATTTAGAGTTGCAGCCAGACAGGTACAGAAACATGCTGCTTAATGAAAAAGCACAACTACACACAGTATGCAACAGTCAATTCCTAAGGGACACTTATGCTGCAGAGTATTTTTCTCTACATCACTTCCTTTAAAAAAGGAAGCTCAAATGCAGTGCAACTGAGCAGAGGAGTTTGACACAGAAAATAACGTGAACACATTCCATCAGGGAATGTGTGGAAAGCAGATCTCTGAAACATCCTTACCTACTTAGGTCTGGCTCAGAGAGAGGAGTGCAAAGGAGCTGGTTGAGATACAATCCCATCTGAAGACAGCACTGCCACTGGCAAAAACTGTGTGCAGCATCTAAATCAAAGTCATTATTTTGCAATTTCTTCTCGTTCCATTTCAGAAATTCGTTATATGCAGTACTGTCATCTTCAGCACATAAAACTGTGGGATCTAGGTTATAAATGAAAAATTACATTGAAATAAATGTTCTGCTGTGAACAGTACAAAAGATATATGCTATGTATAGGGTCTTCAAACCTCTGGTTCTATTTCAGGAAGCATTAGTAGTGATTGCAAATGTGTCAAACAGAATTTTAAAACATAAAATTGTGTAAAAATTCAAGTACGAATATCAATGAGAATCTGAAATTGTGAAGTCAAGAATTCAGTTTGTTAGGTAATTTGCCACAATGGGCTGTGTGGGGATCAGGTCTACCATTAGCAAGGTTGGACTTGATGATCTCAGAGGTCTTTTCCAATCTAATTGATTCTGTGTGATCAAATCCAAACAAGCTTTCTATCTCACTTCAACCCACTTGGAAACCTTGTTGGTCTGGTTTCTATAAACTGGAACCTAAAGAACGTGCATAACCCTGGCATGCATCATCTTTGCCATCAAATGAAGGACTCCTGGAGGAAATGCCACCATAACTCTAATAGGCATAAATATTACTGAAGCAATTTCTGGGATAATTTAGTACTTTCATATTTGCAATGCACAGGCAGATAAAGCGTGCCTGGGCAACTCAGCATTCTTAAGCACAGATGACTTTCAGAAAAACTTAGAGTAAAAAAAAACCACTGGAATGCTTCAATAGTAGAATGCACAAGTATGTTAAGGTTATTTTTTTGTAAATTTTATACCTAAATTAATATTTCATTCTAAAGAAGGCATTTATAAATGCAAATTAATGTTCTACAAGGTGGCAAAGTACTGTTTTACCTATATAAAATGTTATATTGAGGGTTAGCACTATTTCTCTGTGCATATCAATGCAGAGAACGTGACACCTCAGGATATAGTGTAAATCAGTGCTAATTCATCTCAATTTGGACAACTCACATAAGTGGGAAAAGTTAATTGTGTACAGATTTTTATAGCAGCTGAACACCTAAAACTGTATTCCTTGGAGACATACCTGGATCATCGTTTATCCTGTGCAGTTCTCCACACACTATCATTAGAAGCAGAGCCTTCAATTGATGTAACTTAACTCTGGGTTCTGAACAGCGTACCCAGTAACAAGTTACAGCAGCAGGGAGTTGTAAATGGCTCGGGATGGATTCCAGGGAACTCATTTCCACTCCTAGAGTCTCCAGCAAAAGCTTCTGACGGCATGACATGGGCACCTGAAAATAAATTTAACCATTGGAGTGGAAAAATAAAGGTAAGAGAGTGTATTTCTTGTGAGTAATATCCAAAAGGCAAGTAAGTTTCTGGGTAAACTAGCTAGCTGACTAACTATCAGGTTTTTGATTTTAAAAAAAATTAAGTTTCATAGATATTCTGAATGGGAAATACTTCTTAACTACTTGAAACTTTAAAAACTACACACTTAAATGTCAGGTAGAAAGAAAAAAGTAATTTTTTAGAGTTGCATGAGGTTAGATTTTGAGTGGTTTCAGAGTCTTCATATCAGGTGACTTGTTTGGAAATCTTATAACCATAATGCATTAAAATTATGCAAATTAAAATGATGGAAACGATGTAATATATATAAACTTAATTCTTAGAAGTTATCCTTGCATTGTAAGACCTAATAGTGATGTCTGTTCTTAACATGTTGAAAACATGCTTACCTATAATCACAGTGAAATCTAAGTGTGAAGCTTGCATTTTTCACCTGCACTGTATTAATTCCTTGGACATGGTTCCCTCTTTGTTGTGCCACTCAGCTTCCTGAAGGAGGTGTTATAAACTTTGCCCCTAACTTCATGCATGCAGCAGCATCACAGCAGCCTCTTCAGCTGTCACTTGAGTGCTTTGTAATTGTTTTGCCTACTTTCAGGCAGACATCCCCGTAGCAGAAGAGAAACTTAAGTCGGCTTTGCCTAGAACATTTTCAGTGCAGAATAACATTTCTTCTTCTAACCTTCTGTTCAATTGATAATTCCCATATATTTCCTAAGGAAAGTTGTAGTAGCAGAAGCTCAAATTCATTAAACAAACAGCACACAGACCAAGGCCAAAGTAAGGTGTCATTAATGTATCTTATAATCCCCCAACATGATTTTTCAAAGTCTTAAGTGCTCGTTTAAAAGGCCTGTAGCAATAAGCTGTGTAAAATAACTTGTACATAGGCCTTTGGGTCATAGTTATCTATGGCATTTAATGAGCATAGCACTGATAGACTGCTAGGGTTCCTTTACAAAATAGCCACCAGCAAGTGATAAAAACATCCAGCACTGACCACAGACAGAGATGTGTTAACAGCTGATCTGAATGCCAGAACGCACAGAACATGTGGCTTAAATATGCAGAATTAAAAAGGCACAGACTGTATTTCTAAACGTTGCAAAAATTACTGCATACAAACCTCACTCATGCAACTTTGAGAACGGGAGATTACTTTCCATCACGGCAAGAGTTACAGTCTTAATCATTAGAATTTGAATATGCAGAATGGCTAATGGTGATTGGAACTAGCCTAGTACAACTTTTCCTTTGATGACAAGCTGTTTATCAGGTGCCATTCTGCTCTGTCTGGCAAACCGCAGGGGTTCACATTAGCAGGAGCATACCTGGGGCAGATAAAACTGCCGGGCAGCTGCGAGATGCACACATGAAATAATGGTCATTTTTAGTAAAAAGGTACGGGTCAGATTTTGTTTCAGAACACTGCTCTGAAACACCCATAGGCTGATCAAATACAAGTCAGGTTGTATAGTGTTAAACTGGACTTTTCTAAAATTACATGAAACTGAGTTCCTTCCTATAATCATAAAAGCAAGTATGAGTGTAACAAAATCCACAGGCTGAAATAAGGGCTTAGACTGGAAAATTTAGGGAGTACCACATATACAAACAATAAATTTTCATATAATTTGTCTTGGTACACTTGGAGGCAGGCAGGAAGGGAAGGAGATAAGGACAATCTATGTAGCTTCTTAAATATCACAAGTACCTCTGTATGAAGTAGTTACTTACTGAGGTGGCTTAGTTCTGACATCACATTTAGCGACCAGCTGGCAAACATCAGTCCCAACTATTTCTGTCACTCGTGAAACTAACCGTGATCTGCTGTGACAACCATTTACCTCCGTTAACTTCTCCAAAGGGAAACTCTCATCCCAAGAATCTGTGGGTAGGCTTGCTGCTTGAACAAACGCTTTTTTAATCGCCATTTGGCATCTGTCAAATTCACAGACGAGAGGCACCTCGTGGGTCTGCCTACTCGGAGAAGCCGGTGCGGTGTTTTGGGGCGGCCCCAGCAGCAGTCCGTAGATAACCTGGCGGATGGGCAAAGCCGCGCCGTGAGCGCTCGGTCTCTGCAGGTTCTCCACCTGGACGCGCAGGAAGGTGCTCCTCAGCAGGAGGATGTCGATGATGAGCGGGGGCAGCTCCGCTTTAGCCAGAGCATCGAGTACCCACTGCGGCACGCCCGCCCGCCGGGCCGCCTCGCACTCGTACTTCCCATTCTGAAAGAAGCCTTCCAGCTTCGCGTCGGACGGCGCGTAATCCTGCATGGCCGCGCACAGCACCTCCCTGACCCGCTCCCTCTGCCGTCCCTTGAGGTGCTCCAGCACGCCCTCCACGGCCTGGGCGGGCTCCTGGAAGCGGGCCAGCCAGCGCAGGAGCGCCCTGATGCGGCGGTGCTGCCCGGCGCGGGGCGGGCTCAGGGCGCGCAGGGCGGGCCCCAGGGCGGCGGGCCCCCCCCCGTAGTCGTTGCCGCAGAGCGCGGCCAGCAGCGGGAGGAGGCTCTGGCGGAGCCGGCCCGCCTGCGCGCAGAACCGCGCGGCGGAGAAGCAGCGGGCGGGCACGGAGCCGCCCTGCGGGCCGCCCTCCCACTGGAAGTGGGACAGCGGGCAGTACCCGCCCGCCAGGTCGAACACGCAGAAGTCGCTGTCGAGCGAGAGCACGGGGCAGCCCCAGGCGTTGGCGAGCGCGGCGATCTCGCGGTCGGCCTCGGCGAGGCACTGCACGAAGGGCACGCCGAGGCGGCGCAGCGCCTGCAGGAAGGCGTCCCTGGCGAGCAGCGGGGCCAGGGC
>VXBX01004393.1:9233-21512 GCA_013400415.1 Scytalopus superciliaris
ACGTCCAGATCCAACAGTTAGGCAAAATGTCATACCTTGCCAAGGCTAGCAGATCCATGCGTTTTACCTGATAGTGTTTTGGGGCTCATGAGTCTTGGTACTGAGTGTTCTCCAAGGATGACAAAGATTTCTGGTCATGTAGGGGAATAGTTTGCACCATGTTATTTATTTTTCTTTCTGAATACAAAACTGAAAGGTATATTGATGACATGGTGCCAGAATAGGAAGCAAAAAATTTAGTCCACAGGTGGATATGTGAACTCAGACACTCAACTTTTCTGCCGTGCAGTTTTAATACAATATCTGATCATCAAAAGACTCCTACTGCTGCACCCATTTATCTGGCAGAAAACAATGTAGATGGTTATTTTAGAATCTTCTCAGTTCAGTGAGTTTAATTTCAGTAAATTATCTGATGAAGAACCTTTGGGCTATTTAACTATATTAAAGTACTTCAGCTAACACAAAATATTGAATATACAGTAAAGGTAGTCTGTCTTTATAGAATAAATGACAGATCTAATATTGCAAAAACAATGTATTGTACTATGCCTCTTACAGTGTCTAGGAGCTGAAACAATGTACTGCATGATTTTATGGCTTGAAGTTTTACAGGACAAAAATTTCTCTAGTCTCTTGGTTAAATGGCAAATCAGCTTGAGACTAGAAATAGGAGATTTCTTGTATATATTAATGATCAGTGGGAAGTAGAATGGCAAAAAACGCTTAGGCTGCAGAAACTTTCAACCTGGAATTCTTCTGATGACCTTCTCAGAACAGTCATAACTTTTAAGGGACACAGAATTTGCTGATAATAAAAAAATCAGATTTAAACCCCAATGTACTGCTGCTTTCTGTGCAGCTGCTACTGCTTTCATTGCATGAAAGAATTCCATGAAATTGAAACAACTTGTGTATGAGAAACTCCATAAAGGTAATTTGCTGACTGTAACTGGAGAAGAAACCATTCAAAGAAGAATGAAATCTTGTAAACCTTCCGTTGTAATTATTTTAAAAAGTTTTTTAGTTTAAGCAGATTAATGCACTGCACTGTATTATGGCATATTATTCAGCATTTCTGAAGACAGAGATATCAGATGTACATTTCCAGTCTATGACCCTGTGCTACACTGAGTGTTGTAGTAGGTGCAAATGTTGGTTGAGGTGGTTGGGTCAAAAATAGCTTGTTCAGAATATTCAGTTAGGTGCAAATAGAAAATCACTGTTGTAATTAATTCAACAGTATGTTTTATTACCATACTGTTCAGTGATTTGTTTGTTTGTTTGTTTCTGGTGGAGTCTTTGTTTCTCCTCCATAACGAACATTTCCTTCCTTGGATGATATGTAGATCAGTGCTTATGAGCAAGAGGATCATGCTATTTATAACTCATAAAACTCACCCAGACACTGTGTGGCAATTGCTGTACTTAAATGTATCACATTTTTAGCAAACAGTTTTTATTGTCAACAGTAATATTCTAATGTGTAATTACTGTTCCAAATAATGATTTATTTCAATGTGATTTTTTTTCAGCTCAATAAATCATTGGAATCAATATTTCTCTGAAATACCTTCATTAATTTTTGCAACTGTTGCTTCTATATTTCTAAAGCTAGCAAATCATTAAAAAATTAGATGTGAACTGAAATGAATGGCTTTTATTTCCTCCTTTTCAATGGAACATTTTATTAAAAAACACACTTGGTTTCTTTCTTGTGAGTTAGTTTGGGGATATTTCAGCCCAATTATTTTGAGAAATGGCAGCAAAACAGATTTTGTATGTGGAGTAGAGATTGGTAGGCTTCAGAAAAACCCCTCACTTGAATCAGGTTACTGTTGAATAAGTAGACTTTTTGAAAATATATTAAAATGAACTACAGTATAATTCCACAGAAGGAGGAGTGCTTTTCCCATTTGTGCTACCCACTCTTTCCATGAACTAAATTTTTGAAATTCTGTTTTTTCCCCATTTCCTGCATATAAATATTAAAAATAAGATATGTATCTTACCTGCAATCCTAGTGTTGCAGGAAAATAACAGTAAATAGCAGGAAAGTCAGAGAGATACTCCTGTTTTGCTTTACTGATTTTGGTGAAGTGTGACTTTCAAAGACCAGCTAAAGCAGTCTTTAGGAAACTGTTATACTTTCTCTCTTTCCCTCAAAACCAAAAATATTTAGGCAATCAAAAAGTAATGCATCAGAAAAATACATAGAGAGAAAGGTTTTGTAACTAGTGAACAACAGAATTAATGTGTCCACTGTCTTGGCTTATGGAGGGCTGTTTAGTGTCTGATTTCTAACAGAGATGTACTTTCACAATGAGGGCTTTTCTGCAGAGTGGCACTAATAGGATCTCCTTCTTTTTTCTTGCTATGTGTAATGTCTGATATCCTTTTAGCCTTTATCTCTTTCAAGTCTGCCTGATGTTGCCCTGGGTGTTGAAACAGTATCAGGGAAATAGATGAGTATACACACACAGATGTGTTCACAGAGTACAATCTCACAGCCTGGTTTCCCAAGACCTAAACCAGCAAAATAATTTCTCTCATACTTTTATTCACTTTGTATTTATGGTTCTTTAACAAAATAATCTAACAAAAGATATTCAAGAGAAAAAAAAAAGCAGGAAAGTTAAATTCACATTTCTAAAGGAGTTTCAGGTGTAGTTTACTGTAATTACGCTTTCAAAAATCTTGACCAGTTTTAAGCAATGCATGGCCTCCAGCTCATATTTTTTTCATTTATGGAGCACATTCTCGAGTAAAAACTCAGGTAGTTCTGAGCTCAGCAGCCAGTCCCTTTCTCAAGCCACTCTACAGATCACATTCTACAAAGCCAGCTACGAAAATGGCATATGCAGGAAAACTGAATAATTTGTTATAGTAGTCTGTAGAGAAAGGTGGAAGAGAAAGCTCTGCATTGGTAGGAGGAAATAGTTGCATTTATTTGCAACTCACTGTGGATAAACTGAAGTGCTTGACAGTCTATCCAGAAATTTGATTGGGCAGCTGTGATCTAGAAAATTTCAATAAGCTCTGCAAGCATACACACAGGAACACAGACACATTTGTGCATATGCTCACACACACTTGAAGTACTATGTAGTAAATGTTAGACCTTTAGGATTTAGTTTTCTCATTTCCATCTACTTAGCTACTGTTGGCATAAATTTCTCTGTTTTCAGTATCCTATGTGGATACAGAGGCCAGACCAAATCCTATGTAAATTCTATTGAAGTCAGTGGAGTTATGGCAGATAGCAACTTGATTTATTTATTTTGTTTATTCAGTCCATCATAAGGACTATTTATTACAATGTGAAGTTGAAATTATTTTATATATACAGCTAAAAGTTAAAATATTTTTATATTTTTTCACTCTTGCATATGATGAAATACAAGAAAATACTTAATATATCTTGACTTATTTTTATTCAGTGAACAATTTAGGTTATTTCTTAACATTAATTATTAGACTCCATCCAAACTGGTGGTTGTAGATATATACATAACATTAATTATGCACTTATTTGTTTTATTGAACAGGTGATAATTTCTGAACCCAGGACATGAGGAAAAAAGGTTTTAATAGCAAACTAAATGCTCTGAAAAGGAGATACATTCAGTATAAATTATGGCAGTAGAATTCAACCTTTTAAAATCAGATCAGTGTAAATCCCGCTTAAAAAAAAAAAATAAAAAAAATTGTCCCAAACCTCATTTTCCAATTGAAAGTGCCAAGGAATTATGCAAAAAAACCCCAGGTAGATTTAGTACAAATAAAAGTTTTTATGAACAATTAAAGACTTCAATATGACTACTTAACAGTCTGGAAGTAAACCACGTCTAGAAACATTAATTTACTAGCTTGTGTAATGACATTAAACAAAAAACTGAAAATGAATACATCTGAATCTGTATTCTGTGACTGATTTGCATAGGAGTTGATTTTTTCATCTTACTATATCTAAAAACACAGCACAAGTTTATGTTGTCTTAATTGGTTTGGGTTATTGGTTCTTAAATATACACTGTGTAAGTGTTTCTTGGTATCGAAACCCATGGCTGACTGGAACGTAATTTGCACTTCATCTTCCATTTCAGTGACTCTGTTAATTCCATTCTATCATTCCTATCAATAAATGACTAAATGACACTAAATGAGCATTCTAAGTAATTTGCCTTGAATTCCCTGCTTTGTGACTTGTATCCCATTTTGCATTGATTGGCAGCATAGGAGAAACAACTGCTGTTGTAAACTGTTCCCTTCACTTCTGAATTGCCTCAATAAAGAACAGATATATTAATTAATTTTCTTCTCATTTCCTTCCCTCTTGTACTATTTTTAGCCCATTCTTGTTTTAACACTTAAAATGCTTGACTTCCTCAGGTTTTCACAACAACTACAGTTTTACAGGACAGGAAGACGCAAAATTCACTAGTGTCATATCAGACAATGGACCACCACTGACTAACATCATGCAACTGGCCTTGGTGGTTTGATGAACTTTTTTCCTCAAATTGTGTGTTTAGTCCCTAATGGAAATTTTATATCAGGATAGACAGCAAATGAATGCATGAAAATATGTGAGACTTGGGGTGTCTTATATAAGGACATTAAGCCCACAGCTAGCTCACTGAATGATCAAGGTCTACATATTAAGAGAGAAGAGAGAGCTTTAGGGAAACATTACTGGATCTGTTTGCTGCAGGAATTTAACAACCGGGAATTCGTATTTCATGGGATCAGATTCTGTAATCAAGATGAGGATTCTTTGTTTTCCTCATTAGAGAAAAAAAAAAAAAGNGAGATTTCCCTAGTTTTTTTGAAGTCAGTGTAAATTTTTTAAGCTAATGGCAATCAGTACTTGAAATGACAGTTGATGGCTCTGTTACAGTGTACCATTACTACTATAAAAAATGTGGTAAAAAGTAAAATATGCATGAAAAATAGGAATATCAGAATTATTGTTTGCGAAAAGATGTTCAGTTATAGCTTATACAGATACACATATAAGAAATCAGAACAGATGTTTGGAAAGGAGATCCTTTCAGTATTTAATTACACTGTACAGTGATAAGTCTTGAAGGAATGAACAATGGTGGTTTGTTCTTAAAAGTCACAAAAAGGAATGGTCTAGCCTGAGTTTATTAAAACAATCTCAGATAGCTTTCAAATTAGTAGGTTGACCTGAAAGCTGCAGAAATGCGAATAAATGTCTGATATTTTAAGAAGCTCATTAAAACTAATTTAGACTCATGCATAACAATGCTAATAAGGTAATGGAGACGTAATAGTGGGGATGTTTATTCTGATCTCAACTGATCAGGGCAGAATTCACATGTAGGTCTTTCCACCAATTAGACCACTAGTGGGAGAATAAATGAAAGACTAAACTTCTAGCACGTTACAGTCCTGTAATACAATCAAATAGTGTTGACATGTCATAGCACTCTCATAACAATGGGCAGAAGTTCCTGAAATTGCTCCAGTGCAATAAGATGTACAGCTAATGAGAGCTGGTAATGGAGAATATTTTAAGATGAAAGTTCTGCCCCTGTAGCCCAGGCATGTCAGATGTTTTTTTCTGCTTACAGACTGTGTACTTTTAGTGAACTGCCTTTATTAATGTTGATTTTGAAGCTTCCATGACTACGGAAAATATATGTGGGTGAGTTTCACACTGTACAAGCCACTGTACATAGCTTTAAAAAACAGATCTGTGCCAACAGATGTTGAAGGGAGAGTAAGACATAATGAATCTTGAGGGATTTTAAATGGAATTTTGTGTGAATTGAAAGTCCTTAGTATCACTTTAAAGAAATCAGTTTTGCATCAAACTGATAGCTGGATTAAATTAATTCTTCTACTTCTTTGAATTCAGTGGTGTTCCCCAGCATACTGAAACTTCATCAGTTTTGCTCACAAAAAAGCAAGAAAAATACAGCACCTCATTAAGACTTTTACAGTTTGAAATAAGTAGATGAGTTATGAGGTAATCTCCTTTTACTCAATTATCTTCAATGGTGAACAGATCAAAACTGGAGCCTATAAAGGACATACATAGTGATTATTTTGAGCATTTGGTGCTGTAAATGTAAATTAGTGATTAGGCAGTCATTAACAATTAGATATGTGAATCTATTAATTGAGTAGTCTTTAGAAAATGCTTGGAAATATGAAAAGTTAATCTATGAATAGTACCTTTAAAGCTGTTTCAGTGGAATAATATTTACCGCTTATCACAATTTTTAGTACATATATATAAAATTATGCATAATTTAAAATTTATTCTTCTATTTTTGTGTAATGATAGGAGACAATCTGATTTCAATGTTGAACACTAACATTTGTTTTATATTCTGCCTTGTGTGTGATTTTTAATGCTTACAGTATGACTGAGAAGATATTAACACTGCAGAGTAATAAAGGATTAATTAGTTTATGTAGTCTGATAATCATCAAGAATAAAATGTGACTTCAAAAATTGGATTGTAGAATACAGAAAGCTTGTTCCAGATATGAGCACTCCTATCGCTTGTTTATCACCTTATAAATCGCATGCAGTTTTCAATAATTGCTGTGTTCTCTATGATTTGACTAGAATTTATGTTAAAGTAATCTGTTTAAATAAGCACCACAGCTGTAAGTGTTACAAGACAGTGAGTTTATCTACTGCTCCAATTACTTGTTACAGTGGTGAATGGAAACTGTATTTGCATTTACAGATATAAAATTTACAAATAAATTACACGTTTACATGGTAGATACTACAGTATTAACATCTTTTCTTTCAGGGGTGGAAAGTAAGTCATGATCCACTCATGAATAGGTCCTTCCCTGTTCTCTGGATGGCAGAAGTTTTTTTCATTGCAGAAACAGATCAACATAGAACATCCTACCTAAGACCAAACATCCTTAAATTTTCACCAAAGGATAGATAGTGGCATCATATTAAATACTAAATGATTTGCTGTAGGAGAAAAAAACTATGAAGTTTTATTTTAAAAAAAGTAATGACAATGTCATTGAAAGTACACAGAAATTAATTCTATATGGACTTTCAAGTGCATCAGTTATCTTGCATTCAGTGGAGAGCTGCTATCCACCCGCAGGTAGGGCCCTGACAGTCTTTGTCAGGGTGAGAGGAACACAGAATGCAGCATCTTCTGTCCAGTTGCAGACCCTATGCAGTTAAGAACACCCAGATACACCCCTACAGTATCTCCCAATATCAATTAACTGAACCTCACCTGTGACTGGAACACAAGAGCAAAAGCACAGTGCTAATAAATATGGGTGAGGCTGAAGTCTGCTTTGTACTATAAGGCTACGTAGTTCTTATCAGAGGCTTTTAAAAGACACGAAGACATCTGGTACAAGCTGAAAGAGACTGACAGTTTGTCAGCACAACTACAGATACAGCTTTCCTATATCTCTCAAATTCATTCATCTGGTTCATTATTTTACTTGAGGCTGCATTATTCAAGGCCAGGTTGGATGGGGCTCTGAGAAACCTGGTCTAGTGAAAGGTGTTCTTTGTCCAAGGCAAGGGCGTTGGATGATCTTTGATGTCCATTCCAACCCAAGTCAATTCTATGAGTCTCTGAATCTATGAAGATGAATGCTAGCTCCTGACAGTTGTGATATCCTGTGACTGGAGTAGGAAATACACCATGGACAAACCTCTGACATGGAAGTCATCTGTTGTGAAAAAACAGATATCCATAATCTGTTAACCTCCAAAATAAGACAGTCATTGCCATTCTGTGTATTAGGAATGCTCCCTGACACAATTCCCAAAACACGGGTAAATGTTTTTGGAAGAGACAAAAGAATGGCAAGGAGCATTCTCTCAAGTTAACAGCAAAGATATCTGAGGTTCAAATGCATAGGAATATTTGGACCCCAGAGGGAAGAGGGTTCCAATAAAATTAGCTGGTATTTAAGGAAAGGATAGCTTACTAAAGCCTCAGGAACAGTTCGTTCCAATGAGCAGGAAGTCAGGTGAATGTGTCAAAAGGTCTGCATAGATAAACAAGGAGCTCCTGACAAAACAAACAAAAAATGGAAGCATGCAAAAGGTGGATACAGAGATAGATATCCTGGGAAGAATGTGGAGGCGCTGCCTGAGCATGCAAAGGTGTTGTTAGGAAAGTCAAAGCTGACTTGGAATGGAATCTGGAGAGGTATGTCAAGGGCATCAGGAAGGGCTTCCTCAGGTCCATAAGCAGGAAATGGAAGGCTGAGGAAAATATGTGCCCACTGTTTAATTAGACAGGGGCCCCAGTGGCACAGGACATGAAAAAAGGTGAAGTGCTGAATGCATTCTTCACTTCAGTCTTTACCAGTAAGAACAACCTTCAGGAATACCAGACTATGGAGACCACCAGGGAAATGTCTGGAGAAAAAAAACCAAACTAACCTTGGTGGAAGAATTTCAGATCAGAAGATACTTAAGCAAACTGGTCATACATTAATCCATCGACCCTGATGGAATACACCCACGAGTGCTGAGGGAGCTGGCAGATGTCATTGTGAGGCCATTCTTTATTGTCTTCAAATGATCTGGTTGTTGGGAGAGAAATCTGAGGACTGGAGGAGGAAAAAAGTCACTTTTATCTTTAAGCAAGGCAAAAAGGACACAGGCTGGTCAGCCTCACTTTGGTCCCTGGGAATGTTGTGGACCAGCTAATCCTGGAGACCATTTTCAGAGACATGAAGGACAAGAAAGTGATTTGGAATAGTCAGCATGAATTCACAAAGGGGGACTCATGCTTAATGAACCCAGAAAAGTTCTACAGAGAAATGATGGGCTTGGTGAATGAGGAAAGAGCAGTGGATATTGCCTACCTGATATGTCATAGGGTCATTCTGCCATCCAGGGGGACCTCAACAGGCTGGAGGTGTCAGCTCCCAGGAACCTCTCACAGTTCAGCTGAGGGAAGTTCAAAGTTATGCAGCTGGAGAGGAGCAACTCAATGCATCAGTACATGCTGGGGGCCACCAAGGTGATGCTTTGCAGGAAAGAAACTAGGGGGGTCCTGCTGGACACCAAGATGAACATGAGCCAGCAATGTATTCTTGTTCTGTATGAGAAATGAAAGCTACAAATCATCTCTTCCTATATCCAAATTTTTATGAAAATATGTTTTCCAAAATCCTGAATTTCAAATGGAAATGAAGACGTTTTGTTTCCTGTTTCAAGACCATGTATTTTGTCTTTATTTCAGTTAGTTTACAAACTGTTTCTATTTTTGTCTCTTTAGTTTTGTTATGAATGGTGTTTTTCAGCTACTTTATACTCTCAATAAAGTATTCAGCAGCATCTGACTAATATGCACAAAACCTGTTAGCATTAAAACCATTTAATAAAAATCATTACAGATCTTGATTTCTATGGCATTTTTAATTTTTATTTTATAAGGAAAAAAACATCTACAATACTCCTCATGACTCTCAATAGTTTTTCAGTCATATGACTAAAGCTCCAAGGTCTGCTGTGATAAATGAGTGAGCTCTGGGTCATTAGCAAAATGTGAATTAATGCAAAGTGCACAATAGGCTGCACATTTTATCCTTTCTCCAGATGGTTAATTAAATATTTGAAAGCACAATATGACAAAAGGATGACAATATTATTACTTTATGGCATTGACTATGGAAGGAGTTTAATTGTTCTATTTCTCTCTTTCATCATTGATTAAAATAATGTATTTCACTAAAATTTGGCATCCGTTGGCATCTCAGTATTTCCTCTTAGCTGAAAATTAGGTCATCTTTCCTTAAAAGGAGTGAAAATTATAATTTGCTGAACAAGTTGGAATGTCACATTAAAAATATAGCCTTAAAATATGTAAATTCTTTAAGGTTGAAATGACACATCCCATATATTTATGTAACACTGGCAATTCCCACGTATGCTGTTCTAAAAATCCACATTACAAGTTCTTCACTATTTATTCATAAACGACATTATCAATCAACAATACTATTTTGCAGTATTTTCAAGAACACTTCACAAAATTTGACATTATAGCTGTTTTTTTCTTGTCTTGTCTAAAGAACTAACTTAAAAATTCATTAAAACATTACAAATGTGGATTATTTATTTATTTTTAACTTACAGTAGTCTTAAAGTTTTAAAAAGGATTTGAATATAAATATATTGGATTATTAAAAACTGGTTATTTGACTAGAGTAAGAACCATTAGACTCTGATAACCTGTTTCTCCAGAGACCTCAGTCTCTAAGATGCAGACACATTCTGTGGCATCATAACAAGGTTCCTTGCAGGCTCTTCCTGCATGTAATAGCATACCTTGCAGACCTATATTTCTTAGTCTGTATCATTGCCTTTTAAATGAGACAAGTTGAAGGACTGCAGAATTACCTCAAGTACAAGGGAAAAAGTCTCTTATAAACTGTGGTGAATGGCATATTGAGGATTATGTATGTTGACTAAACTGACAAGACCAGGAAGACACAGGAATTGTACAGTCTCTATGAAGTCTGGATGGAAGTCCACAGAGAAAAAATAAAGTGGTCAAGTTTGGGGAGGGAGATGAAATTTATAAATCAGAGCTTGCTAAAACATATCAGTAATCTGTGTGTGTTCTATCCTTTGGCAATATTTCATTTGGGAACTCAGGAACTCCTTCAGTGATTAACACCCTGCATAGTTGCACTGCAGCACCACAGTCATATTTCGAAGACTTGTTATGTGACTTACCAGTACTATAAATTTGGAAACCATCTGAAGCTAAAAGTTTTTAAAAATATTAGTCAAAAGGACCATCCAGAACCCAATAATTCACTTAAAACTTAATATTCTTCACAGAAAGCATGCATTACTATTGAAATCTTTGGAGCTGCATAATTTTAAAAGTTTCCCACAGTGTCTCTCTGACACAGTCATTGTTAAGAGAGAGTATAAGAATTTTTAGACATGAGTATAAGAGATACTCGATATTAAAGCTGAAGAAAATAGGAGTTTTGAAAAAAGAAATAAAACCTAAACCCCATCTAAAAGTGATATAAATTGGTATATCTCTCTTAATTACAGTTCATATTTCCCTCCATCAATATCCATAAATAAAGAGAAAACTGGGGAAATACAGGACATCAGTAGGGAAATACAGGGCTCCAGAACCTCTAAAATATTAAGCACAGAAACAGCAACCAGAGATTTAACTTGTGAAGAAATGTTCACAGCTAGATGGAGATAATACTGATCTTAAGTTACAGAAGAGAGGATAGTAGTGAGTACGATAATAGATTCAAAGAAGCAGTTTTTAAAATGTTCATGTTCTTTAACTCTTAATGATGATTTGGCCATAACTGAACTCTGTTTATACACAACAAACATAACCTGATCAGGACAGCACAAACCTTTCCTTCTCTGTAGAATTTGTTTCTCTCTAGGTTTTCCCAAAGAGCAAGAACATTGTTAAAAGCTCATCCAGGTTCTGAACAGATGCAGCTGAGATAGGAAACTATGGGACTGGTTTGTGCTTCTAAAACTTAGGACACTAAAACGTATTGGAAAAATTTTGTTCACCCTTCTGTCTCCTCATCATGGGATAAAACCTCCCTGCCCATCCAGCGGGTCTGGAATTGCTTGCAGTATATAGTGTACAACCTTTACTACTGATTTCCTTAAAAATATCCTGTCAGCTCGTAACTCTTGAGAATCATTAAGGATTTAGTACAAAAGATCCCAAGTACAAAAATGCAGATGTCAAGGTTTGCAGAGCAGGATCTTTTCCAAGAGTGGGGAGAATGACCATGATCTGCCTGTGGTTAGTTCTGGAAGAGCACTGACACTCTGCATCTCTATTCTGAAGTGTGCATAGTTGCTGGAATGAGCTGCAGTGTAAACCAGGGAGACTCTTGGAAGAAAAAATAATTCCAAGGTTGGTAATTTGAAAGGATGTTTTGCCTCTACTAAATGTTATTCTATTTTTTATTTTTCTTGTGATGTGGTAGGTCACTTACTCACTGCAGCTGAATTTAAAGATTTGTGTAATAAAAAGTCTTAGAATATTTATTTTATTTTCCTTTTCTAGTTTAGGTTTTTTGTTTTTTTTTTTTTTTTTTAAATTGAATGAAATGTCAAATACTGCAATTCATAATAACCTGCTGAATGGAGTTCCAATTTACAGCTGAATCTCAGGTATTCATAGGATTCTTGTCTTTAGTAGTTAGAATTTAATTCATATAAATGCACACACACACATATATACACATATACATACCCTCCCTCCCCCCCCCCCC
>VXBX01004393.1:21556-54206 GCA_013400415.1 Scytalopus superciliaris
GTGCAACTCCATTTTTGCAATATAGATTTTTAGAATTTAACTATACCAGAGACTCACAGAACAACTGTGGCACCTCTGGAGATTACCCAGTCCAAACTCTTGCTCAGAGCAGCATCAGCTAGACCAGGTTGCCCAGAGCTGTGACCACTTGTTTTGATATGCCCAAAGATAGATATTCCAAATGTTTTACCTTTATTTTTTTTTTTCTTTCAAATACCTTGGAGATTGAGAAATACCTGAGTTCTGAAAATGGTGTGGCAAGTCTGAGGTCAAGCTTACCTGCTCACTCAGTTGGGAAAAAAGAACTGAAATAAAGAGAAACATGCAATGCATGAAGATTACAGTAAAGACACAATATTCTCTTCAGTTAGGATAACATGATAATAACTTGTTGGCATTAAAATTTAATTTGTGCTGATCTAACTTGAATAATTAATGTTATTCTCATATTAAAATGCAAAAGGAGTATACTTCCTATTTTCTAGCCTGCATATATTAGGAGCTTAGCTGTCAAATGACTTGACAGAGAGCCAAGAACTTGCAGAGATACTATTACCTGAGATCACATTTGAAAAATGCTGTTATTGGAGCAAAGCTCCAAATAATTACAGTCTATGAAACAGAAGGTCAAGCCAAGGTGTTCACTCACTGAAGAAACTCTTGATACCACAAGAAAGAAAGTCACTTTTGGTGAACCTTTCTGACTACTGATTGTAAAAGCTAGAGCTCATCAGGGACCAACTGGCCTATTTCAAAGCAAAACGTGCAGTGAGGTACATTTAGGTATTTCTTTAAAACTGGTCTTCTCTCATGTGTCCTTTTCAGCANCCATTTTTGCAATATAGATTTTTAGAATTTAACTATACCAGAGACTCACAGAACAACTGTGGCACCTCTGGAGATTACCCAGTCCAAACTCTTGCTCAGAGCAGCATCAGCTAGACCAGGTTGCCCAGAGCTGTGACCACTTGTTTTGATATGCCCAAAGATAGATATTCCAAATGTTTTACCTTTATTTTTTTTTTTCTTTCAAANCCAAATGTTTTACCTTTTTTTTTTTTTCTTTCAAATACCTTGGAGATTGAGAAATACCTGAGTTCTGAAAATGGTGTGGCAAGTCTGAGGTCAAGCTTACCTGCTCACTCAGTTGGGAAAAAAGAACTGAAATAAAGAGAAAAATGCAATGCATGAAGATTACAGTAAAGACACAATATTCTCTTCAGTTAGGATAACATGATAATAACTTGTTGGCATTAAAATTTAATTTGTGCTGATCTAACTTGAATAATTAATGTTATTCTCATATTAAAATGCAAAAGGAGTATACTTCCTATTTTCTAGCCTGCATATATTAGGAGCTTAGCTGTCAAATGACTTGACAGAGAGCCAAGAACTTGCAGAGATACTATTACCTGAGATCACATTTGAAAAATGCTGTTATTGGAGCAAAGCTCCAAATAATTACAGTCTATGAAACAGAAGGTCAAGCCAAGGTGTTCACTCACTGAAGAAACTCTTGATACCACAAGAAAGAAAGTCACTTTTGGTGAACCTTTCTGACTACTGATTGTAAAAGCTAGAGCTCATCAGGGACCAACTGGCCTATTTCAAAGCAAAACGTGCAGTGAGGTACATTTAGGTATTTCTTTAAAACTGGTCTTCTCTCATGTGTCCTTTTCAGCACAGATGAAGCTGTAGCTGAAGCTGAAGAAAGGGAAATTTTATAAATAAATTTTAAATCTTGATAAAGGTATAATTCACATTAATGATCTGCAGTGTAGTAGTAGTGTATGGCTACTCATTGTTAATAGCAGCTTTTGGTAGAATTGACTCAGTTTTCATGAGTGCTACAAACATCATATTTCTGTCTGGAAGACTTCCAAAAATAAATTTTAGATTTTTTACACTTCTTTAATTTAAAACTTACTAAATCAGTAAGAAATAAGGACACAGTTTGAGTGTGAATACTCTTAGATGAAGCTACTCAGAGTCAAATAGAAGAAGATTTGGCTCTAAAAGGGCAGTCAGATGTTAATGTCACAGGCAAATAAGCTCTTACTCTCTGGCCTTTTTTTTCTCTGTGTCTACAATAAGAAGATCAGAAAAAGTAAACATCTGCCTCTTCCTTTGATTTGTATTTTGTAGATTTCCCCTTAGCCTTAGACAGTAATTTATTTAATCCAGACATGTCACTACACAGAAGAGACAAATGTTATTTTAACAGTCAAAAAAATAATCCATTAAAGATATCATGCAAGTTCTTGTTTCTTGTAACACATACACATCCATATACATCCATGTACAGAGAAAATGGAAATAATGAATTTTATTTATCAGTAGTTTAGCAGTAATTCTGTTCTTCTTGAAAAATAATTTTTCAAAACCTTAAGAGAAAATTTCTCACAGTAGTTTGCTGTGAATACAGGAGGACATGCAGAAAGTAATCTTAAATGCCACTGGTACCTCAAAACGGATTTTGCAAAATAAACAGGTAAGGATATCACATCTGCCACAGAACCTGACAGTTGGAGAGCTGAAATAATAGAGGCATTTGTATGAAAATGCACAGTTAACAAACAAACAAACAAACCCAGAAAAAAACCCAAAAGAGATGAAACAAACAGTAGTCAAAATATGTATTGTACTGGTATTGTTTATTTTACTTCAAGTGGCCAAACCTACACAGTCCAGCTTTTAAACAGGAATTGCCTGGGCTGCTTTCCAGAGTTGTGTTTTACAGGTCAGACAATCAGACATTTTCAATCATGCAAAACTTTGATAAACATTTTTTAAGAAACAAAGCATGGAAGCAGAGACTTTGGACAGATAAACTAGTAACCATGTTACTAGAAATAAGTAATAAGGTTACTAGAAATATAGAAATAAGGTTTGTGGATAATTCACCTGTGCAATTCGAGATGTTGAGAATATTACTGTAATCTAAGATGGCAGTTTATTGTTTTCTCAACAAGTGCTCATAAAGTTATTATACATTTGTGCCTAAATGACAGTTAGTTTAGGTTAATTGTAATACTTATGGCTAGGCAGGACAAAGAAACTGTTTGAGAGTTCAAAAATCCTCCAAAATTAAACACCCAGACCAGTTATAAATTCAGAAGCAACAATAATTTTGAAAGACTGTGTCACTGTCCAATTTTCAAAATCTAACCTATAAGATTAGCTGGATTCTTTATAGTTTACAAATTTCACCTAAGTGCAACTTTTTCTTTACTGAAGTTATTTTCCTTATTTTTTGTTATCTTGTATCCACCTATAGAGACTTGTTTAAAGATGACAGCACGACTTAGTCAGTTAAAAAGAGCACTGGGGGATTTCTACATGCTTCTTTGAATGGAGTGTTTTATCAAAAAGGAGGCTGTGATGCACTAAGTAACGAATATATATCTGATAGTTGACAACAGAGGTCTGCATAAATTGGCTTTTTTTGTTATAATTAGCAAAGATTAATGCAAAGTTTTCTTAAACCTGAATTTATTTGTAGCTGTGTAGCTGAACAGTAAGAGAATGTGGCATATCATGCTGGGAGTGCAGCCAATTAATTTGTAAAATTTCATTTATATCTGCACAAAGCAATCAATCTCCACAGTGTTAGGGGATTAAAAAAAGAGTTCTTAAAAAAGTGTTATGGAGGTTATATACAGTTCTGGGTATATTTCCACCTGTTCCTTCACACAGAAGAGTAAGAGCAAGCATACAACTATTTCTTTGTTATAATTATGTAACAAAAATGAAACAAGTTTTTCTAAGAATGACCTGAGGGCAATTTACTGGATTGGCCAAGTTTCAAGACCATCTGACATTTAACACTTGAACTGAAATGACTGATACTCCTCTATAAACAGAGAATAAGAGGCCAGGAACAGAATCTCTAATCTTCATTTTCATGTCAGTTAATATTTTGTATAAATTTTCATAATTTATTTAATATTGTTAAATTTAAATTTCAAAGACAATTCTAGTATTATTTATGTTTCTCCATCACAGCAAACCTTCACAGAACCAGCTGTTGAGCAGAAGTTAAGTTTTGCTTGAAAACAATTTAGAACATTTTCTACTAAATAAGAAATCTTTTGCAGTTCAACTTTCTTTGAACTTTAGAATGACAGAGATCTAATCTAATAAACAAATATTTACTTATGGGCAAAAATTTTCAACATCAACTTGTAAAAACCTTATAGAAGTTACAATGATGACTTCCTGTGATGGGTTGTTTTTTTGTAGGCCTTCCTTGGTAACCAGGGTCAAAATCTAGGAAGTATTCCATCCCATCTCTTTACATAATCAGGTGTGTATAAGCCAAAGGGGGAGGTGTTCTCTCCCTTTTTTTGCTCTCTTTTCCTTCATGGGCTAGCACGCTGACAGGCTCTCGCTGTTTAGGCCTGGCTTACCTGTGTTAAGTGAGGCCTGCTCCTAGAGCTGTTTGCCTGAGCTGGCGGCGAAGGTTAAGAATCTGCTTTTTCTAAGGAAAGTAGTGAGTTTACTATTGTATTTGTTACTTACTGAGTTAATTTCTGAGTTTAGATTGTATATATTTGTTTGTCTCCTTTCCTTTTTATCTCCCTCTCCCCTTTTCCCTTCCCCTTGTCCCTTATTGAGGTTGTTTGGGGATCCCTGTCTCGTTGTACCTAGTATATAAATTTAATATATTTCTTCAATTTTCTCTTGTTGCTCTTTGCCATTTTGGGAGAGGGAGGGGGGAATCTTTCTTGTGAGGTTTGGCTGTTGGCAGAGAGCCAACCCGAACTTTCACACTTCCTTTTTACTGTATTATGGAAAAACAACAAAAGAATCTGATGACTACTCCATGTTGTTAGATGTTTAAATCTTCATTCTTGCTGCAGTACAAAAATATCAGTTAAGCATGAGTATAATGTGAACATAAGTCCCTTTAAGGAAGTAAGTGTGGCCACTCTTAGTGTTCTAACTTGTGCACCAGTATTACTGAATCAGTCTAATAGACAAAATTCCTTGAGGAATATTCATTATTTAAATATCAGGCTAGAAGTAATACTACTCACTGGGCACACTACCTATTAACAAGGCTAAAGAAGAGGTGAAATGCAGCCAGCATAAATAAACAGTAAGTTTAAAGATGCTAGAAAATAGAAGAGTTCTCTAAAATAAAATAAATATGTGTCTGAATAGAGGCAAGAGAGACAATTGTAAATTCCTAAATATGGACAGCAAAAGCAATGAGACAATCTAGAAGAGAAAATTAGATAGCAAAATGAGTCAAAACTAATAAAACCCCTGTTTCTGAATACATCTGGAGTAGAAAACCTGACAAGGAATCTTTTATCAGTGCATAAAAGCAACATTATGATAAGTTAAACTGATTCTTCAGTTCTAGCTGCAAATGTGCTATGTTTGCATTTGGTTTTCCCTCATGATTTCTCCATCTTGCAGTTTGTTTTTAGGTTGAAAGCTTTCAAGGGTCTCCTCTAAGTAAAACCTGGACAGAGTTCTGAGTATGCTTGTAGAGGAGATAGGCTTTGCCTCTCAGACAAAACAGAAAGGCTTTATTAAGACAATTTTTATAATTACCTGAAAGATTTTCTGACAGACCAACGAGCCTTCAGTCTGGGGAGAAATATTTTAGGTTTGTTTTTCTCATCTGCTCATAGAACATGGCAGTTACGGAAAAAATAGTAATGATCCTCATCTCTTTCTGTCTTGTCAGCTCCTTCCATACTATCAGGATCTTAGAAACACGGGCAACACTGACAATCAGTATATTTGTCAGTTTTCATCATGCCCTCCTAAAAGGTAATATTGAGGGCTTTGTCATGTTACTGCTAACTGTCATCAGACCCTTTTTACTGATTGAGGAGTAGCATCCAGCAGAGGATTACAGTGAATGCCTATAGGAATTACAATAATCTTAGTCAAAAGTGGGGGGATTTTCACCCTTCATAGCAATCATGGCAGTGTAAACTGGAGCTCCTGGGAACAGCCTTTCAGTTGTGCAAGTCAAATGTAATATGGTGGTTTTTCAATAAACCACAAAGAATAACTTAAGCTCTGTAGGACAAAATAAAAAAAATAGCCAAGAGAAACAAAAAAACCCCCACAAACAAACAAAAAAATCCCCACAACACTTCCATGTTAAGTTTACTTTCCTCCTATAGTGGAACAGAAACCAAACCAAGCAACCAACCATACAAAAAACCAGCCAGAATCCATTCAGGGAAATAAAATATACTAAAATATACTTTACAGTAAGAAAGGAAATACATTGATTTTATGCGTCAACTGCTGTGCTGTCTAAACTGTTCAACCTATTAGTAGGTACCATGAAATAAACTCCAAACTTCCTTAACTATCCTTCCAGTCTGGAAGAGTTCTGGTAGTTTTCTGTCAGTGACAAAACCATAAATAACTATTTGTACTGTAGACATTTGGAGTGATCTATTCAAATTCTTCTCAAGTAAAAGTACATTTCATGCTGACTATTAATAAAGTCATTTGAAGAACTAACCCAACATTGTTTGCTAACTTCTTGAGGAAAGTAGCATTTCTGCTTTTAAATAAGACTCTCCTCTCCAAAATCACCCCATCTCAAAAAATTGTTTTTATTGTGTGAAGAATTTTTGTCAAACATTACAAAATGCTGTTAAAAATATCCTTTTAAAAAGACAGTATTGAAGGCACTGGTATTTTTGTAAACAGAACAAAAACCACAGGCAAAATTATAGAGTGATGGAAAGAAAGACACCTGTTCAGTCACCTTATTCTTCCCTTGCTAATGAAAGATTGCCCCCTAAGGTGCACATCTAGTGCTTATTAGCCCCTTTTAAAGCATCAAGAAATGTAGTTCCATCCTATTCCCATGGGAGATTATTCACTGTTTTTAGAGATCTCACTGTCAGGAAGATTATCAGTCTGCTATTTAACCTTAATTTTCCTTATCCTAATTTAGTGTCATTACTCTCAGTTACCCCATCATAACATGTTTTGAGATGTAATATGAACAAATAGATACTTAACAACAAGATAAACATCCCATCAGCTTTTCATAGGGAGGCTTATTTTTAGATTGTCTTTAAATGCTGAGGGTCTTGTCTGACGTCTCAGCCGAGGCAATAAAAATAGGTACAAGAAAAAATTGTTAATGTCAAACTATGCACTTTCATAGATAGCTACCATCTAACAATTACTGCAGGTGGTCTAGTTTTGTACCTCTTCCTTTTATGCATTTGGTTATCCCTGGATAATAACGTTCTTAATAATTTTCCTAACTCAGATTTTACTAGAAAATAAACTCTGTGCTGCAATAACAGATGTGAAAAAAAGATTTAGCCTCAGGATGAACAGAAGAATGCAGAGGAAAAAAAAAAGTTAGAATACCCCTTAGTAAAGAGAACAGCAGACTTTTGTTTTCTGTATTGGTGTTTTGTTTTAGACTCTTGAGTTTAGAATGCTGAAAAGCTAAATTTTATGGTTGTCATAGTTCATGGGTTTTTTTCTCCAACAACAACAACAAAAATTAAATTCACAGTGATATAATGTTGCAAGAAGGACTCAGCTAATGCTGTTGGTAAGTTCCCCTAATAGAGATAGCTCATACCTTTGTAGTTTGAATGTATACTAATTAATTCACAAAGCTCAGTGATCTATGCCACAAAGAGAAAGAGATGAACTGAACTTGTCCTAGATGTCATCATTATGAATGCTAAATCAGCACAGGTCACCTTTGTAGTGACCTAAAAATGTGGGTGAAATTCAAGGATTTTCCAGTCAAACTCAAGCAGCACATGTTATGGCACTTCACCTCAACCTCCCCCAAAACGATTATTGGAATATATTTGTTTCCCTACCAATTACATCTGTTAAAACTTTTCAGTTAGGGTTTCACACATTCTATTACAAATCAGATGTTCAGCTACCTTTCTATCTTGCCTTTCCTAAGGTGTTCCTCATCTGTGCCCGAGGCACAAATTAATCCATCTGAAGGGCTGGGTTAAACTCATGTGTGCTCGTGTTCTACTTTCTCAAACTCTAG
This sequence comes from Scytalopus superciliaris, assembly GCA_013400415.1. Lineage (NCBI taxonomy): Eukaryota > Metazoa > Chordata > Aves > Passeriformes > Rhinocryptidae > Scytalopus > Scytalopus superciliaris. The sequence continues at coordinate 29,580 of VXBX01004393.1, forward strand.
TTTGCTCAGTTTTTCTGGCCACATCCCAGACATCAGAGTGTGTATAAGAATGAGAGAAGGATAGGAGCAATAGATATTGTTGCATTACAAGACCAAGCTACTCTCCCATCACAAGATTCTCTCAGTTATCAGATACGTGAGCTTAATGCCAGCCATGAAACTGATTAAGTCCAAGCAGGCACTTTAAGGGTAGCAATTCAGTACTAAATCTTAGCAGATTTCCCAATATATTTATGTGAAAACTTCATCCAAATTTTATTTTGTTAACAAAACCCATTCTTAGAAGAAATGTTTACATTCTGCCTTGCAGGATTCAAAACTCTGCATTTTTGAGTAACTTAATGTCTAGCTTTTAAAAAATATATATAAACAGAGACATGCAATTTCCCCAGACTTGGAAAACTCCACAATTATAAGATGAAATTCCTCTGAAGAAATAATTTTAGGCTAGGAAGCAACATGAAAATTTTCAGTCCAGAAGGAAAACTATCCGGAAGTTATCACTGTCAGAAAACTGGGTGTGATTATTAAATATATTTTACAAGCCTAATGATAACATTTTCTTCTAAGTGACAGGTATAATAATGATTTGCTGCAAGATAACATGACAATTTTAAATAACCTTTCCATTCTAAGCATTTGGACACTGGAAAGATAGTGTAATTAAGAGGAAAAGAAAGAGGGGGTGCCACCAATTTATGACTTTACCTTTTACAACCAAATTCATCCAAGAGATTTTAGAAACAATAGATGAAAAATCTTTTACAATTCACAGAGTGAACAGATGGCACAGCAGTATTGAAAAGGACAGTGTGTATACACCAAGTGAACCGGTGTTCTGCTCTAGTTAAGAAGCTGACAACATTTGTATTACAGACCTCAGTTTTCAAGGGTTTGTAAAATTGTCTCTTTCAGATAGCATCTGGAAAGATTGGCTCACAAGCTGCATGGCTAGGTACCGTGTTAAAAAAAAGTAAAAAACGTATATTTATTACTTAATCCACTTCATATTATTTACACTTGTATGACAATATTGCAAATGCTAACTGTGACCTAAATTGTTGAGGGAATGCCTTTATTTTCCAGGGGGTTTTCAATGGGCTGGTGAGTTCACGAGCAGCTGTGCTGGCTGTGCACGGAAGAACGTGGCTATCTCTAATCTCCTCCTTTGCAGAGAAGGCTTTAAGCACCACTGGTGAGACCTGCCTGAGCACCCAGACACCCCATGCCTGGGATGTTACTGTCTTGTTAGGCATTTTCAGACTCTCTGTGAAGCCGTTCCAAGGAACAAAATTGATCAAGATGCCAAACATAAAAGATAAAAAAATTGAACTAGCTCTATGGCCAAATTAAAATAATATTTCTGTTAAATACCACATTTGGGCTTAAAAAGATTTCAAGCTGCGCTAAAACGAATAATTTTTTATACTGAGAGTCTCCAACAGTGGTTTGCATAGGTACAGCCAGGCAGGTGTAGCTGTGCATTGCATGAAAATCCTGCTTACAATTTTTGGCCACAAAATAAAAACAGAAGATTGTAACATTTTGACAGATAAAACAGAATGGCAGCTCAGGAAGGATTTCAGGATTTGGCCCACCAACCAAACAATTTTAAATTATAATCTACTGGACACTAAACTGCTTATGAGATTAACATCAATGCATTGTGCCTGTTAGTTGTAGGTTTGAATCTATATCACGATCTCTGTGGCTGGAAACAATCTTGGATTGAACATAAAGGCAAACGTTGGTCTTGACACATGGGTCTACTGAGTAGTTTTTGAAGTAAAAGTGAGCAATTGGTAACTACTGTAATAACAGATTCATGGAAACTATTTTGTGAAGGAGTTATTTGGACTGTGAAAGAATATATGGAAAAAGCAAAGGGTTAAAGATATGTACCAGAAGTAATAATGTGATTTTCAACTTGGATAACTGTGACCTCATTCTTTCAGGAGGAAATATCAGGAAATGAACAAACTAACCAACCAGTCAAAGTGGAAATTACGTTTTCAGTGCCATTTAGAGGAAAAGGAATGCAATGCAATCAATCTGAGTTGCACCCACTGATACATCCATATGCCAAACAGATTCTCTCAATGGAATTACGAGTCATTCCCCCAAACTCCTAAATGAGAACTTTTTGCAGGTGTTTGTATCCAAATGTTCCTGGTATTCCATGACTACTACCTGCCTCATTCCCTCAGGCACATTTGAAATTCCTGTCTTGGATGGAATATATATAATACAAAATCTTCAGTTTCAGAACACTGTCAACAAAAACTTGAGGCATCTAAGAACAAAATACAGATAAAGGGCTTGTAAAAGATTAATGTAAAAAATAATGAATATGAATAGCTTCCATAAATGCTGAGAGAGTAGGTAGTGAGAGGAAATATATTTGCTAGTATATCCAATTATATTCCACTGATGTGGCCAGCATCTAAATGAGAATAGGATACATAACTAAAAATTTGTGAATTGTATGATGTGACTGTAAGCAAAAAACTAGATTCTGAAATAAAAAAGTTAATAATAACAAACTTAAGCAGGGAAAAGTGATCATGAATACTGAGGGAGGAGGGAATGCAACCACTAGGATTTCAAGTGAAGGTCTCACCCTCGTTGGCAGCAGCTCAGCTTGTTCTTCACACAACTAGATGAGAGATGAAAACTGAAAGTTGGCTCTTACACTGGATGCAGCAGAAATGACTTTGTTGCTCCTGGCTTCCATTTCCCTTTGATTTTCTGAAACAGCAACACTCTTAATCCCTGTCTCAGAGAGCTGCATGTAACTGTCTCCCTGCTCCCAGTAGGACCCTGTTTCTTAAGGCCGTCTCTCATTAAACTGGATCATATATTACATTCTTAACACATGATTTGATCTGTTTTATCATACTGGTTCTATACTTGCTGTGCCAAGGCCATGCCACAGCCCGGGCTCTGATCCATGACCTGTGGCCATGTGTCCACCAGCTGCACCATTTGCTCCATGAATTTTGTGTTCTTGAAGTACTCACTGCCATTCTCTGTTGGCTACTTGAGTAGCATCTTGAACTTGTATTTTGAAAGTAATTCAATTTGGTTTCTCAGTAAAGATGAATCAAAATACATATTGCTCATTATTGAAGAAACTTAAGATTCAAAAGTCTCAGTACAATATTAAGATAAACCCCGTGTTTTGCAAGTTTTCTTTAGCAATTGCAGGAACTAAATGATATGGTTTCCATGTATCAGAAGATACCTTTTAAAATATGCTTTGGAACTTGAAATGTTAATAAATGGCATATATCAGTGCAATCACAAGTTAAAGTTAAATATCTCCTAAAGCAAAACATTATGAAGAGGTTTGTTTCCTCGAAGCATGAAATAAGTTCTACAGTTTACACTGAGCCTTCCATGCAATAAGGTTTTCAGGAAAAACAAGACTGCAAATCTGTGTTCTCAAAGGCCAGTATTAAAATACTCAGATGAGAAAAACTGGAATATTATGACCTTTATTGATAAAATTTTACAGAAGACATGAAATACTGTCTGTTTTCTAGAGATTTTTAAAAATCCTTCTTTGAGCATTGACGCCAACAGATACAATCAACAAAATGAGCTACTTTCTCTGTCCTTGATTGAAGAGTGAAACAAAATGTGCACAACAGATGGACTTGAAGTTTTGGGTCCTATACATTTAGCAATGTATGAGAGCAAAAGACATCTTATTTTGAGATACTGCAAGGTAGTCTGAGGTGTTAATGTATCTAAACATGACCTGAATACTAGACCAAAATTCTCTGTACATCCATTTTCCTAGTTTGCTGGCATGTGTGCATGTTCACAGAACAGATGATTGTTTACTGATGTTTTCTCTACTAATAATGTGGGTCAGGTTCAGCTGTTAATGTGTTTGCTTCCAGGTATCTGAAAGTATGGGCATATCTAAATGAGACTAATAAATGCACTGCAACAAGCAGTGCCATCAGGCTTCTCTAGGACTTCGCTGATTCCTGTGCCAAGATAATTAATAAAAATATCAACCAATATTTGCTGAATTGAAGAGCAGTGCTTGGCAAACATTACTAATAACTTCATTTCAGTCTAATATTTTCTTTCCAGTACACTTGAGTGTTGACCTTTTAGTCAGACCCTTTCCTGTGTCATAATTCTTTCAGTGATTCTCCTCTTTTCCATCTTAATTAACAAGTTTTCTAATGTGAGATTTTATAAAGTTCTACTGTTGTTCAAATAATGAGATTCACTAAATTAAAACAAACAAACAGGCAAACAAACAAACAAACAACAGTTATCCAAATAAAGATATTTAATCTAGGTGGCTAATATCTCTTTTTATTTCATTTCTTTCATTTCCTCACTCCATTAGCACTGGCTGGTGTGGAAAATGCTTCTGGATATCACATGCCTCATGGGTGCACAGATGTTCAGCCCTTCATTCAGGTCAGGTTGCATTTGCCCCTGCACAGAGATGTATATTACAGATGTCAGAATAATGAGTCTGAAAGAACCAGGATCATGCCAATGTCTTTTTAAAGTATAAATGTTCCTGAGACTGCAATTTCATGCACCAATTGTTTGAGATTTCTGAAATGAAGATTACCTGGTCCCCTCCCTCACTCAGGAACACTATAGTCTTTGAACTTCCTTCTACCTTTTTGGTGATAATTTCTGTTTCCATACTCTTATTCTTTTTTTCTGGTTCTAGATTAAACAATCATTTTTCTTTCCTGTGATTTTCTTCAGTAACAATGGAGAGACTATTGAATCTGAGGCATGTTCTCATTTTTCAGTAGTCCTCTAGCTCTACACCTTATGCTAGTGAGAGAATTGTTTTACTGTTTTCTTAACTTTTTGGCTAGAGATATCTTTGTGGTTTTTTTTTCAATTGTCTTTCTTGTTTCTAGTTGTTTTATGAACAGTAAATACACAGCTAGTCCACACAGTTACACAATTAGACAAGGTTAGTTCACACATAGTTGCACAGTCCACACATTCCCTCTTATCAACTTCTATATTGATTAAACATTACCTTTTAGACCTTAAGTTGATATAATTATTTTTTATTAAGTGATTCAATGAACTCCTACTAATATGAGCTAACTCACTTGTTCTTCAGTATGAAATACAGGAAACATTCCTATTTATTTTCCTATATAGCATCATATTTTAATTACATTCTAACTGGGAATAGGAAAGAAGATATAATAAATCACAGAACTAATCTGGTGGGTCTTCCATTACTGTGTTTTCTCTAGGTGACTTTAACTTAAATATTCAATTTCATCTTTGTAGTACCTTGTCTTGATTTTAACCATTTTCTTCCCTTTTCTTCTCTCTGAATAGCACACACACTTTACTGTCTGTATGTTGCTTCTCCATCCATACATTATCTTTAAAGTCCTGTCTTTCAATAGTCATTCACTCTCCTGGTTATCACTGTCTCCTGCTGTCCAACTTTCTGAAGCACCTAAGGTGAAATTTTCAATTTCATCTTGGTTTCAGCTATATAATTATTTTTTCCCTGTCTGTCCCCAGCACTGGCTCAATAATCCAATGGCTATTGTGTGTTCTGAGTTTTCCACATGCCTCCACAAGAAATAAAAAACTTTTCTTTACATGAAAAAAGATAAATCTGTGCTTAGGATTGCATAGAAGAGGGCAATACTGCATGTCTTCATGCCCTCCTCCCCCTTTTATTAGTTTCTAACCACCATGAAGTAGACATGAGCTTCATCTGGTAACTCACTACAGTGAATGGTGTTTGATATTTTATGAACCATTTTCCATTCAGCTGCCCACTGATTGTTACTGCAAGTATACATTTCTTTAAACAAATGAGGGATTTTACAGGAACACCATTCTGCATCAGCTATCAGTTTTGTAGCTGCTGACATTTAAATGAAATTGCCAAAGAACTGAAATCTGCTCCTCCTAGAATGAACATCTTTTTCTTTTTAGTCACTGCTATTTTGAGAATTGGAGGGCATGCAAAGATCAAAGAAAATCCTGGTGTTGCTAGGCAGCTTATCCATCTAAGTAAGCTAACTGAAGATCTTAACAATGTAGAATGGAAAAAAAATTACTTCAGACACATTAATATTAATCTTGTTGAATGTTTACATCACTAACTACACTGCGTATTCATACACACCTTCTCTGAAAAGGCCGCAAGATAGGTATATCCTAAATGTGCCTCATGAGAAAGGCAACTAATGAATATTTGTGTCCAATTTTATAAGTCAATTGAATATGAAAATGGGATCATTTCAGTATGTGGATGCCTTTAATTGATACAGTTATTAATGAATATACTGCAAAGCTTAAAATGAAGGATCTATTTTGCATATATTTATTTATCAACAGCACAGCAATAACAGCAATGATATATATTTCATGTGTTAATTAGCATATTTTCATACTTTTTTTTTAAATGGAATTTGCTATAAACGTGGTTTTTGGATTGTAGTAGGATAGACAACAGGTATAAGACTATAGTAGCAACACCAATCTTAGACTACGTTAAACTTCTATGCACATTTTAAAAGTCACCATTCAAACATGGCAATATTTTCAATCATGTCCTGTTGCTCCTATTAAGAGAATCATAAAATTATTGAATAATTCAGGTTGGAAGAGCCCTCAAAAGGACATTTATAAAGCAAGATACCTTCACTTTTAGCTTCAAAGTTTAGGAATAGATAATTGAGAATGAAATCTTATTTACATAACACTACTTTGTCCCAACTCCCACATTTTCCTAAAATTATAATGGAAAATCCTTCATCAGATTTTCTCAGAACATAAACTCTCAATCTTCTCCCCTAGATAAAATTATTGTATCCAATATATACATACAATAATACAGGGATATTATTGTGTATTGTGAAAAACAAAGGAGAGCTTGCACTTCTGTTTAAAATGAGATAGCAAGTCCCATTTGACTTCTCTGCTTGGTTTATTTCTTAAGATTGTTTGACATTTTCTATTTCTTTGTAAATGGTCTCTTCCTCTTTGCCGATTGGTGGTGTCTGTGAATTAAATGGACCATCCTGCAGCTTTTCTTTATGTGAATGTCTCTTTACCTACAAGCATAGCTGTTTGACATAATGCTTCTGCAACTCTAGACCTCTAAACCTCAAATCTGGCTGACTATCAGTTTCTGAAGTTTTAAGAGTGGTCATGTGTCAACTAAAATGGGAAATATGAACACACATGTTCTGATAATCCCAACTATTGAACTTTGGCTTTCAGATTGGAGTGTACATATATAAAGTCAAATTGAAGTTGCATCCTGAGGCTTTGCTCTTTCCCAGCAAAACATCTGAGGAAAAAAACTTGAAAACTGGGTCAGAATGGAAGATCAACACAGTACTACATAGTACAGTCTCTGTTACACTGTGAAAGGGGCACTGTTATCTGATGTGACACTGAAAGTGCTTTGCTAATAATGCAAGATGCATTTCTTTTGATTAATACAATATCTGTGCCTGAATCCAATTTCACCTTTTCACTAGGTGTATGAGAATACCCAGTCTAAGCAAACACTGCACAATATTCCGAATCACAGTCCATAGTGTTATGCAGATAGCTAAAGATATTCTGCTGCTAATGAAGAGAGGTACTTAGAGGAGGATTCATGGTTATAGCCTGCAGGCAAGAAAACAACATTAAGAGTAAAGAGTGTCATTTAAACCTTAAGGGTTATTTAATAGTGCTGAAGTAAAACGACTTTAAAGGGCTGAGTTAACAACTATAGTTATAAAGATGTATCTTAGAGGTATTTTTCTTAAAGTGATTGCATGCTTATTTCTGTCATCTTTTCCAGTCCATTTCTGTTTACTTCATAAGGCTCTATAAATGATTCTTACGTGGGCTGAGGAAAACCACAATGATACAGGAAGGATGGGAAATGAGAGCCATTCTCTGTGGAGGATTCCCACACTGCTCCTCTTGCTAGCTGGTGCATGTGGGTGCTCATGGCCTGAGCACTGGCATCTTTCATAATTTTCTCACACAAAGTTCTTAATGTGATTGCTGGTGCACTCATGTTTCACAGCCTATGTCTTTTCTACTTCCTCATTGCAGAAATAGTCTCCAGATTTCCTCATCATCTGGAGGAATATTTTAGAAATTATATTAAAAAAAAAGATTCTGACCCTTGAAAGCCCTCTGAGAAAGCAGGAGGGTGCTGTGGGTGTCACTGAGGGTAGACAAGCATGAAGGCAGGAGAGACAGAGGGGAAAGAAGCAGCACAAGACAGAATTGCCACATGTGCCAGGCAATGGAGGCCTTGACCTCCTGCAGCAGAAGTGGGGATAAAACAGCAGCAGCAGGGTCTGAAGAGAGGGAGAGGGACGGAGGGAGGGAGGAAGGGAGGGGAGCCACGGCAAGCGCTGTAGAACAGACCCAAGGTATGGCTCTACAGATAGCCATGGTCAGGAGGTGGTTCAGGTCTTCCCTCAGAAGCTGAGCTGCTGTCTTTCCTCATGCCTCAAAGAAAAGGAAAATAAAATACTTTTTTTGTGAGTCAAATCAGTGGAAATGATTGGCAAGCTGAAATTTAGCATGCCTGTGATAGGGAAGGGTAAAGAAAAGAAGGGTTCCAGAGCACTGCCAGCCATAGAGCGGGCGGGATGGAGCCTGCTGGCACTTGGACTTCAAAAAAACCATGAAGTAATTTTTAAGCAGGCAGAAACAGAAGTGAATAAAACTCGAGAGTAACCAGGCATTATACTGAGCTGTTATAAAACAATGACTGGAAAGCAAGCATTTTGGCAGTGCTGGCTGTGAAATTTCTCCTTGTAAACAGCAAAAGCATAAAGCATTTGTTGTTTCTAAAATCCTCTCTGTCTCAAAGTCTTTTTCCTTCAAAGAGAAGTGCAGCAGATTTTAGACACAGACTCAAGGCATTTCCAGAAATATATTTACTACCTGAATTAAAGATAAAAACATAATTATTACAAATTCTGTCCTGGAGATAGTGCCAGACAGTTTGAGGACAAGGTGCCTTTTTTTACTCCCTTTTTCTATGGAAAGGACCAAAAGATTCACCTTTTCAGAAATACAGTCTCTCTCTTGAGAAGATGTATACCTACCTATGTAAGTAAGTAGAACTCGTTGGATTAAACCAAGTACATTGTCAGTGCATGGGACTACAGTGCTCAGTAGTATGTATTGCAATTTCCTTACCATAACCACTACATATAAAATGGATACATCTAAATGTTTGTCTCACAATGCCCCTTCAGCTGTTAGCTAATGAATGTTTATCAACTTGTTATTAAAAAAAAAAAAAAGGGCCATGACAAACAATAACTTTTTATGTATTTTATATTTTGCAGTAAATTTCTGAAGAATAGTCAATGCTAGCAGATGCAGGCTGATGTATCCTGTAAGTGAACAACTGCCAGGACATACAGAAAGTTTGCTATATCCTTTCAAGATCTTGCTTTACAACAGAATATGGACAGTGCATTTGAACTAACCATGGAGAACTATTTAATAAACCACTTCATAAATAATTGTTGCTATATCTATATTAGGGATTAGTAAGAGCTGAGTTCCTAAACTGAGTATTGACTAGGTAATACACTGTGGTTTTTCCTTTGTGGCTGAATTTGTCTCAACTCTTGTGGTATATATTTGGTATATGTTTGTCTTAGTTTCTTTCAGCACCTCTTAAAGCAAAAGAATCTTAGTTGAACTCTGATTCTTATCTTACATGCTATGAGGTACAGAAGGGCTAACCAATATGCAAACAGATGTTACAGGGCTGGGAATCTGCCATGGCAAAACTCACTGGGATGGGGTAATTGCATTCTGGCAGCAGGAACTCTTCAGCAAAGCTGTGCCATTGTATTTCCAGTGGATTGCAGTGATTAGCAATGACAAAACACCTTCTTGTGGACTTGTGGAATTTTTCCAGAAAGGTTAAATCATGTGAGTTCAATTCTAGGGCAGCAATACAGACAACATAATAATGTTTTACTGGTGGGTTTAAACAGGTAAAAAAAATACCACTTTTATTTTATTGCAGCTGAAACCTTAGTAACACAGGTACTCAGATCTATTCTTTATTTCATATTTCATAGATAAGTTTTGCTTTGATTCAGCTTAGTAACTTGAACTTTTATTACTCTTAGAATGGAGAAATAAAAAAAAAATATGGAAGGAAAATAGCAGACATATTTGATGAATTGCATGCTCCATAGAGAGCTAACATACACTATACTTTACAAAGCAATTTAGTAAAGCCTTTATGCATTCCCTGTAAATAATGTTTTTTAGTTACTGAACTTTAAAAGGTGAACAAAATAGATATTCTGGATCTTCCTTAAACCCCCTCTTCAGTATAAATATGCATGTTACACACATGTAAGAATTGATCCGACAAAAATCTAAAGGATTTGGTAATACCTAATTTACTAAATGTAGTCTGGCCAGTCACACTTATTCTGTCAGTTCTCTGTCTCTGTTTTGTGGTCATCCTCATTTGCCCTTATATGCTTGACATTGAGATAACAAACCACCAAAGGTCTTATGCACCTATTATGTCTTCCAAATTTCAGAAGCAACATATATTACTCTTACTGGTCGAGGGTTTTTTTGCCATGGTAGAAAAAAAACCATAAACCCGAACTGCATGCGGAAAAAAACCTAGTGAAATAAATATATTTTGAGCTTAATAATATTTTTTGTAAGTTATAAATGCATCACTGTTAAAAATATTTTAAAAATTAAATATGCATTGCAATTGTATTGTAGACATAAATTTGAGATATTAGAATTGCAGAAGTGGCACTGATTTGGAAAAGACACATTTGCTGATGACATTAGTATCATAGTTCATCTGTATTACAAAATGTATCATGTTGCAAAAGGTACGATTGATTAGGCAATTGTTAGGCATTTTCTGCTTCTATTATTTTTAATAGAGGCTGGACTAAATGCTATAGAAAATACCTTCTTTTACATATTTCTCTAAAATTGCTTTCCCTGTTCTGAAAAAATTCTCAAGTTATAGATACCTTTTGGATACTTTTTCTTCCTTACGAAGTTTTACTTTGTTCCCTTCCCAAGATGGATTTTTACTTTGTCTTTTAATCATGAGGGCTTAAAGAATGGAGTATAATAAAAAATAGACTTGTTTGCTAAGAACAGATAGACATCCTATCCCATGGCAACACTCTATAAAATAATGCAGCATGGGTTCACCATTTGAATATATTGAAGTACACAAAATAATTAATCTCCTCTAGTGTATTAGAGAAAAATAATTACAAGATCTGGCACTGAATTACTGCTACAGTCTTATTCATTTCACATTCACCATAAGGCAATCTTGTCTCAATTATAGATCCAGCTGGAAATGGATTTAAAGCTAGATAGCTCTTCTGGTCTTTCTTGGCCAAGGGTTGGAATAGAAATGTCTTGATAGCATAATTAATAGAAGCATTACTAACATTAAAATACAGACTATGTAACACTCCATATGCCAGGTGCAATGCTGTGACTTTTTGACTTAATGCTCAAGTTTTGAAGCAGCTATGAAATGCTTTTATTTCCTTCTCAGTAAGAATTAGAATTAAATTTCGTACTTAATATATGAGTAGTTTAGTAGTTTAAGAGTAATCTAGATAAAATTCAATGTTATACTGGGAATTCTAATAGATTTTTAAATCTAATGGTGATCTTTAAAAATCAGAGCATTCTGCAAACTTGAAGCATTTGAAATTCTTAATATTGGTGGTTTGCATGACAGCTTTTGTGAAACATACAATTTTCCCAAAGTATTTTTTCAGTAAGTTCTGTTTCCACATTTGAGTACTGTCATCAGTAAGTTCCCAGGATATCTTGCAGCTCCTTTTGCTAACAGAAGAAAGGCATGAATCAAGATCAGTGTCAGTGTTCATTTTTATCTCATCTACCAATCTCCTTCCTTTAACCAAAGTGTAATAACAAGTTTCCAGTCAGTTAATTTTTGTACTTTCCTTCTAGCTCACTTACAGAACTATTTCACCTTGGTAAATCAATCATCAAAATTCTGTTACTCAAAGCAGCCTATGTCTTTCATTATGCCTAGTGCCTTTACAGTAGCTTCACATGGCTTATTTTATAATCTTTCAAATTTTGTTTCTAGTGTTCGAGATGTAGCACACCCTTGTTTGTCATGCCTTTCTTTTGCTATCTTTTTCCTTGTATCACTTCTGAGCCTTAAGACCTGGTATCTCTGCCTTCATTTCTATTTCACATTCTTCAAATAGGTTGCAAAATTGGCTCAACTAAACTATCCAATTTGTTTAGTATTTTGGTTTGTCAACACTCAGAAGTCAGTCATTTCAAAGTCATGAAATTTGACTATTCAGTCTTCAGTTCCACAACTGTATGTCTACTACATTTTTTCTATAAGGCATCTTTGTCATTCACTGGGAAGGCTGCATGGAACTCATCTTTTGAGCAGTAATGGAGCACCTTCACTTTTTAGTTTTCTGTTTGCAACCTGAATTTCTATTATGTATGAAATTCTATGAAAATTCATCCTTTTTTCAGAATTGCACACAATGATAAGGCTTAGCTACCTTACAAACAATATGCGTATCTGTGCAGAATGTTCGTTATGTTGGGAAAATCCCATTCTTATTAAAAGCATGGACTATGTGGGACCTGCTCTGTGCTGTTAGTGGATGGATACTCTTTGGAGGCTTAGGTTAGGATAATTTCAAAACCTGAATGTTGTACCTGCTCTGTGTGTTCAAGCTTGTCTCTATTATGAATGTCTGGATATAGGAAATAGAGCTACAGGTTTCAAATTGGATCTTCAAACCATAAACGTGGTACAGTACTGACTACTTTGAGTGACTGACTTCCCATCCGAGGAGTCTGCAACATAGTGTAAATATACATAAGATAGTTTTCAGGGAGCTAGCCCACCTCTGGGTATCCATCTATTACATGAGCAGGAAGCACAGTTTGGCATCATCATGTTGTCAGGACTGGTGCCAAGTGTTTGACCTCTGAAAAGCTGAGAAAAGACTAACAACCTGCATTGGGAAAGCCATATGTTTAATAAGCCAGTTTTCACAAAATTTACTGACTGAAAAAAGCTCACCAGTTCTTGCGTCTGCAAAACAGTGATTGAACAAGGATGTCACCTGGAGCTGGAGATGGAACTAGGGTTAGAATGAATAATGTTTTTGAATTCATTTTCTCCCATTCCTGCTGCTATTGGTCAGTTGGTTAATTCCTCTTCACTCATTCTTGATTTATCCTAATTTACTTCGCTTACCTCAGCTTCATTGCAAACAATGTTGATCTTTACCATAGAGTGGGAATTGACCATTTCTGGGTGGTTTTACCCTTTTGGTCCTTAGTCTGGTATTCTTTTCCAAAGAAAAACCTCTGTGCATAAGGTTTATTTTGTTTTGAGAAGACTTGAAACCATGTCTTTTGACCAATTTTGAACATTGTTCAGCCAGTTCAAAAGCTAATCTGTTTTCATAAAATCTTTTCACTTTTTCATTAAATCATCATTTACTTTTTCTTTAGTAGTTTGCTGTGAAAATGCTGACAAACTTCAACTGACTGAACTCAGAATCTTACAACATCAAGCATGATGCAACCTGAAAGGGCAGCAGAAGGATCAGCCACACTTACAGCTGGAGGATAAGTGGTATATTGATTTGGAAGTGCTGAGTCCAGCACAGCATAAATGCACTCAAGCTAGCTGTCAGCTTGCTAGCCCACATACAGGTAACCATCTAACTGTGGGATCAGAAGAGCTCAAATCAGGGTCACCACACTGTATATGACAGCCTTGACTCACTGACTGCTGGTGAGCAGAATAAAGTCTGAGAAAGCTTCTAGGCTAATCACAGCTACTTTCTATCTCAGTAGAGTAAGTGACTTGTCACACAGAATGATGAACAGTTCTGCATATACATCTAGGCAACCTGTGAAACAGGAGTGTGATTTTGTGCTTAAAGAAATCAGTTTATCACTTGTTAAGTTAATAATAACTTTTCCTTTGGTGTATACGGAAATATAATAGAAATAATACTGAAACAGTAGAAATTAAGTTGAAAAGATGAAGGTTTGATGTACAGAATTTCCTCCATTTAAGTAGGCTTTTAAAAGGCATGCATACTAATATGTCTCCTTGCAACTTTTAAAAACTTTCAGAATTACTTAAATGTAGAAGTCATTAATCTTAATAAGCTTACTAAAGCTTTTCTTTTTCATTTTTACAACTGAATTTAGAAGAGAATAACTGGTGCGATAAGAATTTTTACTGTGAGCAGATGAAAAAGAAAGCTATAAAATGGTGGCTAAAAAAACATTGAAAATAATTCTGTTTGATTTTTCTCTTTGTTTGTTTGTTTTCTAAACAATTGGAGAAATATTCTAAATAAAAAGAAAGAAATTCCTTGAGCTTTACTTACCACACAAAGAATTAAGGATTTGTACTCCTTCCAAACTTCTTATTAAACATGAAGTTGGGTCTTGGTTTTAGCACATCTTATCCATCATATAATGATGGGAGATTTTTTTTTCTACTGTGTTCTGTTTCTTCTTACTGAGTTTCTTCTTCCTCTCCCTTCACTTTCTTTTCTTCAACTGGTACTTTTTTGGTAATAGGGTCATTCACATGGCCCCTAGATGAGCATAACCTGTGCAGGGGAGAAATATGTCAGCAGTAATAAGGTAGAGTTACTGCTAATGGCAGGACTGTGTGTGTGTCTTTAAGTATGGACAAGCATCAGGCTACAGCTAAAGGAAGAATCAGAGACTTCTAACTGTTCCTGTGTCTGCAGAGAACTTGATTCAGTCTATGTGACACTCTGAGCAGACAATCTAAAATACTTCTTGTATATTGATAACTGTAATATGGCATCTGAAATTCAAGTATAATTCTTCTTCTATTCTTTACACCCTAGAAACATTTGTCTCTGGAAATCCTGGAATGATTTAATTTGCAAATTAAATTGTCAAGAAAGAGGTTCATAATTCTCTTGGTTGGAATTTAATGTCATTCTTCACCTGTAGCACAAAGAGATAGTTTTGGTAGAGTGTTTAAATAATTCCTGCCCCTTTTCAATTTTTATAATGTAATTTCCTGGGTATTAGAAGAGATATTAGTTTTAATTAAGAGTTATAACTTCTTTTTTTTTTTTGATAAGAATCTTACTGTGTAACATTGCTTTAAAAATATATACATAAATACTTATTTTAAAATATAAGTTAAATAAATGAAAAGGCCTTGTTTTCTGGGCTAATTCATGACCTCATCTTATAGCAGTCCTAAAGAAATCATGTTCTCTGTCTTGTAGGAGAGTTTTAATCTCATTGTATGGAGTTTCACTGTGCCTACAGGTTTATACTTCATGTCATGATCTTCAATCTACAGCTTTAGGAAGGTTTTCTGAGTTGTGTAATCAGAGAGAGATGCAGATGAGTATTTTTGAAAATCTTGTATGGCACCGCTCAGAATAGCTCTGTAACTCATTGAAATGGATATGAAACAGACATTGAATCAACTCCGACACTGATGAGAAAATCCTTCTGCGAACCTCTGCTTTCCATTCAATGCCTAAATGAATTTGTAAACTTGGCCCTTATGTTTTGAGGTCAACGCAAATATTTGTGCAAGAACAGCATAAAGAATGCAGCCCCAGCATTCCTGTTGCTGAAGAAACTGTAGTAAGTAAGATAGACTTGATGAGGTAACTCATTTATGTCCACATTAGTACTCTATTAGTGCTTTTAATATGGGGTTATCAATGGCATATCTTTTGTGTTTTGATTGTCAATGATAGAAAAACTAAGGCAAAATAGTATTATGTTACTCGCTTCCAGACATGTTTGCCTTACTCTTATTAATGACTTTCTGAACTTTGAAGCATTTTTTGTAGAACTTGGAAGCATAACATCTAACTAAAATTTTATGCAGTCATCTAAAATCTTACAGATTTTATCTGTAAATCTGGGAAATCATTAAGGGAATATAAGAAAGATAGTGGTGTTATAACACTTCTTTTGAGACATATTAATAGTTCCAGAGGAATAAAAAGGACATCGGATGGTGCAAAAGTTTATTGACATAATAGCAAACTAAGTATTATGTGGAAATCTTTTGACAAATCATCCACGTTTTGGTATTTTAATCTTTTAATTACTCAACATCACTTTCAGTGTTGTGGCAAGATTTTTAACCAGAAACAGAGGAATGGATTCAGAAAGTATAGATCATCAAGGTATGACACTCCAGCTGCATTTATCTGCTACACAGAGGTGAATGTTTTCTCAGCATTTTAATACTTCCTTTCCCTCTTAACAAACCCCATAGCTCTAGTAACATGAGGCACTCATAATCAAGGCAAAACAACAAAAATATCTTTTTCTTTTTTCAAGTAGCATTGAATTTAAATGGAATAGTTCAACAAATCCTTGTCAGTAAGTTACTGGTAATAATATCAGTTCATTATACGAGTGCTATCAACCAAATGAAATATTGCCCTTAGACCACAGAGCCAAATGTTTTTAGCAATGCAGTTTTACTGCAGTTACCCACAATACCTGTGTTTGTTAGAAAACCTCATTTACAGAAGCAAGTATCCATGTAGTGATCAAGTGCAAAGGAAACTGTCTGGCAGTGTACAAGATGATGAAAAAATCTTTACCCCAGAATGCCTAACGTTACTTCTCTGTGCTGTGTCCACAGTCAAGAGGTCTGCCAAGCTGTGAATTTGGAGTAACATGATTAAATCAATGGAATTACTCTGGAGTCTCTCCAACTAAAGGGCATTCAGCTTTTGGCAGTGGGTACTCAGCAGTAACCTGCCCCTCACTCTATGTATTGACGCAGATATTTTAGGTCATTTCTGACAGTTTTATCAAGTAAAATCAGCTTAAATAAATAGGTGTTTGATTTAACTTCTGTGACTTCAGAAAGATCCATTGCTGGAGTTAATGTTTTGAAGGTCCACGAAAAGTTAAACTCTTACATGCAATAATATAAATATTTATAAAGTGTATGTGTCCCTATATATAAACATCTAGGTAATTAAGCCTATGAAATATTCCAATGTATAGATGTAAACAATATTTTGAATTGAGAGAACATCTTCTAAAACAGACAGTCAATGAAGAGGAGAATTCAGTGCTTGGAATTAATTCAGTTGAATGTCAGGAATGCACAGCATGTTTATAGGATAAAAAAAATATTTGTTTTAAAAATGCTGGTGTGTCTTTCCACTTGTCTGCTCCTGCATATTGTCTGAGTGCTTTCCAAGTGTGCTTCAAATTATTAGCTTCAAACAGATTTCAAAAGTGTAATTTCTACCTATGTGCTAGTCAGTAGAGAGATGACGACTGGTTTGCTCAATGACAATTATTTGTCTGAAAATTTGCTCTCAATTGCTTCTTCTGTCTAATTTCTCTTAATCATTGTTTAAGACATCTTGGGAGAGCTTTACTTTCTAACAAGTGGGAATATATTTCTTCTAAATTTCTTAGGATCTAGGGGTGTACAGTAACTGGAATAAGGACTTAAGTTGATTGGTGTCCTTCCTTTGAAACGTGAAACAGGTAAAACTTAAATGAATATCTGCATTTCCTCTAGATCGAGTCCTCAGTAAACAGTGAAGGATACTGGTTATCAAATCTGCCTACAGCTCAGTGCAAAAGCTCAGTGCAAAAGAGGATATCCCATCCTTGCATGTACATACCTAGAGGAATCCCTCAAACAGATAACATATGATGGATAGCTGCTGCAGTGGTCTCCTTCCTTGCATCTTGGGAAAGTTGCAGGGTCTCTGCTGAGAATGAATAGGACTCTTCAATCCTTGTCCCTTGAACAGCTAGTCCTTCCCTGCCAAGGACAGCAAAGACCTGCAGGTAAGGACATGTGTGTAATTCTGTGTTGAGTGAAAGATGGTGATGGCTGCAAAGGAATTAGGCGAAGTGGAGCAAAGAGCTTGACAGACAGAGCAGCACCTTGAACCCTTATTCTTCAGATCTTCACCAGGAGCCAATGCACGCAGCCTTAAATGGACAGTGAGGGCAGCAGGGGTCAAACTTGGTGGAAAAATCAGTAGAAAGGACACTTTCCATGCTATAAAAGAAACTGATCAAATTTTGCTCAAAAGTCAGACTGAACCTTGCTTACCTCATCAATCTGAACATTTTATATTACTGGCTATTACTGTGGGTGTCTGAGCAAGCCAGGCTAAGCTTGTATATGTTAGGTCTGTGAGACATTTCTCCCTATATATATATACATGAAAGGGCCCGTTACCCTCAACAGGGAAGACAAAAGTAACTAAAAGACGAAATGAACAAGAATCAAGGAGGTATGTTAATGGACAGGTTTTATGTTCTTGAAAACTCCCAGGGCAGCCAATTTATAGGAAAGAGGGGGAGTGCCTTTGGTTTTCTATCACTTTATTATGTGCTTTATTATGTACTTTTTGGCTGGAGTAAATTCAAGTTTGCTGATACATTCAAAAGCGGAATATCTTTTTGACAGAGAACTATATATTGGCAATATATTCCACAGTAATAGAAATTTTCTGGAATTATCCACAATAGGTCAGCACTGATTTATCATTTTTTGTTTAAGGAAGATCAAAAAAGATCAGAAATAAGACTTTCTGTCTTGGACTAATCTCAAATACCTGGCCAAATAAGTAATGGTGTAGCTAGGAATTACTTAGCCAACTTTGAGATGTTTATAAAGTGAAAATACCTTTCACTCAAGTACTACTTAGCTAAAATTTGGCCTCTGAAATCAGCTGTAAAACTCACATCAGCTTCAAAGGAAGCAGAGCATCAGCCTTACCATTAGTTTCAGTAGAGGATCAGTTCTGAAGAATAAAAAGTCTTTGATGTTCCTTCATGGCAAAAATTTTTTGTTGGGACTCTAAACCTTTGCAAAATGGTAAAAATTCCATTATATGGAAATGGTCTTATAATGTTTTTGTAGATTTTGCTTGATGATTATTTGCAGCAAGGACTAGACTAGTGCATCAAAGATGGTGCACAAGGGCTGATTCAAGAAATTGTTACCTTTAGGGCCATTTTTCTTTGATAGATGCTTAGTATCTTTGACAATATCTTTCTATTTATGTCTTTTCACAAGCCCATTACTTTAGACCTTAGGTACTGCACAGTGATTTATATAACCCAGTATTGATATGCTATTTGATTACCTTTTATTTTACCTTTTAATTACTGGTTGGTTCTACACTTCTGTAAACCTTTTAACTATAGAATCACAGAATATTCTGACTTGTAAGGGACCCACAAAGATCACTGAGTCCAGTTCTTNAAGATTCACTGAATCCAAGTCCTGACCCTGTACAGAACAACCAGCAAAATCACACCACATTGTTTCTGTAGTGCTAGTGTTACTGATAGCCACTGTGCTCTGCCTAAAGTGATGAGTCTGTTCTGCAGTACAGGCCATCCAGAACCTTTAATGGTCTTCCTCAGCTGAGTCAGTCCCCCTGGTTAATAGTGTTCCTGCAGACAATGTGTCTTTCCTTCTTGCCACTTCTCACACCACACTCCTTTTCTCTCTGCCTCAGTTTATATATTGGAGTAATATAAATTAAAATTTGTCTCAGCAGAGTTTGAGAGTCATTTTGACTCAGTATCATTCTTACTTTTCTTCAGTTTAGTTTATTTGCCTTATGAAATTTTTTGAGAGATATATCCACTTTCAGTATCTCTTGTTAGACGGAAGTCCCGTATTGCCTATTAGAATATTCTTCTGTTGTCTGATACTTAAGTTTAACTGATGGACTTTTTCAATTTAGTTTTCTAAAGGATGCATTTTACTATGAGCTTTTTGGTTTTCTGGAAACTAACTTTCTTTCTCACACCTGACAACTTGATGATACATGAATGTGCAAGAGAAGTCTGATAACTTCTTTCTCACCTGTCTTGGAAAAAAGTATATCCTAATGCAGCCAGTTTCTATGATATTCCCAATTCTCTAGTCACATGTCAGTCTTACATCTGTGTTAAATATTTCACAAGATTTCTTCTAGCTATGTGTGTGGATTTTGCAGACTCAGTGCTTTTCACTTCAGAAAAGTTTTACAGTAAAAAAAAAAGGAAAAAAAAGATGCAGTAAAACAACTCCCCTCCCTATAATATTATGATAATAATCATATTATTATCATATTATTATATCTCTTTCTTCCTGACTTGCCTTTCTACCTTAACTCTTTTCAGCTGGCCTTCAGGAACCTAAACAACCTGCATATTAATAAATAGCCTCTGACTTCTTCAGCGAAACACCATCAGAATCCAGCTGGTCTACCTCAAATGAGATCAAAGGGGTTTGAAAAAGAAAATGCTACGGTCTTGGTGATGCTTAACTAATGTTCCCCAGTTCACTCATGTCACATTAATTAATTTGTCCTGCTGTGTCATGACTTCCTTTTTGAAACCATTAGGTAACTCTGTATGACATTTCTTCAGTTTTTGACCTTAAGAAAGTAAAAATTTTTGCATTAAGTTTTGCTGCATTAATCATCATTATCACAGGGTGCTTTTAAATGCTATTTTACCATTATTTAGGCTTTCTCCTGTGTTGCTCAACCTGTATGTCTATTTTTCAGTTTCTCTGCTACTAGTCTCTATTCCTGTCCCTGCAATTCTACAGGTTGTGTGTATCTGAAAATCTGGAGCAATTTAAGTAAACAAACTTTGATTAATGAAGCACAATTGTTAACTAACAGCAGTTGGGGGGGAAAAGGGAAATAACTGGATCTATGTAAGATATACCTTCCTGTCTGAATCAGATGAACTTGTTCAGTGCAGAAACCACCTCTTGTTTATTTTCCAACAAATGAAAATAATAATCTGTATTCAGAATCTCAGCACTGACTGCTGTTAACAGTTCATTCTTTATAGAAGCAACAATTGAACACCACTTGTTATAAATGAAATTGTAATTACATTTTCATTATTATACTGGCATAATTTTCTTAGATAACAAGTTTCCTGAAGGTGTAATTTTAACTTCTAATTTTAATTTTAATAAAATACTTAATGCTGGGACCAGCTGTTGTTTTGAAGAAAAAAAAAAAAGAGGAACATGCAGAATTCACATATTTTGATCCATTTTTAGAATTGCTAATTGGAATTGGAAGACTGCACAGAAATACGTTAGTGTAAGGTATCCAACAAAGACAAGCCTTCACACCCAGCCTGTGTGTACAGTGCCCTTCATAAGGATGGCTGTGAGGACTCATGCCAGCTCTGGAGTTTCCAGTAACTGGGACTTTTGCAAATTTTAAGTATTTATGGGAAAGATCTGCTTTTCACAAATTCTCTAACGTTCTATCAGGTAACTGGGAAGCATCTCTTTCACAAGGAAAGACTGAGGGGCCTGCTCAGCCTCGAGAAGAGACAACTGAGAGGGGGCCTCATCAATGTGTTTAAGTATCTGAAGGGAAGGCATCAAGAGGATGGGACCAGGTTCTTCTTGGTGGTGCTGAGAAATAGGACAGGAGGCAATGGGC
The DNA here is from genome assembly GCA_013400415.1 of Scytalopus superciliaris. Taxonomy (NCBI): domain Eukaryota; kingdom Metazoa; phylum Chordata; class Aves; order Passeriformes; family Rhinocryptidae; genus Scytalopus; species Scytalopus superciliaris. The sequence continues at coordinate 51,116 of VXBX01004393.1, forward strand.
AAAACAGAGGAAGTCCCACTTGAAAAGAAGAAAGAACTCCTTAACTGATGGCCCAGAGAGGTTCTGGAGTCTCTTTCACTGGAGATATTCAAGAACCATCTGGATGCAATCCTGTGCCATGTGCTTTAGGATAACTCTGCCTGAGCAGGGACATTGGACCTGATGACCTCACCAGTGTTCCCTTCAAGTCTGACACTTCCAACCTTAATCATTCTGTGATTCAGTGAATTTATTAAGACAATTGCACTTCTGAGGCTAGATTTTGCTCTTGATAATGATTGCATTTCTTTGACATAAGTTTGATAAAATCAGCCTTATTACAACACACTCTAAAGCATAGCTTTGATCATCACAGTTCATATAAGAAGACCATAATATCACTGGTGAGCATTCCCCTTGAACTCTAAGTACAAGTGTAAGCACTGGAAATTACCTGTGTCTGTTTCAGGAAAACAGGAGATCCCCATACATGTCAGAAATACATGAACTCACATGTCTCACTTACTGAGAAAGTGAGCACCTCAAACCCCATATAATACTAAGCAATGCAATAATTTCTGGTATCAATAAAGAAGGATTGTCACGCAGAAAACTAATGCAGAGGTAGACTGGGAAGCTTTCAGATCTCAAGCATTAACATATGGAGCTAAACAATACACAGGACAGCATGCAGGATCCACAGCCATGTTCACAGTCTGCCAGTACGTGACTGCACACCAGCAAACGTCTCACAAAGGCTGTCAATCTGTGACACACCAGAATGAGATCTCTGGCTCACACTGGAAGTGTTTTTCTGGCTTCTCTAACTTGGCTGCTCTCAGACGATTTTCTCCCATAAAAAAGATCCCCTTTTCTCTGTTCCATAGCCACATTCAGGCTAGTGCTTGTTTCTTCCAGTTTGCCCATGTTTCCTGGTACTGTCCCTGAGAGACTATTTGTTTTTTCAAGTGGAGATGAAGGAATCTTTCTTTCATTTCCAAATCCTGTGATCTTTGGTATAACTCCAGGAAAGCTGCACTTGACAAATTCACAGGCTTCTGGGGGGAAAAAAAGAAAACATTCAATCTAAATGTGGAAATATAGAAGCATAAAATATATTTTTACACTCTAAAAGAGAAGTTAGAGTGAGTAATTAAAAAAAAAAAGTTTTCTTTTGCTTCCCTTATACAAGGCTTATATCCATAAATAGTATTTTAATTTTTTTTTTTTACTAAATATTCCTACCTGTTCTTTTATATGTTAATTTCCTCCAAATATGCAATTTTTATAATTTCTTTCTAGTCATACATAATAATAATAATAAAAAAAAAATCCTTCCCACTATACTGGGGGAAAAGAAAAGGAAGTATAAGAAAATAAAGAGAATGTGTACAGGGCTACATATGTGAATGTTTCAACATTTCCCCAGAATCTCATATCAAAGTTATCTCATTTGGAAAACACAGGCAGAAATAGATTATATGAAGGTTTGCCATGACAAAACAGACTGTTCCCTGAAAGGATGATTGCCCACAGAAGAAGAAAGATGCTTCTTCTTTCTCTGTGTGGACTTGTAAAATTCACTGCCTGAGATTTGAAGCATGACAATCAAACAGGAAGTGAGCACGGGTTTCCAGAAAATTTTTGGTTACACGTTTGTTTCTGATACTTCATTTCTGAAATCCTGTGAGATTTCTTATATCTGTAATAGGTCCAGCTTGCATTTGGTAAGTGGCAACTCATTTTTTTCAACTGGAAAGCTAGCCTTTCCTTCAAAGTCTGACTTAGCTTCTATTTTATTAAATAAGGGTTTAAGACATCAAATGAGGGAAAGAAAGCAAGAGTGGAGGCAAACTCTCAGACACATGTATTTCATAAAATACTCACTTGATCCTCTAAGTAAGTTAATCCTAAGGTCTTGAGTTGTACTTTTAGCTGTGAAATATGAAACTGTGAAATAATGAAGGAATTTTTGCAGTGTAGTTTGGTTTGCATCAAGTTGCTTTATGCTTCAAGAAATAAGAACCTTATGTTGAATATTACTAGAATGCCATTAGGTTTATGACCTGCAGACATTGGCCCATCTGTTGGATAAATTAGCTTTCACTAAATGAAACAATAGCATTGCAGGCATAAATGAGTGTATTTTAATTAACCTACTTTTTGTACCCTCAAATTATCTTGCTCTGAGCACTTACATAAGTTTAGGCTTTCCTACATGTTAGTGTAAAAACTAAACTTTCTAAACTAGAGGAGGCAGGTGTCAATTTTTAAAAATTATTATTATTTTACCAAATGAAGATTTAATAGGTGCCAAACAATGTGAATGTCAACACAAATTTAAATACAAAATGTTGTAGATACAAGAAGTAAGTGAAGTAAAGAGGATCAAGTTCCACATGGGAAAGGTCTTAATTTCCTATTTTTGCCTTAAAGTAGATGATGCTGTGCAGTCATAGATTAAAAGAAAAGGACTCATACCCAAATCATGGTGAATATATTCTACTTGTATGAATATAGTTCCCTACAGAAGAATAGTTGGAGCTATCTGAATTTCCTTGTCTTCCTCAAAGTTGCAAAACTTTGTCTCTCTGAGGTTAGTGCAATTTTCCATTCTGTTGCCAGAGACTTTCAGTTCTTAGTGCTTTTAAGATGAACAGGTGATAAACTGAATGTGAATTACACTGAAATCATGAGCAAAATGCCTATTCCTTTATTCCTTGTGAACACTGCTAAACCCAAAGTGAGATAGGATTTTTTCACCATTACTGTAAAGTTTTCTCATTTTCCACTTTCATACTAAAGGTCATTCTTAATTACAGATGAATTCCAGAATGTTTTTTTAGCAATTCACACAAAATATGGGGAAGTTAATTTCAAATAATCTGTTGTTACACTCATGACACAAATAAAACCCCCAAATTAATGTAATTAAACCCAAACAAATTTATAGAATAGTGGCATTCACCCACGGTCCTGTGTCCTGACTTTCAAGTATGCCTCGTGCATATGGATTCCAGCTCAGAAGTTAAGGCCTGTGTTGGTGTAAGCAAGGTGAAGCTCCTAGACAGGCTCCACTGAAATCAGCATCTTGTGTCTTTTTTTTTTTTTT
>VXBX01004393.1:60390-122599 GCA_013400415.1 Scytalopus superciliaris
TTTTATTTTATTGAGTTTTTGTTTCATTATACTAGATGTCATATTTTGACAGGTTAGATCAAAGTCAAGGACAATCTAAATCAAATTGCATTGTTCAAAGTACTAACATAAGTTGTAAAATTACTACTGGATATTTTCAGCTGTGAAATAGTAGCATACATTCTGTCCACTGTGTGTGTACCTGTGACTGTCCATCAAGAAGAATACTGAATCCGTGTCTGCTTCCAGGAAAAAAAAAAACAAACCAAAACCGAACAAACAAACAAACAAACAAACAAAAACACCCAAAAAATCTTACTAGTTTGAACTGGTTTAATAAAGTATTTATGAAAAATATTCAACTGATGCTTCTTGGAATAACTTTCATATTTAAAGTTTGTCCTTGAAGTTCACCTCGAGGATTCCTATACCTTCTTGTGTGCAGACATAGTAGTTTCTTTACTAAAGTATCAAAAGTAGTTTTTGATACACAGGAGACAGTGTCTTTCAACATATTGTTTTAACAGTGATTTCATTTACAGTATCCTTCCTTGATCCATTCTGAATCTATAAAGGGAATGCTTAATGGAACAGAACAAAAAATATTTTGAAAACCCAACTTGTTTGAAATTGTTTCAAAACTGGGGATATTTTGATCTTGGGTTTTTCTAGTCTCAGAAGGTTAGAGACCATTCCTATAATTTTTCCATGTAGAAAAGACAAGGCAAAAGACAACCCATGCCAAAAATTCCTGGATATACCACGTGGATATGATGTTTGTCAGAAGCACCTAATATAAAACAATGCTCAATTCTTTTTCAGAAGGTTCCAGGGATGAAATAAAAATATTGAAATATCTCTCATCTTCCATCTTTGATAGGAAGTCTGTGTCAAGTAACATTGAGGTAATAATAAAAGTGGAAGAATGATACCATTTTCTTATAATAGGATTAAGGATATTTATTAGGGAAGATGCAATAATTGTGAATTGTTAGTCTTACTTTCTGCTATGTCATCTAAATGGTTATTGTCTAAGCCATGCTAGATAATGCATTTCAAGTCCTGAAAAAAAAAAAAAAATTAGAATAATCAAACTTGACATTCATTCACCAATTTTTCTTCTTCAGATATTTTTGATGACAGCTTTGCAAATCTCCCAATCTATCTCTACTTTTCCCATAAGGAAAAAAAAAAAAAAAACAAAACCTTTGCAGAATTTTTGACTCCTGAAAGTTTGCTTTGTTCTTTCCAAGTATATTTAAATTATGGTATTTCCCCTTGCTGATGTGTGGGAAGAGAAGGGAAGGGAAGGGAAGGGAAGGGAAGGGAAGGGAAGGGAAGGGAGCTGAAAGTATGGAAAGGTAATTTTTCTCAATTCTTATAAAATAGAGTGAGATTTCTAGATTCATTGACAAGCTGTCATCCTTGGGGACTCATAGAATACCTAGTAGGTGTGAATCTCTGGCTGTTATCTGAAAGCAAAATTCAAAGGTTCCCTTGGGGACAAGAGAATGTATATTCTGACTTGCTAGTTACATTGTGTATTTTACCTATCATTCCAATGGCAAACACCACCAGATTCCACAATGCAGCAGTTTTTCCAAATGATTCAAACAGCCCACCAGTGGATTTTCTTCCCAGCTGACATCTGATAAAACCGAGATATTAGCCTCATCAAGATAATTAATTGGAGGTGTATATTTTAATAAATTGAGTTGACGCAGTAAAGTGAATAAGAACTTGTCTTGGCTATGAAGTGGATAATCTTTGTACCAATTTCATTTTCACAAACAATTTTTTTTCCAATCACATAGCTAGATAAATTATGCTGGAATGAGAAAAGAGGAAAGTAATGAAAGAGCTGGTAAGGTAAGGAAAAGTACATGCATAAAACTGAGATCAGGCTAAGAAAGCAAGTGGTACACTCTTTTGCAGAAGAGAGAAGTATATCAGCTATGCACTTTCAAAAAACACATGAGACTGGCATTTTTGCCAAGGTATTCCTCCTCAGAGTAGTTACCTTAGACCCAGGATCCAATTAGAACAATGCTGGCTCACAGAAATAAAGAAACAAACCAAAAACAAACTACCAAGGACTGCTCTTGCAGGTACATCATGAAACACCAGACCTCTACCCAATTAGAAAACTCTTAAAGCAAATAGAGCACTTACATCATAGAGATGTAATTGAGAGGCACAGAAAGTGCTGTGAGGGAGAGGGAGTCACATTTATCTTTGTGATTTTTATCACTGAAAATTCCTGTATACTTCAAGTATTACTAAATGAGGCTTTCTTATGCCATTTAACACACGCTTAAACAAATAGTACAGCCACCTTGTCAGGTGAAAAATATTTTTGCACTGCAAGATCAGATTTTTGTTATTATTTAATTAAAATCAGTAGCTTGTAATGCTATAATATCAGCTACAAAAACTGTAATGCAACTATGATCTGCAATTTAGCATCTTCAGAGTCCTTTGTGAGAAGATATGCAGGAAATTGTTACCAAGGATAATTAATAAATCTGTGAGACCTCATCTTTATTCCTTCTTGCCTTTTCTTGGCTTTTAGTGTTGGCAGCACATCTGTTAATGGAGCATATTTAAAGCAAGGTAAATGAATTTTACCTAAATAAGCAAAAAATTAAAGTATTTCTTAAATCTTTCCCTTGATGGACTGTTCAGATCTCAGTCACCCAATTTGGCAGTGCTCAGAATGACCTAGTTAATATAATGCCAGTAGGCAGTGTATTTCAGCTCTGTTTGCAAACCTGCACACTGGCAGTCAGTGCTTAAAAAGTCTGTGTCATTACATACTTGTCCATATCTGATTTTGCAGTCACCAACCTTTTTATTGCCTTATTCAGTACAGTAGAGGCTATTGTTTGTTTTAGGTGGACTTAAATGTGTGAAATTTGCACTTCTCCTTGAATTATGCACTTGTGGTCCCAATTTCCTTGATTCTGCAAAGGAATTTTCTTTCTTTTCTGCTCTGAAACTGGGAAAGAAATACACTTAGCTTTTTTGTTTCTTTGCTCTTCATGTGTTTTTGTTTGTTTGTTTGTTTTATGTGGTTTTTTTTTTTCCCGAATGAACCTGTACAATGCTTAGTCAATTGAATAATGTTATTAATTGTTTAAATATAATTTGGAATGGTTCTTTTTCCTACTCCTTTGTCAGAAGGTTTTAGAGAAAAGTTATGAAAAAATTAATAAAACATGGTTTAGGGAATTGTTTTGCAATAGAAATGGTACATTGCACTTAAAAAACGTATTTTGAAATGGAATTCATATCATATCACATTCATACCTGTGTGTTTGTGCATATGTACGTGTATATATGTGTGTGATTCCTTTCAGCTAAGCTCAGTTGATTAAACACACAAATTAATGGCAGTGGAAATTAATACATCATTGTAATTCATGCTGTAGAAAGCAGTAGATGAAACTTGACTCTGTTCCCTTGTGTATTATTAACCACTCCATCAAAATCTATATCATTCACAGCTTCCTCCTCCTATTCCCAACAAAAGAAAACAACAGAACACACAGCTATGTACTCATCAGTTTTATGTGATCATGCCCAGAGACAAGAATCACATACTTCACAATGAGGACAGAGGTCACAGATTTGTGCAAGAAACAGACTATTATATAGAAGTATTTTGAACATTGGAGTGTGAACATTGAATATACCTTAGGTCCAGACTAATAATGATTAACTTATGATGGTAACTTGTCTTAGGAGAAAAGATTTACTATGCCTTATAAAGTTCTGAAACTTGATTTCCTCTATTTTTAAAGAAAACAAAGCTTATATGTTCCATTTTTCTGACTCTTAATTCCTGCCAAAGGCTTATAGTCTTTAACAAATGTAATAAAAATAATTGGCATTTGTCATTAATTTCTTTCAATCTGCCTGTTTTATGCATGGAAGTATCTCCTCAGCCTCTCTTAACTGTTATGAAATGTTATCATATTGATAGGTTATGCTCAGTCTTCATTAGGACTGTGTTATATGAGAGGCAGATTTAAAACAGGGAGTATTTATTTCATAGTGTAGAGAGGTGGGAGGACTTATTCTATATCGCTAATAAATCTACATGTTCTTTGTTAGATATTTGAGGATTTTCTACAAAACTGTTTCTTTGGAAAAATGTCCTCCTATAATAAACAGGCACACAGAGGTCATGGATTGCAGGACAGGACAGAAGAGCAATCTTGTTCTCCTGATGAAAAAGCAATGCCAAATGAGCAAGTGGAAGTGCTGAACCAGCATGACTTGACTGTCTGCCAGGAACAGATATCTTGGTGCATTGCCAGGTGGACAAATGCTGAATTGCTCTTGGCCTGTGAAGGTGGAGGGAAGTAACCCAAGCGTAGGTTAACAGAGCTGGCATGACTCACAAGTAAGAGAAGAGAAGCCTGGCTCTTATCCAGGTGCAGCAATACCAGGGTGAATGAAAGTGGTGAAGAAATGCAGTTCATAAGTCCATACATGAACCTTTTCCCTTGGACCCAGAGCTGAAGCCATGTCACAGGACGAGCTTTGAGAGATACTATAAAGTTTGCTGTTCTTTATGATTATGCAGTTGAAGTCCCCATAATACATCCTTACAGCGAAAGAGTTTAATCCTGTTTTTTTCCTGTCTCTCCAGTAATGATACTAAAATGTATTAAATTTAACTCTTGCCTCCCCACACAATCTTTCTGCAGTTTTAGAACTGTCTTTTGCTTGAAAACGCTAGGCAGCTGTTCAGTGTTGCAGCAGGCTGGTTGTAACTGCTGCCAGGCTCCTGCACACATGGAAAACAGTGCAATCCTTGTGATACGGACCCTTGCCAGCTCATATATGTGTTGTGAACCTCAGTTATGGAACTACCTCAAAGGCACTCTAAAAATCTCCAGATGAAAATAATTCTGGAGTAAAGACATTGTGATTTCCAAGATGTGAAGTGGTGTGAATAAGTGTTGTTTAGCTAGGACAAGAGGAAACAAGCCTCAAGGTGCACCAAGGGAGGTTTAGATTGGATATTAGGGGAAAAGCTCTCCACTAAAAGAGTTGTCAGGCACTGGAATAAACTCCCCCAGAAAGTGGTGGAGTCACCATCCCTAGAGATATATAAAAGATATCCAGAAGTGGCATTTAGGGACATTGTTCAGTAGGGCACTTGGCAGTGCTGGAATAACAGTTGGACATGATGATTTTAGAGGTCTTTTCCAACCTAAACAAATTCTCTGATTCTATGATTTTGATCATAAAATACCACCTTAAAGCTATCAAATTATTTTAATTATTGAAGTTTTCAAACCTCTCATTTTTTTTTCCACTTAGAAAGTATCTGCGTCTTGAAGTGACTGCAGAATTTAAGCTGAAAAAGTACATACACATTGACATACTGTAGTCACACAATGACATGCAAGGAGTAACACTTGCAGGAGTTCCTCTGTTTTCCTCTGGTTTTTAACTGAAAACATTCATGGTTTGGGAGACCCAATATCAATTGGTCTGTACCCGTGATAGGGCGGGTTGGGAGTAGCTGACCTTTAAGGTCCATTCCAATCCCTTACTATTCTATGATTCTATGAATTCACTTTCTCTGCTTGATGAATTTTCAGTCTGTATTTGAAGTTTCTGAACAGGGCTCAAACCATTGTAATTGCAGTAGTCCACATGGGCTTCTCTTAATTCTCTATTAATGCTATTTTCTCTTCTCAATGAATATTCAGTAGTAGAGGGACTGAAATTCTGTCATCTTTTGTTAGTAAGCTACAATTAGGACACAGTTGCATTTTTATGTTTTGGGTGTTTGGGTTCTTTTTTAGAGGTTGAGGATGAGGGCTGGAAAGCAGGGAATATTAATTTAGCAGTTATTAATTTGAAATTATGCAATTTTCTGTATCTTTCATGAGCTGTTCTGTTTTCTATAAAGTTATTTAAGCGTTAATAGTGGCTTCCTGGGAAATGTGGCACCTGAGTATAACATCTGTTCTGGAATACCTTTGGTTTTTTGTAGAAGTGGAAAACCATCAAGAGAGTACACCAAATTACCTTATTGTTCAGTGATTATAGCTCAGTGAGTCCCTAGAAATCAAGAAATGGTGGGTTCAAATTAACTCAGGGAGAGTAAAAATTCTAATGGCGCTCCTCCCATTGTGATTACATGCCCAACCTCTCTGTTACTCAACCATAAATACTATTGCTTGTAGCAGTTTTGTGAAATCAGCCCTTCATTTTTTTTCTCTTTTCATGTCTACTCAGAAATGGAATATTTTAGTTTGGCTCAGAGAAAAGCAATTTCATCTAAGTTCCATTTTGGAAAGGAAAAGCCACAAACATTTGAGATTTGTTCAATCCATTTTTCTAAGTGGGGTTCATCAGGCAATGAAATGGGTGAGGGGGCATAATTGACCTGTGTGTCCCAATCTAATTATCTTAAAAGGGATTTTTTTTCTCCATACAGGCTGAGAAAGCAAAATAATTATTTATTCATTTATTCAGAACCACAAGGATGAAAATGAACATACAGGAAAAAAAATGCTGTTTTGATGAAGAGAGTTCTATTTACTTCCCCACATGTAGCGCTACCCAAATCCTTTAAAACAGTATACCTGAAATTCTTACAGTGCTTTGCAGTGTCTGTGTAAATACAGAGGAAAGAAGGAAAGCAGCAGTAACAGACTAAGGCAGTAGTAATGAACTGTGGAGTCAAACTGCTGATAACAACAGGAGTTTAATATTAGCCATTAACCTCTACAATATCTCTGCATTCAACTTGGAACCAGCTCTCAGAAAAATATTACCTTTTTTATTGATATGCAACCCGAGAGAAATATTCTCTTCTGAAGTACTTGGAATTACAGATTCTACTGTTGGTTAAGACTGTTGAGAACAAAAGGGCTGAAGCAATTGTGAAGCTTGAAATGTAGGGGTGCCCCAAAATTTTGCAGGCACTTTTTTTTTTTGTGTGTGGAAGAGCTTGTCACTTCTGTGCAGATACATGATTTCTCCTGCAGCGACTGCAAGTCATCTTCAATAGTAAAAGATGGATTTCTGAACTGCAGGCAGAAGGGAAGTGCATGGCTAGCTGAAACTTCACACAAATCTCAGAGTTAACTTTGTAACTAAAACAGGTTATGTGCAAGTGCAAACTATCCACACTGCAGGGAAAACATTTTTTTGGAAGCGGTTGGAGAAAAAAGGACAGGGAGACTAAACATTTCCTTCAGTATCATGTTTTAAACAGCTTTGGGTCAAATTTTGAATAGACTGCTGCCAGCTCATATGGTGGCTTGAGTTTCCATAGTCGGAGGTGGCCAAGTTTGTCAGGAAGAGGTGATGTATTTTTTCAGAGTTCTCTCTGCCAGCTCTATCAGGCAAGTTTCTGTGAACACAGTCTTCAGTACATACCAGTTGCTCTAATACAACAAGGGTAACAAAAATAAAAAAAAACCAATATTGCTTCCTGTCAAACACTACTTTGTATTTTTCTTTAGATGGTGTGGATCACAAATAACATTATCTCTATGAAAATAATAGCCAATGTGAGGTATTTTTTTCAGTTTTGGAGTCTCTCACATCTAATTCATTGCTATGGACACACTTAACTCTTTGAATCCTTACGATGACTACACTACTCAGCAAATCCTGATTCCCTAATCTCAATTCTTCTGAAAGATCTGGAAAATATGCATGGAATTGTCTGTTAAAATATGCACATCATTCAAACTTCTTGTAAGTTAATTTCATTCCAAAATTTTATGTTCAGTATGTAGAACCAGAGTAATCTGTGGTTCTTTTGTTCTGTGAATATATGAAAGCTTTTCTCCAGCACTAATGATCTTTGAGAGTATTTTGCATTATCTCAGAATTTTCCCATTTCATATCACTGCAGTATTTTAATCATAAAGTGTAAACAAAACAACAACAGCAATTCTGCCACAAAAACTGTCCCCTGGAAATGCTGCTGTGATTTTGTGATGCAATTAATTTTTAATTAATTGGTAATGTAAGCACTACTTCTAACCTGTCGTCTTAGGAAGTACTTTTCAAAATGGATCACAATATGAAAGGAATACTAATGATGACCTTTCAGTGTGACTGATCTTGTCTACATACTACTACTTCTTCTTCAGCTAGTGTTCTCCTTCAGGGGGAAGTTGAGGACAATTGTTTGAAATGCTGGAAAAGTGGGAAAAGACTTCAAGAGGATTTGCTGGAAGCAGAGAGAAACTGACATAAAAAAATAAAAAATCCCCCAAACCCAAGAAAACAAATAACTGTGTTCTTAAGAACATACCTATATTTATCCATCTCATGGGTTTAATTAAACCATGTGCTTTAAGCTTAGATACAGAATAAAAAACATCTCAAATTTCAGAAACAAAAACCCAAACCACAGAACTCCTGTAAGGGCTTTGGTACCAAAGGAAAATAATCGTTTCAAATTCCTCTCCGTATTAAATGGCCATTTTTCACCACTGTCTCCTCTCTCAATATCAGCTTTTTACTACCTTTCTGTCCTGTGAAGAGAAGAGTTTTATTTCAAAGGCTGCTTCATAGCACTTTGTAAACTCTCTCTTCTAAATCACACTGATTTGTCTCGGTAATTTTTTGGGCTAGTTTGAATTCCTTCCTCGGCTAAGTTTTACTTACCTAAAAGATTTTATTGATATCCATAAGCTGTCTACCCCAAACATCTATTTTAATCTTCCATCCTGCATATTTACAAACAGGATATTTTTTAACTGATTCTAGTTAAAATAATGCTATGGCTTTAGGCTGTCCTAAAAAAGTGAAAACAAGATTTAAACCAATAAAGATGTTGGGAATAGTTTTACGTGACTTCAAATTTTTCATCCTTAGAAACTCTCAAATTATGTAGTTTGTCCCACAGAATGAACAGGGTATTAAACTCAAAATCAAAGAATAGCATGCTAGGACTTTCGCAATCACAAGAATCAAAGAGCTGCAACTTTAAATTGAATGTCCAATAATTGAAATATTGAGATAAACTAAAAGAGTTTACACTACTACGAACATGATGTATACCATATTTTCAGGACAATTTTGCTATTAGGTGTATGGGTTGATGCCAATTGTTCAGATTCTTTAAAAGTAGTGAAAAAGGCGGTATCATTCTCTTGGGCAAAAACTATGCCAACACAAGACACTATAGAGAATGAAAATCTGTTAGTTGGCATGTTTATGGTATATTGAAAACACAATAGCAAATATAAAAAGCCACTTCAACTTCTACATGATAAGTTTATATGCTCTTGCTAAAATAGTATGTATAAATTTAGATCTCCAGGAAATACTATCACCAAGCTAATGATAAAATCACAACACTTTTCATGTTGATGTCTTACTCAAAGTCCTGTTTCTTTTAAAGAAATAGAACGTTTCACTTCTCTTTTTGGGATTCGGAAAGGGTGACTATATTCCTTACAGTAACCCTGTGGTGACACAAATTCTGGGGGAAACCCACCAGTACATACCTCGATAATATGACTGAATGCTGAGGCAATGTATGACAAGGTTCTTTTCACATGTGCATCTCTCACTGATGGAAAGGGTATAAATTACCAGTTTCCTATAAACACTTCAGAAAGAAAGGCTAATGCAATAGGCAGAGGTTTAAACAACTGTCTTCTTGCTACTTTTTTCACCCAATACTGTCCCTCCCATGCCAGGTTAATTATTTCATTAGCTATCCTTTCCAAAATCTAATAATAAAATTCTTGTGTCGAGAGCCAAGAAACTGCTTGGAATGTACAAGTAGATTATTTTTTTTTTTTTTTAAATACAGGCCACAATTATGTGCTGTTGTTCTAATTTGAGTAAAAGTCTCTAACATTAAATTTTTTTTGCAAGACTAACACTGAAGATTATTGACATGAGCAGATGGGTGCCATTGGGACTGATGAACTGTGCAGCAATATTAAAAGAAACATCACTACAATGAATAAAAGGCAATATGATTTTTTAAACCTCAAATCAATAATGTTAAAACCAGACACATTTCTCTGTCTTAGCCTGCCTTTTTTTTTTTTTTTTTTTTTTTTTTTTAATATTTTTTTTTTTTTTTTTTTTTTTTTTTTNNNNCTAAATATTTGTTTGTCTTTGTTTTCATCTTCCTTTTATTGAAGGTCCTTCCTGTACCTCTATATCTTTGCCCCTTCAAGTTATTTTTATTTTCTCCTTCATTGTATCACCACCTCCCTTGTTGATCTCTCTATACTTAATAAAGTACAATGATTGCAAATCACCATCGCCTTTCAGCAGATGGCACTGTTATTTAGTCTAACTAGTAGGGCAAGATAATTTACTTAAAATCCCTTCTTAAACAATAAAATATAGACTCCTTTTTGACTGCATTTCTACCTTATGAACAAAACCAGTGACAAAACTACTGAAAAAAATTATAACTTTATTTTAAACATGGATATGATAAATAAGGGTTATTAGATGCAGACCTCCTTTAAATGGGTTCTGGAACCATTTAAAAAATTGCTTCTCAGCAAACAAATTTTGGGGTGAATATATATCATGTACATGAGTGCACTTCCCTACAAGCCTAATTTTGTTGGTGTGATGGCTTTACTGTACCTGCAAAGGGCTATAGGCATGAGTGCAGTGCCCCTGCCTCTGTGTGGTACAGGCTCAGTCTGGCACCGCCAGGGTCTGCACTGCAGGTTCCCACAGATGCCTAGGGAGTACAGTGGAGAAGGAGCAAGTGCTCTGCCAATGCTGTCAGAAAAACATGCAACTCCTGTCAGATCCAATTACAAGCAGAAGATGAATCACATCTCTTAACTCTGTCCCCAGTGGCACTCTGGCTGCTGGAAGGCAGCTGTAAGCAGGAGTTTCTCCAGGCTGCTGCCAGCACCACTGTTTTCCCAGAAGCTTCATTTTGCAGATCCCTGAGGTGGAATACCATATTCTATGAGTTTGCTCAGACTGATCTACGCACTTCTACTTGCAGGTTGCTCCCATGATGTTTCTCTTACAGTTAGCAATGACTTCTTTACCTCTAATGTGTCCTATAACCTTTCAGATTCAGCTGCCTGTCATCATCTTGCCACAGCAAACTCTTAATGATGGAATTGCTGAAATTCTTCCAGCCCTCAGACTATTACCCACTATTGTGCTTCCACCATTTGGGAAAGAGCATGAAAAGTAAACTGGGATAGGAAGCAAAAGTTTGTTGTGGTGCGAACTGGAGACTCCTTATGATCAGCAACATGGGGCTGAAGGTGTTCACCTTGAGTGTATGCACATAAATAAGAGACAGCCTACAGAACATTATCATTGGCAAAGCTTAATAACTTTTCTGGGAAATTAGTGTGACTGGGTACTTCTCTGAAGCACCTGTGGGGTATAACAGGATTAATCGGTGGTCTGTGTAGGGCTGCTGTCTCATTCAGATCCTGTGGGCAAGATGGGACAGCTCACACAGCTGCAGCATGTGTTGGACAGAGACTCCAGGAAGCATGGTTGGGAAGGTAAAGAAGGTAAGTTGGCTCTTATGTGAGCAACAGGAATGCATAAAGCTCTACCTAGACATGGACAATGAGCCAGTTGTGAGCTGGGTCAATAGCAGGCTGACCAATATTGGTGATTCTGTGGTGTCTGCTACACACCGTCTGCTCAGGATTTAATGCAGATGAAGCCTTCTTCAGGGAACTGGGAGAATCCTTACTTGGGTTTTTTTTGTTTGTTTGTTTTTTGTTTTGTTTGTTTGTTTGTTTGTTTGTTTGTTTGTTTGTTTGTTTTCCCCCAGCTCTAGTCCTCTCAGGGAAACAAAATCACTCTAACATCTGCTGGAGGAGCAACGCAGGAGGTTTTGGGGAGTGCAGTGACAACAACTTAATAACACAGGTGATCAAGAAGTCAACAAGGAGAGTGCTGTTGGATTCATACAAGAATTGAATAGGGATGTGAGGGTCTGCCGGAGCATTTACTTTAGTGAACCTGAGATGGTGAAATTCAGCATTCTCATAGGAAGAAACAAGGCAAAACCACAATCACATCCCTGGTCTTTACGAAAGCAGAGTTAACCAATTCAGGGTTCTGCTTAGAAGAATCCAGTGTAACAGTATCTGGGAAAAAAACAAAAATATCCTCAAAGTATCCAATCAACTAACCAACCAAACAAGAAAAAAGAACTCCGGGAAAGCTGATTGACTTTTTGGAGTCACCTACAGTGATCCATTCCAACACACAAGAAATAGAGAAAACACAGCAGGATGCCCTCACGGATGAACCAGGATCTCTTGACTAGACTCAAAGGTTAAAAGAAGGCATATAAAAGATACAGGCAAGATTGGGTTATCCAGGAGGAACAGGTTCCAAGTATGCAGGGGTAGCATTATGAAAGCCAAAAACCACTTGGAGTTGAATCTCACAAGGGATGTAAAGAAAGAAAGATTTCTATAGGAACAGCACCAGAAAAGGTAAGAGCCTTTTCTGCCTTTTCCTTTCACTCTCAGCTATCTCAACCCTCCTAAAAATTAATGTTGCTTTAAATGCCAGGATCCTCTTCTAATTTCCTTTGCACCTTCCAAGCTTCAAAGTTCCCTAAATACCATGTCTGTTCCTGTTTGCCATTTTAGTTGCATTTTTTTCTATACTTTTCATCTTATCTCTGTTTCTCATTCCTTTCACAGTTCTGTTTTTTTCCCTTGACTATCAAGCCACTTTTTCCAGGAAGTCATAGTCCACCCCATTCCAGATATTTACATAGTTAAGGTCAATTGAGTTGTCAGGTTTTGTACACTATTTGTCTATGATTCATAGTCAGAAAGGAGGTACAGAAGCAAAGCTTTTTTAGATGCTTTAGTTTTATTACTGAAAGATTTACTGCTGCTATTTGCATGCCCTTTGTCAGTCTTGCATAACTCCTCTCTGTATTTCATGCTTCCTGGTGTATGTTGATGTCCCATCTCCTGTGTATTTCCATTGTCCATTTGCCATTCACTGAACAGTACCAAAAGTACCCTTCATTCACATTTCCTTAACTTTCCCTGAAAAACTCTTAAATTTCTTCACATTTCTGTCTGTTTGCTAAATAATTAGAAAATCTTACAAATTCTTTAACTTCAGATCTGACTCCTACTCATTTGGTCATCTCAGCTAAGATTCTGCAAAACTTTTTAGCACAAGTAGCTAGTAAAGGTTCCTTTCATCAAGCCTTAATCCTTACTCCTTCTCCATTCTCTTGTCGTGGGAGAGAAGCTTGCGTGCCCTTATGAGGTTGCGAGCTATGCTGGTGGTGGTGTGTCACCTTGTCTGCGAGCTGCTCTTTGCCGATGATGTCGCCCTCATCGCTCAAACAGAAGCAGCTCTGCAGCGCTTAACATCCTGTTCTGCAGAGGTTGCTGAGCTTTTTGGGCTGGAAGTCAGCTTGAAGCAGATGGAAGTTCTCTATCAACCTTCACCCCAGGAAGTCTTTCACCATCCCCACATCACCATAGGTGAATCAGAACTTAAGTCAGTTCAGCAGTTCACCTATCTGGGAAGCATCATTTCCTCAGATGGTAAGATTGACAAAGAGATAGATANAAGGACAAGGACACAAGGACTCCCTCAAACAACACCTCAGCCTTGGCCATATTGACCACCATCAATGGTCCGCTCTGGCCTCCAATCGGGAGGCATGGAGGCACACCATCTATAACGCTGCTGCTTCCTTTGAGAGCACACGCAGGATCAGTCTGGAAGACAAAAGACCGCGCAGAAAGAACCGTGCCTCGCCAATACAGCCTGTGGAGACGTTCCACTCTGCCTTTTGCAACTGGACTTGCCTATCGTGCATTGGCCTTTTTAGCCACCAGCGCGCTTGTAGCAAGTGTGGGTAGAGCCCTTCCCAAATCTTCATTCACGAAGCCCAGCCATCATGATGATGATGATGAATCCTTATTCCAAATGTTATGTTGCAATTGCTTTCCAGTCTTGCTAAAGGGAGAAAGTTAATGTTGGAAAGCTTCCAAGTGGATCAAACTGGGGAAAGGGTGCTAAATAATTATGAAACTGGGAGCAGATGGTGTGACTGTGTGAATGTTATGGAAAATATTTATATTTCAATAAATATACAAATATTAGGGTAGAAGAAATTATTTTAATTCTGCTCATATTTTTATTTAAACATATTTTTTCTGTTAACATGGTAATATGAACCTCATGTTTTCATATTTAATGCCATTAACAAATAAGAGTATCATTGCAGATGAAGCTGTTTTTCAAATCACATGCTTATTAGAATAGTTTTATGGCACATAAACATCATTTACATATGAATTGCAGTAATATGCTATTATCTTTATTGCTCAAACAATTCTTCTCATAAGAATTTTAGTTTTCTGGATTAAAATGAACACAAAATAATTTGGATACTGAAAGATGAGTAAGTTTACTACTAAATTTAATATAGTCTAATTTGCTGGCTGCAAAAAACCCTTTATCTGTTGGACTGGAGCTGAACACCAGCTGTCTTCTTATTGGGTCAGCCAGGTAGAAGACATGGAAAATGTGGATGGAAAATGTGACTGCTACTTTCTGAACCAGAGAGAACATAATACATGTCCACAGTCCCATTTATTATTACCATTTATTGTCCTTTTTTGTACATGAAATGTGCAAGATTTTAGAATATGAAGTGCTTCAAAAATGCACTTCAGCAATAATGTGAAGAAATCTGATCTGTGTACTTTGCTTAAATAAATCATCTAGAATTGAATAAGAATGTTAGTTGCTCAGCTTTTGACCAAACAAATTAATTTATACTGTGTGGATTTGCCATTCTTACATTATGTTGTCTTTCAGTAAAAATACTGGCTTATAGCCAAAATATTTGGTGTCTGAAAACAAAACAGATTTTAACCTAAAACCCCTAAAAGCTCGATATTTTTGAAACATTTTACTGTAAATCTCAAAATGACACCTTCAAATTATTTTCTCTGCCCCTTTACAAAAATAATTATTACCCCTCCTGTTTTCTTTCCACTATCCAAAGTTGACCTAAATTGTTCAATTACAGGTAAGAATGTCAATGTTTAGCATTCTTTCCTGACTCAGAAACATTTCACCATCTTGTTCTGGCTCAGATCAGAACAAGACCTGCTCCAAGTGGAAGATCATATACAAAGGAAGACTTTATTTACGTAGTGAAAAAATAGGAAACAACAGAAACAGATGCACTTTTCTAAAATTAGGCAACAAACTTATTTATAAGACAGAAGAGTATTTAAACTACTGAAGTACTTCATGAGTATTCGTATGTCAAGAATATTACGCATCACCACAGATTTTCCATGATTCTAGTTCTGTAATGTTGTTGGAGTTCTTATTCTTAGTCTTATCATTCATGAGAGGAAAAATATTCTTTACCTTAGTGGAACAGCAAAACTTATTAGAAATAACATTCATTAAAATTTTGTAAGTCTTGTGAAGTATGAGTCTTTTTAATACCTGAAAATTCTTCTATGTATTTCTTCCCTCTGCCTTTTTTTTGCAATAATATTGCTGAAACTTAATATAGTTCTGAGACAAGATAATATTTTAACAATTTTTGGTGGTTGCAAATAACAATTTTTAAAAAGATCAATTTTGTCATTTTATACACAGTCAGGGAGTATTATTGTTGTCACCCATCCTTGACTGCTATTGCTTNGCAGGATACTAAATCTGAAGGAAAATATCCTTACCGACTAGAGAACATCTGACATGAAAAATATTGCTCCATAGTGGTAAACTAAGAAAATCATGCCTGTTGTGCTTTTGAAAGTAGCACTCTTCATACAGTTAGAATAAATATTTCCTAATTTTCATTTCTTTTATCTGGGAGAAAAAAATGTCTTGGGGGTAGGGGTCTAGGTTAAACAAGATACTAGGTTTTGCATATATTTAGGAAAAAAATGTCTATGTCTAAAAATCCCAAACTTTATTTTTGCTTATCAGATTATATTTACCTACTAGAATTTCTTTTTAGAAAATGTGTGGCTAAAGGATAGGTATGAGAATACCATATTTCAGAACACTGAAGACTATCACCAATTTTATTTTCATTCTAAAAATGAATTACAGTATGAAAGTTAATTTTTAATTAGATGCAACTCATTTACTGATGGTATAAAATTACTTCCCAGCTATAATAATGTAGTTAGATATGTTTTAATTAGCTCAGATATGTTAAATTGGAAGTAAGGGAAGACACCGATTTGGAGAGATGCACAGTTAAGTGTATCTCAAGTAGGAGAACTGCAATTTATTCACATGACCAAATACAAAAGTAAAAGGTTTTTCAGGACTATTAATAACTGACTGAGGAATTTAGTTCTAAAAATTCTGAAGGAAGTGTACAGTAAGGAATCTATTACAGTAATTATAGTGACATCAATTAAACCATTACTACGTTGAATAATAGCTATGCAGAGTATTTTGAACCAGAGTAAAGTATATGCTTATATCTGTATCAGCTGTATTTTATAATGAACTTTCTCTATGGAAATGTGGGAATTTCAAAGCTTGCTTCCACTTTCTTTTTGGTTTAACTTTCTGCAAGGAGACTCTTAGTTGCAATTTCAGATCAAGAAGTAAAATGCTCTGGAGCCCTGGATGTCAGAGGAGATTTATGGCAGGTTGACCAGAGACTTCAGTGAGATTTGGAAGATTTTACAGGTATTTTATTTTATTATTAGATACATTTCCAGTGACAGTAGGATTATTTGTGATGTTGATGAATTGCTTCAGTGTGACAGGACCAGTAAGCCCATAACATGTTCATGCAGTCCATGGGGAGAAAGTACAAGAGCTTTTATGAAGCTGATGCAAAAGTGCTTGGTGACTGAACAGCCAAGGACTTTATACGCTTAGGACAAGTTGATAATAGAAATTCCTGGATAGTGCACATCATTAAATTTATAATTCAAATGGGCAATGAACAGTTTACTGAGATATATTCTTTGTGGTTAAGTCTGGTAGTCATGCTGGACAGTGCACTTTTAAACTCCCAATATAATGTAGCGCTGCCTTTTTTTCTGTCTTCCTATTGTGTTTTTTCTCTCTCTCTCTCTTTTTTTTGTTTGTTCTGTTTTTGTTTATGTTGGCAGCAAGAAACATAAAGAACTTGATAAAATAACACTATAGACCTGCACATTTTCTCATGATCCAGGAATATTTGAGTATTGCTTGAATCACAGATTCACAAAATCATCAAGGTGGGAAGAGACTTTCAAGATCATCTAGTCCAACCAGCAACCTAACACCATCATAAACACATCTAAACCCTATGCCCAAGTCCCGCATCCAGACACCTCTTAAACACCTCCAGGGGTATGACTCCATCACCTTCCTGGGCAACTTATTCCAATACCTAACCACTTTTCTAATGAAAAAAGTTTTTCAATATCTAATCTGATCCTCCCCTGGTGCAACCATTTCCCCTCATCCTTTCACTTTATACATGGCAGAAGGGACTGATACCCACCTTGCTACAACCTCCTTTCAGGTAGTTGTAGAGAACAACGAGGTCTCCCTTGAGCCTCCTTTGCTCCAGATTAAACAACCCCAGTTCCCTCAGCTGCTCCTCACAGGACATGTTTTCATATACCCTTCACCAGCTTCACCCTTCTCTGGACACACTCTAATACCTCAATGTTCTTTTTGAAGTGAAGGGCTCAAAACTAGACACAGTACTCAAGATGCAGCCTCACCTGTGCTAAGTAGAGCAGGACAATCCCTTCCCTAGTCTTGCTGACTGCATTATTTTTGATACAGGCCAAGATGCCATTGGCCTTCTTGACCACCTGGGCACACTGCTGGCTCAAATTCAGCAACTGTCAACCAGCACCCCCAAGTCCCTTTCTGCTGAACATTCCCCAAGAACACCAATACTCCCAGCTAACTTGGTGTCTGTGAACTTAGTGAGGGTGCACTTGTTCCAATAATTGATAAAGATGTCAAACAGGACCAGCCCAAATACCAAGTCCTGGGAAACTCCACTGGTGACCAGTCACCAGCTAGATGTAACTTCACTCCTCACCGCTCTCTCAACCTAGCTGTCCATCATTGAAGGGTACATCCATCCAAGCCACAAGCAGTCAGTTTATCTAAGAAAATGCTGTGGGAAATGGTGTCAAATGCTTTGCTCAAGTCTAGATAGACAAAACTCACAGTCTTCTCCCCATTGAATAAGTGGGTCACCTTGTTACAGAAGATCACATTGGTCATGCAGAACCTGTCTTTTGTAAACCCATATTGTCTGGGCCTGATCCTTTAGTCTACCTGCATATGCTCTGTGATGGTACTTGGGATGAACCGCTCCATGACCTTTCTTGGTACTGAGGTCAGGCTGACAGGTCTGTAGGTCCTTGAATCATACTTCCAACCCTTCTTTGTAGTTGGGCACTATATTTGCTAATTTCCAGTGAACTGGGATTTTTTTGATTAACCAGAACTGCTGGTAAAGGATTGAAAACTGGCTTGGCGAGCTCTTCTTTCAGCCCATAAACTTGTGGGTCTAAATGGTATAGCAGGTCATTAACCGCGTCCCTCTGGATTATGGGGGCTTCACTCAGCTCCCTGTCACTATCTTTGAGCTCTGGGAGATGGGTATACTGAGGACAAGTGGTTTTGTTGTTAAAGACTGAGGCAAAGAAAGCATGAAGTACTTCAGTCTTTTCCTCATCTTGTGACATTATGCTACACTCTGCATACAGCACAGGATGGAGGCTATCCTTAGCTCTCCTTTTTCTGCCAATCTGTTTATAGAAACTGATATCTAGTGATCAATGATTTTGACATGTCCATGGTTTTGCCTCTTCCCTACATCACTAGCATGTAGTGTAGCATCACTAGCACTAGTTTCCCTTGTCTCTGCAGCTACTGCAGTCAGCAATAGTCCCTTGCACAAAGATCGTCAACTTTTTGGCTGACTCTGTGACCAGCTCCAACAGTGTTTGGAGACTATACCTATGCTAGGAGGTCAGAGTTTTCCTTACAAAGCATCATGCTCCCTGAGTGCAGTTGTTGCAGCTGGAGGATGATAGCTTTCTTTTACCATAGGAAAGTATATATATATATTCCTTCCTGGCAGAGGGAAGGAACTGTGTGCTATCAAAGAAAAGTTACGGGGCTAAGTATGCTGTGAATGACAACAGTTCTGCAGTGATGCCCAGCTGACCCAAATGCCATGTTCCATGGAAATCCAGAGCTCGCTGATGAAGAACATGCTAATCACATCCTGGGCAATGATGGGGAAGATTATCCTTACAACTGGAAGGAAAACCAGCTTAAATAACTGGCTAAACTGCTATATTGTGGTGGCAAACAGCACACAAAATGCTTCACTGAACACTAAAACATCACAGGAATAGATCTATTCTAACAACCCAACATTGATTTTCGTTAAAATGTGGGGGACAAACATTTTTATTTTCTGTAGTTATGCTGTCCTGTGCTCTCTGTCTTTCCAACTAGCCCTCCTTCTCCTCCCACATACATCAGTCAGGCACAATTACACAAACCTAACTGATAGTTCACGTCAAAGAGCAAAACAGCACATAAATCTGCACAATGTTCTCTGGCAGCCCAAGCCACATCAAAATACAACTCTTCAAAGTTAACAATTTCTAAAATCAACAGTCTAGTGACTGTGCAATTTTTCAAACATGGTATTTTCCCCATGTATAAACACAAACATTTGTGTGAAAATGCTTCAATCTCAGATAAGTCAATTTTAAGGACACAGCAAAGCAAAGACACAGGATCAAAGCAGAGAATCTGAGATTTCAGCATCTAGAAGTTGACAAATGCACATGATGAATAAATGAATTTTATATTACTCCTAAAAATCTGAAAATGAATGCATCAACAAATGAAACTGCACCAGAGAGATATAATTTTGTGTCTCAGTTCACAGTTATTTTAATGAAAGAATTGTATAAAGAATGATGGAACTACAGTTTCAAATCACTTCATTTACATTAGCGGCAGACCCAAAAGTATGCATCTAGCAGTTTGAATAGCTGCAGTTACGGGTTAAGAATATGGAAATAAAAAAAGATTTTCACCAAAATATAGACACATATTTATGATGACAAAGTATCTAAAGGGATTAAGGAATTAAGGGGGAATTAAGGAATTAATTAAGGAATTAATGAAAGGAATTAAGGGGGGTGATATTGTGGTTTGTGGTTTGTTTTATTTTTAGGGAAAAGAGGAAGACTAGACTCATTTCTCATTGTAGAACCTCTCTCCAGTCTCAAAAATTGTCATCTTGTTTTCAAAATCCTCAAAATTCTCTTGCAGTTAACATCTTTCCAGCTCTGTGACTGGTCTGCCCTTCTCCTTAAATCATCTTCTATAACATCAAACACCAGTTACTTATTTTCACACTAAGTCTCTTACAGCCTGTCCTTCCTTTGGTTATATCTTGTCGTAAACAGCGATACTGACATGACTCACTGGGGTGTGAACATAATGTTCTTGGGTAATTTTTCTTATTTTTCAATTTTCCTTGTATTTACTCTTTTCTCTTGACATTTGTTTTCCTGTAAAAGTCCATGCAGCTATTCCGTTCTTTTTCAAATCCATGAGACTATAAGTTGCCTTTTACTAAAAAGCTTAGACATCCCTGCCATGGTAGTGGGGCTGGAAATATATGATCTCCAAAGTCACTTCCAATCCTATCTGTTCTATGATTCTATGACTTTTTAGTGAAATAATGTTGGATTTTGGCTCATTAGCAGTGCTATTGTCAGCTACAATCTGTGCTTTGCTGTATTGTAGCTGATAAAAATATCTTCCTCATTTACATTTTCTCATTCAGTATAAGTTGGTCACCTCCTTCCTTCAGCTGCATTAAGGTCCCAATATACATAATCTGGGGTTTGGGAGAACTCATGTGCAGTCCTGAACGAAGGTGGGGGGTGGAAAGAAAGGGACACACTCCTGGGAGTGAGGTAGGTGCTGCCAAAGCGAGCACAGAGAGAGAGAGAGAGAGCGAGCGAGCTTTATTCAAACTGGTACACCGTAAATACGGTCGGGGGGCTGGGTTCTGACCCCAGGAGCACCCTGGGAAGGTTTTGGGGAAGGGTCTGGGCCAGCCCCAGCCATACAAGGCAAGACCCTTCAAAACTGGGAACACAGAGGCATGTATATACCATATAAGGAAATGGTACCCTCCTGCAGGCAGGGACCAATCAGGGTGGGTTACAGACCATGAGGGATAGAATATTCCAGCAGGGACAGACAAAGCGTCACACAGCAGTGAAATAAAGAAGAAAACATGTAACATTACAAAATCTTGAAACAGGACAGAACTCCCAAGTCACAGGCTGTCCCTAGGCATATTAACAGTCTATGTAACAGCAAAATGCAACATCCATCACAGGTCTGTGTCCCTGAGGGAGCTTCTCCATTTCTGGTAGTGATCTCCTCCGACACTCATGTTGTTAGACTTTTCCCATTTCAATTTACATAATTGGATTTCCTATTAAATCAAAGGTAAATTTCTTCTGATTCCACAAAGAAAGCATGGAGCACTTTTGAAAGTCACCTTATGCTATTTTATTTTTTTTTCCAGTTAAGAACTTATAGCTAGTATTTGTAAAGGACTGTAAGCAGAATTCGTGCTTACATTTCTCGTATTTCTTGCTTCCATCAGTGTATGTGTTATAAGGAAACAATAAACTTCACTGTCCCACATAATGCACAGGATATTTTAACTTTTTTCCCTGTAATTAAAAAAAACCCCAACATAATTTGAAAATGGCAACAAGTTCAGTTGTTTATGCTTACAGAGGGCACTGCTAGTGCAAAAGGTGCTCTCAGGGTCTTGCCTAGCAGTCAGGAATTACTTCACGATAAAGCTCTGATTTACAAAAGAAGGGCTAAAAGTTCTTGCAGAAAGGGAGAACTCAGAAGATGTCACCTTGGGCCACTTTTGTTCTGGTCTGAACATCCATAAACTACCCATGAAACTCAGATATGAAGCTGCTCTTTAATAGTCAAAACTGATTAATTAAAAAAAGGGAGGCATTACAACTACAAAGTGATTAGCTGTTTATTCTGCTTTCCATGCTAATTAATTTCAATATAGTTGATCCATATGAAGTGTTTTCTTCATATGACGTACCTGCACTGCGTTTCAACTACCAATTTAGTTCTTTTAAAAAATGTACTTTACTGCTAAGACTCCACATGTCATTAATCATTTGCAAGAGAGAAAGATTTTTTTGGTGTTACAACTCCAATTAAAGGTAGTTATGGGGTAAATAGTGAGCCTTACTGCTTATCAAAAATCCATATATACTTTCCTGCATATACACCTTCACAAAGTCATTCACATAGGTCACAATGGCCAGGAAATTGTTCAACTCACAGCTGGTTGAAGAGAAAAATCATCATTTACCTTAGAGTAAGTGCTGTCAGTCATTCTGTAAAAATGCAAACCTCATGTCTCTTTTACTTTCTCCTTCTCTTCTTCTTAATCTCTGATGGGGGGAGATGAAAAATGTGCTGATTGTGAGGAACTAAAGCAGAATTTTGTAACATTATTAAGTTTACAGAAGACCAAGTTTGTTGGCTTTAGGTCACTCCTCTAGGCCTTCTTCTCCTGGGCTTTTCCTGAGGAAAAACATGAACTCTTGAAATAAGTTTGGTACAGCTGGTAGGTATGTCAAGAAGAGCCAGCTTGTTGGCTGCCAAATCTAATTATTATTGCTTTATCAAATGTGCATATGTCTTTAACAAAGAGTACATGAATTTTTATAAATATGTTTAAAAAAAATGAAACAACAGCTAAATCATTAGGTTATGTATCTTTTTCTGTATTTCAACTTCAACTTTTTGGTTTGGTAATTATTCCTTTATATTGATCATTATAATGTATTATAACTTGAGAAAAAATTATAAATATTCACTGTTGATTGGTTCATAACACTAGTCAAAAATGCTTAACATAGACACCTAAACAGACTAGTGTATGCTAAAGCACTTACGCAAAAACTTGCTGATTCTCCTGAATCTGCAAAAAAATGCGTAGAGCAGCTTTTTCAAAAAATAAAAATACCTCAAAAAGCCAACAAACTTTTGCGTGCTTTACTTTTAGAGTATATTCTTTTCTTCTGAAAACACTGAAAATTGAATTTCTAAAGCCTGTGTATTCTTAATATACACACATTATTATAGTATACTTTCTAGAAATAGATTTTTCAAATTAAAGTAACATTATTATTTTATTAATTGACTACTGGGTTCTTTCTCATTAGAATTCTAGTAATTTTTGTAGCAATTTTTGAGATAATAGAAAATAACAAAGTTATTTTTCTTTATTGGTGGTGTTTGTGTTGTTGTTTTGGGTTGGTTTTTTTATGTATTGACCACCCCTTTGAACTTGACCCACAAGTAAGTGTTCATTACAATACCCCATTTTAAGAGCATCTTTTTTCTTTCTTTTTTTATTTACAAGAATTTCACTGTAATAACAAAATCCCAAACAGAATATATATATATGTCAGTGTATAGATCTGTGAATTTTTCAAAGAACCTTGATGAAAAGTGGATTGAAAGCCACATGCATTTTAGCTCAAGATCTCTTATGTAAACCTCATACACTGTTCTGCTGCTGGATGAGCATATCTGACTGGCACACATTCCACTTGAAGTTATTCTCCATCAGTAATGTTGTAGATTTGTGCCCTGAGACTGTACAAAGAATTTGTTTGGATAAGGTGGTAGCCTCACAGAACACAGGACAGGTTCTCTGTATTTATACAGAGGTAGAAAAGAGTTTGCAAGATTTTCAGCCTGATTTCTTGTTTTGAATAGATATAACTATGCTGGATTTAGAACAGCAAGAAACTCCTGGGTTTGGCAATGAAAATAAAGTATCGATTTAATCTATCAACAGGTCAAAACTTTGAGTACTCACATATGATTTATGTTTTGGCCATAATCACTGTCTCTTTCCAGCAGACATATAATATGCATCTGTCTAGAATGGAAATTCTAAGACGTACCATTCTACTCCTTTCTAATAATGGTTTAGGAGCAGCCTGAAAATTCATAGGGTAGCTCTCTTGTTGAGGATTTCTTATGATCACTGTACACAGATTCTTCTGCATAGTAAGGATGTTTCCCACTTTGCAATCTCTACTTTCTGCTTTGTTTCAGTGTACTGCAAGGCTATAGAGAGGCAAAGGCTCTGGGGATGGCTGGACTGTTTTGTT
Organism: Scytalopus superciliaris; assembly: GCA_013400415.1. NCBI lineage: Eukaryota > Metazoa > Chordata > Aves > Passeriformes > Rhinocryptidae > Scytalopus > Scytalopus superciliaris. The sequence continues at coordinate 84,603 of VXBX01004393.1, forward strand.
GGAACTCAGAAACCTTAACAGTCCAGAAAGTAATCTTTACAAGTTTAAACAGACATCTCTGTTGCATTGCCTTTCAGCTACCAGATAAGGAGTAGAAAGATTCCTAATTATACTGAGCATATTTTTTTTCAGGGAAGAACACCAGAGATACAAGAAAACAATTAGGTGATGTGAAATTAAAGTAATTTTCTATGACAAAGCTCTTAATTTGCAGAAATCACATGAAAATTAAGATCACAATGAATTCTTACTTTTACTGTGCAATGTCAGCTACTTTCTTTGAAAAATAACCATTTTCTTGTAGGAACCATCTGGATCACTTTGTATTATAGTAATGACAAAAGTTCAGTTAAAATATTTCAGACTAACACACTTACAAAGCAAAAACACAGTCATAACCCTGGAAACTCAGCCCAGGAAACTCTTAGCAGCTATGGGAGAGGCTGAAACACATCTTCTCAAACAGTTTGGCCCCTTCTTATTATTTCTAAATATAGAGGGCCTCTATCACTTTGGGGAAAATGCAGAAGTGGAAACAAAAAGTTCTTGATTGACTTTTACAAACCCTCTTACACAGCTCATAAGTTGTCAGGTGTCATGAAATTAGGAGCATAATAGTGCTCTATCACTGCTTTGAAAATACTCAAAAGCTATGATTCTTCATCTCTGCATGCACCTTTTCAGGCCTGCCAAGTTTAAAATTACACTGTATTGCTATTATTGAAGACCCCAGGAAACACATGGAGAACAAGAAGCCACACATGTTGCCAAACAGATAAATCATACCATGATACATATTTGGCTTTCATAACATATGCTTACATTCTTGCCTGGGGGAGAAGCGGGGTGTGTGGAAAACCTAAGATCCACTTCCTAACAATACCAATACCAAACAAAACCACTTGTCATGCCTGTGTTTATATTCACCCTACACCAGTACCTTTTCCTAGCCCACGGGCTTTGTTTCCAGGCAACTCAAACATGCTTACCTCTTTCACATTATTCATACACTGCAAACTTTCCAGTGCATTACCCTGATATCTTCCACCTCTCTATAAAACCTGGCTCACTTGCAGTCCTTCCACACTTCCAACAATCCTGTGTTCTTTTTCTGGCATGTGTGTCAAAAAATCATCCTTTTAGGACTTTAGCTAGGTTGTCTAGCTCATACTTCTTTTAATTAGTATTTCACTTGCTAAATCCAAGAACACTTTCCTGCCACAGACCTACTAGTCACAAGGCTATCTTAATTATGTTAATCTCTCTCCCAGCTAATACAATTAACTATAATTAGTGGATCCCTTTCCTTCTATACTTTGTTCCCCCAGGGAGATTAGAAGTTATTAAACTAGATGAATACCCAATCTGTCTTGCACGACTGTCTCCCAGAAAACCCCCAGGACAGAAAGGCAGAAGGTGCATTGCCCATGCTCTTGCCTGACCCAGCCTGAATAAGCAGAAGTCCCTTGAAGAGACATTGACAGAAAATGTCCCTTCCATTATAGTCACCTTACATGGAGGATGGAAGTCATGGCAAGGAGGTCTGCTTAATCATTAAAAGATATTTTTAATCTGCTACGGATTTTCCTGGAGTATTAAAATGGTAATTATCATTCGCTCTGCTGCAGAGACACATGTTGCATTCATTACTGCTGCACCTGTTATTCACAGTAAAGATGAAACTCCCCTTATAGGTGTGTAGCTGTTGTCTACTGCCTGGCCTGCAGTGTAGTTCTGTTCAGTTAGGTGACTCCCAAAACTCCAGTCATTTACAGTATATCAGTTGCAAAGGAATCATGTCCATCTAACATTATCATTCTGTCACCATTTTGCATTCTAGCCTCGAGTGACCACATTGCTAAAGCAATCTTCAGAGAGCTCATGTGATATTACTCCCTAAGTACCATCACCACCTGTTGCACAGGCACATTTCTCACCATCTAGAGGTTCCAAATGTTTTGAACAGACTTTATGATGCAGAAGGCATATGTAAGAGCCACAAAGGATGCAAAGGTTTTTTAAAAAAAATAAATTGAAAAGGTGATTTAACTACTCTGAAAATACATGAAGCAATAACACAATAATGTTTTTTGAAAGCCTGGTATAATGAAATAAAGAAAATGGGTGAGCATTTCTCCTAAACATGCTTATCTCCACTAAACAGATACTTTCAACTTACAAATAAAAGAAAATCAGTGAAAGTACTATTAAAAAGCGAAATGTAAAAGAGTAAATGTAAAAAACTACATGTGTAGGAGCAGTCCTCAGTTAGCAGGGATAACAGTAGATGATAGAATAGCCTATTTCAGTTTAAGCTCCTCAGGCTGTTACCAATACTGTTTCTCATTTTCTGACATTTTTAGACTCAGTGCAAATGCTTTTAGGCTCAGTGCATGTACAAATGATCAGAGTAGGTATAGTGATGCAGTGCCAGATTTGAAAGTGTACATCTGCTTACCTCATCCTGACTCATATTCTTTGCATACTTTACCATTCCAATATTTTTTACCATTGTGACTGTAAGTTTAGGCTGCTGACAGTGAAAATTGTAAATGGACATGCTGCAGGCATAGAGAACCTGCTCATACATCTCAGCCACAGGGAAGAATTTCAAACTGAAATCACAAAGAGATTTGAATACCTACTGCCATCATTCACTTGGGTATTTAGTGACAATAAAGGAGGAACCTGTGACCTTTGTGAATGTGACTGCAGGGAGATGTGACAGTTTCAGGTTCATAGACTACATATTCCAAGGCATACGGATTGCAAATTTAAATGTTTCTTTCCATGGACAGCCTTACAGTATTGCAGGGAAGGGTGGGGGGAAAGCATGTAGAATGAGACTGCAGTAAGAATCAGAAAAGATCAGCAGATAATGCAGTGGAAGGGGTATGTTAATCACAGTTATTCTTTTGAGATTGCCTACAGATTAATTAATAGCCTGGAATACTTGCTGAATATATGTCTATCTGTCTGTCTGTGTATATTTCTGTGTTGTGCTTAAGATCTTGGATTTTAGCAAACAGGAATTATGCTTTATGTTTAAATTTATTGTTGATATAATTGATAACAGTCCATTTCTCTAGTCCTAGATCACTTAGTTTCTATCCTTTTCCTGGTGTAATGCTTGCCTTTCCTTGAGCATCTTCACTCTGCTGGTGGTGTCAGGCTAATATGGAGTTGTTGGCAGCTGGAGTCTTTTGATGTCCATCTCGATGGTTTCTTCATCCCCACATTAGAGACTCACGTGTGGTCACATTTGTGTGTTTGCTAACATGTTTTTACATCTTCCTCATTTCTTCATTTGCCTGTATGTCCAGATTACATTCTGTTTCACTGTATGGTATATTTTACATATGTTGGATATTTAATTTTTAGTCTCTTATTTATCGTGAAAGTTGTTTTTGTCCTGCTTCAGGTCTGTGTTTCATTAACTGAGCATTGGTGAATCTACAGCTGTAGGGCCACCGGTGCCAAAACTGTTGCCATTCTTGTATCTCCTTTTACTGTACTCCTCTATGCCACATCCAATGTCTTCACTTCTTGGGCCAGTGAAATTGTGCCTGGCCTTTATTTCTTTGAACTACTGATTTATAGTACCCGTAAAACCCCATGACACTATAAGTAGAAGTACAGAAAATTAGCAATAGCCACTTCCACAGGAGACTAAGCTCCAAGCAGCTCAACAAAGGTTTGCATATTACAGGACTAAAGATTACAGTGTGTGATATAAAGATATTCATTGTTGCTTTTATACTATTTGTATAGATATATGTAAGCCTTTATGTATATCTATTTATCTATCTTATTTATCTCTCTATCCGCATACATATGTAAACTAACACTATTTCTTATGTTGCATTTTTGCAGACTTGATGGTCAACACTTCTGGAAGACCGAGACACAAAATTTTAAATTCACGTTTTACTTGTCTTCAGTGTGGCAACCCCATTTTAGAAAATAGTACTTTCCACTTCTCTCTGGGAAACTACCCCTTGTTCCAAATTCTTCGCATGTAATTTAGAATTTCTGGGGTTTCACTTGATATTGATTGAATTGTCACAAGCAGACATAACAGAATCCACATTAGCTCAATGGATTCTAGTTCATTGCATGTGATAGACCGCTTCTGAATTTGGCAAAAATTATTTTTATCTATTCTGTAAACTTAATTTGTCCTGAAAAGTGAACTACATTAATTTTAACTTACTGGGAAAACACACACACACAGATGAACTTTAAAAATAAATCTTTAATTCACATCTTATCTTTTTAATATCTGTGTGAGAAATTATTGTACTCTAAGGGACAGTGTAGTTTCAGTATAACTTACTGTTTCCACTAATAGCTAAAAACACGGAGACACAGTGAAAATAGAATTTGGCATTAAAGCACAGCCTTGTTACAGAGCAGGGTATGCTGGAAGTGTCGGAACCTTTGAGTGTCACCATGGTTAGTGATACAGAAGAGAACAGTAACAAGATATGTCAGAAATGGGACACCTGTGAGATGGTGGAGGCTGCTTAGGGATTAGAAGTACAGTGGACATACCAGGAAAAAAGAAATACTACTGTGAAAGAAAAGTGGAAAGAGTTTAATTTAAAGAAGTAAATCTGGAAGCAGGGGGAGTCAGTATTTAACAGAACTCTAAAAGGGAGCCTGTGAGAAATTACAATAGATATGTCAGAACAGAAGGAGCATGTGGAGGAGGCACCTCTCCTTTAATACAAGGTTACAGACATATATCTTTTACCTTTCCATTTGTCCCTTCTAAAGAAGTAGCTTTGCTTTCAAGTTTGTCTGCAGAGATATGAACACTCCTAAGCCTTATTTCAGATGAAAGGAGCCAGTTTAGCAAAAAGTACTCATTAAAATGTCTGAAGCTAATCTGACTTCTTTACACTGAAATATATTCATAAAACATTTATAGAAGTAGCGGAGGCAGCTGATTGAAGGAGGCAATAGCAACCAGTATGCAACAGGCTGAGGAGCTGCCAGAAGCCTCATAGCTGGCATCGGAAAAGAAAGCATTTGACAATTACTGCCTTGCAGAAAGCTGTCCTTGTACCAAGGTAGAACGTACTTCCCCTGTGCAGTATGTGCTCTGGGTAGCTAACTATACACCCATCACTGGAGAACAAGACCTATATGAAAATAAATGTTGAAGAAAGGCAAATAGTAGAATGGATGAAGAGACAAAAAAAACTAAAATCCCAACCAGTAGAAGCCCAAACTGAAACAAAACAAAACAAAACAAACCAGCAGAAAAAGAGAAAGTGTATCAGCAATTCTACTTTGTACAGATATCAGACCACTGCTAGGAGGTTTGGAACACCCTACTCTGTATATAAGCATGTACATACCTTTAGTAGCAGAAATGAATCATTCTATAAACAATGAAAACAGGGATCACTGCAATAGATTGTAATGTGGATCTCCTGTCATACAGAAAATTTTAAGCAGAGGCTTCAACTTTTCCATGCATACAGGTGTTTGCAGGACTTATCTCTTTTGCCAATTTTATTTGAAATTGGAGATTGAAGGGGAAAAACTCACTGAAGAACACATCATTATAATTCTATGTAAAGCCTTGTATTCACTGGAAATATTAGACTATGAGAGCAGTATGAATGTTTCTAGCTGTTGAGCATGAGTATGACAAGTATATACTTATATATATAGATATAGAAATATTTATATGTACATGTATGAATGTCCAAAGATATCCTTATATAAATACATTTGTATTGATCATAATTCTTACTATTTCCCTCTTCAGCAGGATTCTTGTTACATATCTGTCTGCTTAACTTGCTCTGTACTATATAGTCTGTAAATAAAATTTATATGAATCTGTAACTTATAACAGTTTTTTTTAGGCAGATGATGTAATGAGTGAGTATTATAAATTAGATACAAATAATCTGCATTAATTTTAATCTACTGTATTTTGCTTCTTAATGAAACAATTTTGTTTCAATATATTATACTAGTTTTGTATTTCTTTTCAGATAAAAACAATATCAGTAAGGTGATCTCAACATATACAAATAGATTCTTTTTCAGCTTCTGGTCATTGAAGAAATTCTGTTGTCCTACTCATTATTAGGACAGCAGGCAAGAGCTGCATGTAGTGTGTTTTGAAGTAGCTTCCTGGTGGAAGCATTTGCATATGGATATGGGATAGGAACCATTTATCCCTTAAAATGATGTCTCCATTTGTCATAACACAGTTCAAGTTGGGTCTCCAGTTTCAGTTTGAGCAGACAATGATTTTGAAGCTTTTTCTTTGCTTTACCTAGCTTCATTCTGTTTATCCTAAACACTAATAATGTTATCTTTCTTTCTGTTTTTTTGTGGCAGCTGACTACAAGAAAAAAAAATTAATTTCAAATGTAGCATGAATATATTACACAGTCATTACTTTAATACATACTTTCATAATTAATAATAACTACAAACAGTAATTTAAAATCCTAAATAATGTATGACATTGTCCTTACAGTTTGAGCTCATAATGCAACATTTCATCAGCATTTCTGTTTCTAAATTCATCATCAGGCTGAAAGTTTAGCATGTAACTTAATGAATAATAGCTTTTGAACATGTTTGGTTCTCTCTTTTCATTTTCCTCTTTCTCATCCCCACACATGGAATAGGATCTCACCAAAGAAATAAATTTAAGACCAGACCTTCTACATATGAAAGAAAACTTGCACATAGTTAAATTTACTAGAAACAATAAAGTTACTTCATGATGAAATGGAAGCCTTGCTATCATATTACATAGAAGTGCCTAGGTGCTACTATTTTATCTGTTTTATCTGATTTGTGGATTTTTGTTTCAAACATACAAAATTTGATATTATTACTAAAAGTCGTTAAAAAGTATAAAAATATGGTGATGGTATTGACAAAAGAGACAGATAGGATATTTTCATTACTTAACAGTGGTCTGGGATACTGGTGCAGCACACGTGTTCTGGAAATTAGATATAGGACTTAATTTAAGGATAATTGAAGAATCTTCTACTCTACAACAATCCTTTCATTTTTGTCTTGATGACAAAACACAGCAATGCAGGTTAATTTGAAGAAGCAAAGTTATTTGCAGATTAGAAGCTGACTCTGGACAGGAGATTATGATCGTCAATATGTTTAATTAAATTCCATGTATTAGTGAACTGCTTTACTTACATATTTTTATATTTGGTTTATTGAGTCAGTAAAACATTCCCTGAAAAGGAAGGGTGCTCTATGTCTGGCTATCTGAATTCTTATCATATGCATTTAATTGAACAGAATCAAATGAGGTCTCAGAATCTGCAAAGAACAACTGTGCAAAGAATCTGAGTCAGGTTCTTTAATTAATAGTCCTAGAAGGTGGAGCAAGAACTCCGTGTATTAAAACAACACAAATGGCTTTGCCCAAAGCACTGGTTTTGGTAATCACAAAAGACATTCTTGTTATAGGGTTGAAGTTTTAGGTGAGTCAGCTGTCATTAGTGCACTAGTTAGAACTCACCATCAAGGAAATGCTAAGGTCATGACTGGAGCACCGTCAGTCCCCAGGCTATCTCCATTATTGACTTTTCTTATAAAGGTAAGCATGTCCTTTACATCTTTCCTGAAAAATAAATTGGTCAGACACTGCAGAAACCAAGAAAGGCTCTATTGAGCTATGCTGGTGAACAGATGAAGGAATGTTGCACCAGAATTGCTTCTCAAAAGTGTCTGAAACTCACACCTTCAAAAGAAATGCTTGAAAATACTTCAAATATTAAAGTAGTTACACTTATTCTGAAAATTTGCATTAAAGAGTATATCCTGTTTCTGGGTGACTTTACTGAAAAAAAAAAAAAGAGACAATCTACTCATTAAACTAGTTAAAACTCATTAAACTAATTGACAAATTATTTTCTTACTTTTTATTATACTGGGGTTTGGAAAAACAAATTATGTCTTATTATGGTAAGGTTTAGGTCTATAATTCTGCAGAAAGTGTCTGAGCTTAAATGAGGTGAAAAGGGGAGCAATAATCTTAATGACCTTCATTCTGAAAAACCTTCCTGAAAGGACTGAATGTTGAATATGTTATTAGACCTCTGAAATAATTGATATTTTTAAAATATTGTCAATACAGAAAGTTAAAAGACTAAGAGTTGTGGAGGCATTTCCTAAATACTATTTATGAGCTATAAAGAATAACTCTCAGGATCTATAAACAGATATATCCATTGACCCACTTATCTGACAAGCTTCAGTCTTAGGGAGGGTGATTGGCAGAGGTGAGGAGAGGACCCTTAAAGAACTGCTGCAATAAAATGGTAGATGGGATTGTAGATGGAAGAGAAGCAGTATATCATACCTCTGGAAATATTGCAATTGCAGTAATTGCAACAACTGTATTTGCAAGAATCCAGTTCCATTCAGTGATCTCTAGAATTAGAAATTCAGTGCTCCAACGCCCAGATTTTGGAAATTTTTCTAAGAGAATATTCCAAAACCAGGACTTGACAACAAATATAACTTAGAACTAAGACATAAAAATCCAGTTAAAACTACAGTGGGGGTCTGGAACAGGTGTTTATTCATCATAAGCCTCTGAGGATTTAGCATTTACATAACAACATTCTCCCATCTCTGACAGGGTTGGCCACATCACAAGACTGAGTTATTTTCTGCTAGTGGCAGTGGTGACCTTGCTCATCTCGGAGTGTGCATGCTGAGCTCCTTTCAGGCATGCTCTGGCCCTCACCCATAACTGTGGGGTGGGGGTGGGCTTAACATCTCTTGCTGAAGCCTTGTCACTATGACTAATTTGTCCATTGAGAGGGGGCCTGCAGAGGAAGCATGAATGTGTGCCCTGGAAACAACAAGTTCTGGAACAAGGAGTTTGCAATTTTAAAATCCTTTACAATATCCAACTTAGGAATTCCAGAACCTAAATTCTGTGGTTGGAATCAGTTCCAGAACCTCTTTTACAAGAATTGCTACAGCCAAAGGGGCGTTTTTTTGTTTGCTGTTGTAAATGTCTGTAAGAATTTAAAAGATTAGATTGTGTCACATCTCCATCATTTTGTGGATCTCTCTATGCAGTGAAAAGTTCATACACACCCATCTTTGAGTCACAAGCAAGTAAAAGTTAATCTTGAAAAATCTTCCTATGAGGTCTTCACCTTCTGTGCCCATCAAAGCCATCTGTGTGCTTTTCACACAAACGTGATTCTAGGTGCTGCTGGATATTCACAAGGTCTGTAAAAGCCTTTCTGCCCTAGCTCTACATGGGCAGGGGACCCAGGAGCTGAGGGTGACAATATAGCAGGCACACCAACAAGGACTGCCATCTTTCAGGATCCGAGCAAGAAAGAGTCCAGGGATGGCAACCAGTGACAGCCAGGAGTTTGGTGGTTGACAAGAAAGTCCATACTGAAGACAAAACCAAGAGGTCACATCAGCAGATTAAAATTCAAATCACCAAAACCAAGCAAAATTGCAAACTTACTCAGGCAAGGAACAAGGAGAACTGGACTGTTAAATCATACAAATACTTATGTCTCACTTTCCCTTTGTGCATTTAATTTTGGAGAATGACAAAGCACAAAATAATAGCACCAATAATAAATAATAAATTTAAAATATTGACATATAATCATTAATATAATTTAATAACATTAATAAGGTAATAATAGAAATAAAACACCAGAGAAATAGTAAGATTCCACAAACTGGAATCTGACATAGTTTTTTTCAAAGTAACTGTTGCTATAATCAACTTTATTGTCATTTAGGAAAACTAATCTCAACTTGTGGTTCCAGTCTTTATATTACCCAGAAATAGATTTTTGTGAGTCATCAGTTATACAAACAAGTTGTTATGTCTGTGGTTCCTTTGGGCACTTCTGGTAGTTTTCCTTGAGAATTCATCATTTACTATCAAAGCTTTATGACTGGCATATTTTTATTTTTGTAGCCACACTGGAATCTGATGACCTAATTAGATAATTGAGAAGCAAAATAAAGCTTTAGTAAAGGGCAACCAATGTGCAAACATTCATGCAAAGCATGCAGTTTTTGCATGTTGATGATGATATTCCTCCTTTCCAAGTTTATGTAAAAACAATTGGTTTAGCAATAATCATAACAAACAAAACTTGTATGGGATTTTTGAAGAAAATAAATGCTATATAAGTCAATGTTTTCATCCTTTGGCTTGGCTTAGCCTTCCTTTTCTCCTCCATGGGAAGACAAAGTGATTTAATTATATTATTCATATTATCACATACTGGTGTAATTTTAGCTCTCATTATACTTTGCTGTGACCAAGGTCTTTAGCTGGAGTACTTTTGGTGCCTGAAGTGTTGGCGTTTCTGCTACTAATTGGTTTTCATGTTTACTTCCCCTGAAGTACTTAAGAAAGGATTTGTATCATCCATCTCAAGAGTAGTGAGGAAATATTTCAGCATTAAGCTTTATTACATTTCTAGTTCCTTCCTCAGTATTTCCTCTTTACCACCTGCTTGGCTTCATATTGTTTGTTCTCTTTGCCTCTTAATCTAAGATTGCTAATCATCTGTTAATGCATTTGCAATGAAACATCCCTTGCATGAAACCTCATCAGCTACCTCATTACCAAATCTTATTGAAGTCATTCCACCTATTATCACCTGGCCAAATTTCCATTATGTTGTGTCACTGAGACAGTGGGCAAGGACAGATTAATTTACATGAACACTTAGAGGAAATAAAATTTTAAAAAAAATAGCTTAACCTTGGTACAATGAATATGTTTTACTATTTTAAAAAATAGACTTCAGTGTAAAAAAAAAAAAAAAAAGACTTCAGTGTAAATTACAGTTCAAGGCTTCCTGTTTACTTCCCAGTGTAGGTGGATATGACATTCAGTTGCTATTAATGTATGCAACAGCCAAATCAAGTACATGTAATGAAGTATTCAGGAAGATTAACCATTCAAACAATTTCTGGCATTAGAGGATATAAGGCGAATACGCAATTTAGTAATAATAATACCTATTAGCATTTTAGATGTTGGGTTAATGGTTGTTAGATCTTCTCATCTTACACTGAGACAGGAAATAAGTTATGAAGAAAAGGCACAGGTCATGGTGTCAACATATAAAATTGTCAATTTTTCAGAATTCTATAATTCTCCTTGTACATGACTATCTTTTCCTCTAGGTACAGCTAAGTCAATTCCTTATAACAGCTGTGAGACTGTTCTTATTTAAAGATAAACTTTGCAATCCAGTTGCTAAAAATAGTCCAATGACAGTTTCATAGGCCTTGTAGTATTTTAAAGAGAATAATTTTCACCTTCTCAAAGTGATATCATAAACTAATGGACAAACTCTTTAAGAAATGCCAGTGGAACAATTAGCAAAATGGAAAGCTATGTGAGTACAAGATCTTAACATTTACAATTTAATCCATGTCTTGCAGGAAATATCTATAACACAAGATTTAATCTCTAAAGAACATATTGCTGATGAAGTCTGTCAACTGATTGCTGTGATGTTTGATGCCTCTGCAGAAGCTGGGCAAACGTTCTGTGCGGCACCCTGCCAGTGCATTTATCACATTCCAGAACTGGGGACACTCAATGGAGTAGAAGGAATGCTCACTTTCCATGGTGGCAGCAGTTTTGGACCTTTCTTTTAAGCATACTGATAAGTGTAAAATCTCTGTGAGGTTGCGGTATCAGAACTGAAACTCAGTGAATTTCTCAAAATGCCAGTAAAGAAATGAATATTTATTTAAATATCAGCTGAGATGAGCAAGTTTTCCTTAGAGAAGGACCAGTACAGAAAAATTCCATAAACAAAAAGTATCTAAATTTCAAAATAGTTGCTTATCTTATGAGGCCAGAATTGAACTTCAAGTCATTCTAATTTGATATACATAATTCAGATTGTAAAAATTTTACTATTCTTATATGAAGACCAACATCTCCTAAGTGAAAAGCCTGTAACTGCATGTATTCATAAATCATACAAAATGTGTATTTCTTTGACTTCTGCATAAGATTGATTTGTAAACTAGTCATCATGTGGTTTATATAGTTACCATGCATATCTTTACTGAGAGGGGGATCTACAATATCATCTTCCATCAAGACAAATATTCTTGACTTGCAAGTCAGATAATTTTTCTCTTCACTCTAGTTTGTTCTGATGGCTAATCATACTCTCAGTTTAAAAGATTATTCCTAATTTGAATATGCCTTTGAGTCACTAATTTTGTTATGGCTTTCTCAACTAGATCAACAAGGCCTTTGGGACACAAATATTTTCATATGGTGAAGACGACTTACTCCATTATGTGCAATGTGAATAGGGTTTCTAAAATCTATCACTACAGAGTTTTTCTCTGGTAATTTGTGGTTCTATTCTCCTAATTCTCTATTGTTTCCTACTTATAATTTCTATAACTGAATTTCATTATTCATTTAAGTTCCTTTTTTTTTTTTTTTTTTTTTATTTTTTTTTTTTTTTTTTTTTTTTTTAACTGAAATTAGCTTCTTTTTATTATGGTTCTGTTTGTACTTCAGAATACTTTATATCCATGACTGGTCTGTGTTCTTGCTGTGCTATGTCCACTTTTCAGATCACTACTGTGTCCTCCTTGATGAATTATATCTCAAATAATATTTTTATATTTATTTTTGAATCAGCTGTTCAGAATTTAAGATAATGTCAACATTAATGTTAACACTTAATGAAGCTCCTTAAATATATCAATGTATTGATTCCTACAAAACACTACTTTTTTCTGTCTGCCAGTTAGTCAGTTCTTAATACCTTTTTTCCAAGGGACTGTGAAAACTGTGTGCTAATTCTTTAAGTCTGCAACTTCTTTAAATCATGATTTAGTGACATCCAAGTATATTACATTTGTAGTTACCTTTGTCAGTCAAACTTGTAATCTCCTAAAAAATGAAATCAGTTTTAGTTGATGAGATCTATTGTCCCCCATCACGTGTTTTTGATTGCATTTATATTCTTCTTAATTTAATTATGTATTGATTGAAACACATGTCAGTTTTCCATTCTTCTGCTCAAGGACAATAACATGGTAATCAATCTATACTTCAGCTAGGTCATCCTACTGTCTTCATTGGTGCACTATTAACTGCCTTATCTTCAGAAATTAAACTTCTATTCTATGATGGATTATAAATAAATAGCAGGAAGCTGAACAGAATCTCCACCAAATCTTTACGACTCATGGGTTCATTCAGGTTATCTGGAACTGCTCATTTAGGAGGGTCTTCACAAAGAAAGGAAACAAATGTGAAGTGTGCCAGTCAGATTACTGGCCTTCCTTGCTTAAACATCATAATAGGGACTGTGGTCAACCTCCTCTCTCTCAAACAAACCTTTGTTTTATGAACAAAATATGATCACAAGATCTTTGTTTCCTTGAGCGGAAGAGGCATTTCCAACGTTCAGAGATTGTATGCATGTGTATCCTGCTGGTCTCAAATCTCCCTATTTCCCTCTTACTTTCCTGTGAGTGATAAATGCCTCTCTAGAGTGTTTCTATTCCTGTTGCATAGAAATGTACTTGAACTCCATACAGCATTCTGAGCTCTCATTGACAACATGAGTTATTTTCTCTAGATAGTTCTTGCTCAGATTGTCCTGTAACCAATACTGTGGATGGGGCTTCTGATGCTCTGGCAACTGTCTCCATGAGGCAGCAAAACTTCCTCTTTCAGCTTGGCTACATGAAAAGTTATACCTCTTCCAACAGTTGATCTGTCATCACTGAGAGAAAGACAGACAGAAAGAGAAATGAAGACAAGAGACTGAGAGTCTGGGTGTAGCTGGTTTGTCCTGAAGGAGTTTAGATCTGCTTTCTTTCTTTACAGACTCTGTCTACTCTTTGATCATATCTACCTATCAGCCTTAATATTCTCAATTCATTAAGATTCTTTCCCCATTCTATCACTACCACCATCCCCACAATTAAAAACTTTACTGGTAATAGAGAAATTATTATGTCCTGAAGGCAGCTAAGTGTAATTGAGGGACAAAGGCTCAAATACCAACAGAAGCAACAAAGCTATCGATAAGGATCATACCTGACACATTAAGAAACATGGGTTTATGAATAAACCAGTATGCACCTAAGGATACAACTATCTAGCTACATTAGAAATGCATCTATTGATCAATTATTTTTCTGTATGTCGCTGTAGGGAACACTGCACCATCAAGGGAATGATAATAAATCAGTTTTCCACCTGAAGGATTTGTAGCAGATCACCTCTTACCCAGACTGAGCATTTAAAGTTATCAGTAAAACACCTGATACTGTATCTGCAGTGGGCAGGCAAAAGGAGTGCCCTAAAACAGTAGAAATGGAAGATCACAAGTTTTTATTGCATAGTGATGTGTTGAACTACTTAAACCATTTTAACCAATCAAGAAAAAAGCTTCCAGAATTTTCCTTTTGAACAAACAAACAAACAAAAGCACAAAAAATTGGAGCTGAAATTAATTACAAAAAACCTAGTTGTTTGAAGATTCATGAGCAATAGATATGCCAATATTCTTCTAAATACTGTTCTACACAGTTTTCACAATACTGTGGTGGTTTAGATTTCAATATCGGTAAGGCTACTGTATTTTCTGCTTAATTGTACTCATCAGAGCGCCACTTGGTGGTGGTAATCCATTTAGCAATTGCATTACAAATGGCGCTAACTCTAACTATTGAAACTTGCAGTTTCTGTTGCTAAAAGATGGATTTTATCCATGAGTCCCATACTTTTTAAGTTTCACCATAGTGTTACTCCTTAATTTCTACAACATATTAAAAATATTCACTTCATACTTTTTTCTTTTTTTTAAACCAGTTGGTGTAAACCCTAAAGTTTATTAAGTACTTGCCCCTTGAACCATTGATTACCCTCCAAATCTTGTTATTCTAGAAAGCTGTGTATGTATCACCTGAGAAAATTACTGAAATTGAAATGTGCTCCAGTCACACTGCTTAGTTTTCTATTTCCCTGAAATAAGAAAGTGTGAGCCACAGAAATTAATTCCTCCATCAGAACTATTGTGTGGTTCATAGCTCTGAATACAAATAGACATGAGATTATTAAGCTTGTACCATATATGGTGCTTAAAATCTATATTCTAATTTCAGAACTCAGAGTGTAACACCACAGAATAAAACTACTCAATAAGAAACATGCTGAGCTGAGGACAGAAAGCAGAGGAAGACAGTCAGCCCAAACTTCTGACAATATAAGTTTAATAAAAATAAGAATTCTTTAGCTGTAAGTGGAAGGAATTACACTGGGTCACTTCCAGGGGCTTTCTGATTAGTAAGGTGTCTTTAGACAATGTTAACTTGCATTTCACACTGAGTTAGATTGGTTAGATGTCATCCTGCTCTGTCTTGTCACAGACGCAACTGCTGCTGGCTCCCAGCTCCAATTAAATTCATAATATAGCGGAAGACTCTTCTTACAGAATTTTGCTGTGTGAGAGGAGCGCAAAGCTCCTTTTACATGGGAACTCTGCAGGAACTGGGATCCACCAGGCTATGAAGATGCCCTTGGCTACAGTTCTTGTATTTTGGAACAACAGCTTACTGCTCCCTTGTTAGCAAAGGAAAATGTTAATTTACACACTGAGTGATAATAAAGATGATACAACCTAAATTAGAATGCAACTAAAATGGAACCTTAGAAAGAAAAGCATTAAATGAAGAAAGAAGCGCTACTTCAGGTATTATCTAGCAAAGCCTCAGAAATTTAAGGGAATGAGAAATGCAGGTGGATTTTAAAATGGACTAAATGAGTATCAATTACTTTTGGGAATTATGCAAGCTGAGAAAAATAATAGTATCTCATTTTTGAGGAGAGACAATTTATTAACTTGCAGAGATGAAGAAGAATT
This sequence comes from Scytalopus superciliaris, assembly GCA_013400415.1. Lineage (NCBI taxonomy): Eukaryota > Metazoa > Chordata > Aves > Passeriformes > Rhinocryptidae > Scytalopus > Scytalopus superciliaris. The sequence goes on from VXBX01004393.1 coordinate 100,538, forward strand.
TTATGTCATGTTTATGTCATATTAACTGAAATGTTTTTGACACTTTCCTTTAATGTAGCACATATTGGCCTGATTTATGGGATACTCTATCATTTCTAGTGAGGCACCACAACTGCAGTTTTCTCCTTGGATTTTTTTCTTGATAACATAGCTAATCTTTATTTCACTTCTAATTTGGGATCCATTCACACATAAGAATCCTAAAGTATAGCAGAGCTATTTTATTTTCTTCATGAATTCGCTGGGTAACGTACAGACCAGCTCAGATTATAACAAGCCATTAGTGGCTAAAATCAGACATATATATTTTTTTTAAACCTAGTGCTATGCAAAAAGTTGCTAATCTGCATCACAATGAATGCAGACATTTCCAAGTGTTTTCGAACCATGATTCCACCCTTTCTCCATGGGGGTGATTTCCTGGAGTCTTTGTCTGCTGCTGGTTTTGAGAGATGGTAATTCTAGCACTTTTGTAAGGGCTGGAAAAGGGACAGCATTTTGCATAAAATAGTTAAAACTTCAAATAATCATATCACCAAAAGTAAACCCATGAGAAGCTGGTTCTTGTCAGACCCTCAACATCTTTTTTCTGACTGAAACACATTTTTATCACATTAGTAGCATATCAGTGCAGTTGCTTTTAAATTTTGAAGTATCCTTTCATTTTAATTACAAACTGCACATTGGATTACAGGTGCAATATTTGTCATATTTCTTATTAATCATTATGCAAATTCTTCTTTATGGCTCTGAATCCTGGGTTATCTATCGTCACCACCTGCGACTCCTCGAGCGCTTCCATCAGCGCTGCCTCCGGACAATACTAAACATCCACTGGACAGACTACGTGACTAATGTGTCTGTTCTTGAGCAGGCAGAGGTCACCAGCATTGAGGCCATGCTGCTGAGAACGCAGCTGCGCTGGGCAGGGCACGTCTCCAGGATGGAGGATCACTGCCTCCCTAAGATTGTGCTCTATGGTGAGCTTGCCACCGGCTGCCGCAAGAGAGGAGCCCTGAAGAGGAGATACAAGGACTCCCTCAAACAACACCTCAGCCTTGGCCATATTGACCACCATCAATGGTCCGCTCTGGCCTCCAATCGGGAGGCATAGAGGCACACCATCCATAACGCTGCTGCTTCCTTTGAGAGCACACGCTGGATCAGTCTGGAAGAAAAAAGACAGCACAGAAAGAACCGTGCCTTGCCAATACAGCCTGTGGAGACTTTCCACTGTGCCTTTTGCGACCGGACTTGCGTATTGCACATTGGCCTTTTTAACCACCAGCGCACTTGTAGCAAATGTGGGTAGAGCCCTTCTCAAATCTTCGTTCGTGAAGCCCAGCCATGATGATGATTATGCAAATTATTTTTATATGTTTAAAGTAATATATATTTTGTCTAATATGTGAATGAAAGCTAACTATATTTATTTATTAACTGATAGATTGCATTCAATAATAAGATAGTTCCATCTGCTTCAGGCCTGGTTAGACTTATGGCTGTCATCTGTGACAGCTCAATTCTGTGTGCTGATTACTTCAGAATTTTGCAGCAATGCAGCTTCATCCTTTGAATTTCCTCAACAAGGTTCACAGAATTTGTAATTACTGATGAGCTCTATCTTCTTTATAATGCACTCATATACAACCAAAAAGTAAAGAGAAACAAGAAATCACATTTATAAACATTCTTCCCCTACATAATGACTAGTATATTTGCTTTGATTATAATTTTTATTTCTTTAGCTCTTTAATTCTGCAGGACCATGCCTCTTCTTTAAATTAATGTTTTGAAATGGATGACCTGTGAATATCTGAGGAACAGCCTTTAACCCAATAGGAATAAAGCTGCTGTAATTAGACTAACAGTGGAAAATAAGGGAAATTTGAATGAAACTCTCTCATTTTCTAACAGACAAAGTTCAGACAGGTTGTATCCTGTGGATCCCCACTGTCTGTGACTTGACAAGCTATGGCCCTTGTTGAAGAGACCTCTTCAAAAGAAGCAGCAAATTTCTCATCTTCAGGTGCAAAAGTGACACAAAACCAATTCTAGAGCAAGAGGAAAAAAGTGTTAGACACAGAAATGAGGTCACTGAGCTGGTTCCAGCATCACTTTACATCTCAGCAATGTGGCCACAGAAGATTAAGCACCAAATCACACTGCATAATTCTTTACCAGTGTCACCTTATCATTCTATTAATTCATTGTAGGAGAGATAATTTTAAACGAATTTCTTTTTCAGCTTTTGTGCAAATGCCAAAGAAAAATAAAAGATGACCTTGAAACTCATTGAAAGTCATGGTTAGAGACTCTGGCCAAGTTAGAAAAAATGCTTTCTCAGTGCTTTTTCTCTGTGACTTTATACACTGGGAATTACAGATTATTTTCTGAAAAAACAGTTGTCAGGGGTTTACATTACTCCTAGGTTTCATATACACCTAATCAATGTACAGAACATATTTAATACTCAGTTTCAAAATAACCACAAACATTAAGGAACTTTCTAGAATGTTTACAGATCTTTTCCTATTAAATTCAATGTTTCTTTCCCATATGAAACTTCACAGTTTACCTGTGTNCTTAAACATTAAGGAACTTTCTAGAATGTTTACAGATCTTTTCCTATTAAATTCAATGTTTCTTTCCCATATGAAACTTCACAGTTTACCTGTGTGTATTTTATTATTCCTTTAAGCATTAGAAGACACAGTTGATCATATGAAATTATCCTGGATATGAAAATATAGGATCTTTGATAGGATTAACTTCTTCATGAAATGCCTATGGTGAAAATTTTTATCTGTCAAGCTCGATCACAGTGCTTAACCCTAACCTCACTTGAATTTTAAGAAAATTTCTTATGGAAATAAAGAATTTAAGCACACAGTCTTCATGTTCTTCATGTCTTTATGTTTCCATTTATTCTAGTAGTATAGCTCTCCTCACAATATCTAACATGCTTATCCTGTTATACATCCCCACTAGTCTGTAGAACCCATGGAATTGCAAGAGCTTCCTCCTTGCAAAGCTATGTCCTGTAGCCCTATTTGTACATACTTTTTCTCCCATAATGCTCATAATTAGAATTCCATTAGTGTACCTTTCTTTAAGGCTTAACATGTAAATTTTTTCCTGTCAATTTTTCTACTGTGTGACAAAAAGCAACCTTTGTCTACACAGCTTCAGGTGTTCTGTGGCTGCACAAGAAGCTATTGTGGCAACTCCACATGGTGGGTTTTCTGCAGGCAGGTTTTCAGGATGTGAAGTTCTCTGAGACAAAGTTAAATGCAGCTGACTTTTCATCACAGCTGAGAAAGTAGTGTCGCAGGTTTGGTCTGACCAAAAGTTTCTACCTTGTCTGGAGAATGAGCTCTGATGGACATGAAGTATTGATATTTTAGTTTTGCATATTACTAGGAACTGTCACCATCCAAGCTTGCTCGGCCCTGGCAGATGAACCTTAGGAGTAAAGGGTGGGGCCAGTCCTGTGCACGCTGTGCCTCACCTAAAAAATCCACTGCACAGGCTTGAAGACTACCTCAGCCTTGGCCATATTGACCACCATCAATGGTCCACTCTGGTCTTCAACTGGGAGGCATGGAGACACACCATCCATAAGGCTGCTGCTTCCTTTGAGAGTGCACACAGGATCAGTCTTGAAATAAAAAGACAATGCAGAAAGAACCGTGCCTCGCCAATATCGCCTGAGGAGACTTTCCACTATGTCTTTTGCAACTGGACTTGCCTATCACGCATTGGCCTTTTTAGCCACCAGTGTGCTTGTAGCAAAAGTGGGTAGAGCCCTTCCCAAATCTTCGTTCGCGAAGCCTCACCATGATGATGATTAGTAGGAAAAAGTTCTGGACAATAGTAAAGCCTCTTATGTTCTGACAAGTAATGCTTCTTCATTCCTTCTGCTTCTCCTCATTTTTCTCTTCTGCTTGTGAATATTTATGTCAAGGAGCCTACAGACCTGTAAAATATTGAGTCCAGAATTCTCAGAGGACTAAATGATCTTTTTTGACTTCACAGGGAAGGGATCTGGTCTTTGTAGCAGCACTATCTGCTAGCAATTACTTGCTTCAGTGCATGTTGTCCTCTTCTTAAAAGGCCTATTTGTAACTTTCTTTTCATGCAAAGATGGGTTTAATTCTCACTCATCACCAGAAGGCAACATGGCAACTGTATTTAATCTTCAGCTCTGACTAAAATATTTAAAATACAAATGTTTTAAAGCAAATGTAGCACATACAAGTGTAAAGACTTGAACATTCTAAATGAGAAGTCAGTTTATTAATTAAATTCTCCATTTATTTTCTTTATTACAAGTTTATTTTTAAGTCTGTGTATACTCCAGGGCCTTATCTGAAAGAGAATATTGTATTGTTGCTTTTTTAAGCAACAATGTAAGTAAGATAATACTAATTAGATCTGTCTACAACCTAGGTGGATGTTTATTAATGTTTTGTGAGCATTTCTTCTAGATTTTTCCATGAAGAATCAAAAAAAATTTGAATGTTAGTTGTAATAGCAATAGTGAATACAACTTCAGATAACTGACTCATATTGAAAAGACTCCCAGAATTTGGGTTTTTCTTTGCAGGTACAATTTTTAAACTAATATTCTCTTTAGATGGACACTGAACTGACAGACATGATGAGAGAGCACCTGTTTCCTAGTCCATGGCACAAGCAACCATAGTAATATTTTCATCCTACTAATAAAACTACTATCTGTTGATAGGGGAGGATGTCTATAGCTAATAGAGCATCTAAGACAGACTCATTTGCTGCCTCCTCTTTCTGCTAAGACTAGCAGATAAAGTGACAATTACTGTCATTTAAGTTTCCCTTTCTATTGGTACAGATGTTTATGACTGTGCATTTAAATAGTCACTTATACCACATTTTGAAGCTATGTTTACACGCTGTCTACTTATATAAGATCAGGTGAATCCACTGAAGGGTGAACAGTGATGATAAGAAGCAAATAAAATGTGCATTTACTTCTGTATTTAGATAGGCCTACAGTTAAGTGTGTGCATTATATTTTGTAACTCCTTAGGTGTGTCATAATATAATTTTTCCCTTCTATTTTGAATAGACTTAGAAGCTAGTCTTATATAAACCTACAGCATTTAAATTGAGGGAAGAGCATTAAGTGACAAATGCAATAACATACAGTGCCAATGATGCAAAATACATTGCTATGCACTGAGTACTTTGCTATTACAAGGTTGTGTCAAAAAGCCTCAGTCTTGAAGCTGAAGATAGCATAGTCTTTCCCCCTGAGAATCTTTATGGTTTTGGCTGGGAGAGAGTTAATTTTCTTCATAGCAACTGGTCGGGTGCTATGTTTAGGTTTTGTGACCAAAACAGTATTGATAATACAGGGATGTTTTAGCTGTGGTTGAACAGTGACAATTAAGATCTTCTCTGTTTCTCATGCTGTACAGGCAGAGAGTAGGTTGAGGGATGTGCAATAGGTTGGGGGGGAACACGGTCATGCAGATGACCAGAATTAACCAAAGAGATATTTCATGCCATAAAGGAGGAAAGGGGGATGTCCAGAATTGTGGCTTTTCTGTTTCAAAGTCACTGTTACATGTGATGGAGCCTGACTTTCCTGACGATGGCTCTAAGCAGCTTGGGAAGTAATGAATGAATTCCTTGTTTTGCTTTTGCCTGCATGTGCAGCTTTTGCTTTACCTACTAAACCGTCTTTATCCCAACCCATGAGTTGTCCCTCTTTACTCTCCCTGTTTTCTTCCCCAGCAGTTGCAGTGAGTAGCACATGTTGGAGCGAGTGAGTGGCTGTGTGGGACAGAGCTATGTGTTGGGGTTAAATCAAAGCAGAAACATATGCAAAGTCACTGTGCTAATCCACAAAGGTGGGTTTTCAGGCCTGTATTAAGCCTGTTGAATAGGTTCCTTCTTTCCATATCTTCAGACTGACTCTGTGATTGGAATGATGGAAGAAAGAGAACAAACATAAAACATAAGGAAAAGATGTCATTATGTCATGTTACTGTTCAATCAAGTTAGCAGTTCAGAAACACAGCATGACCTTTTTAAAAAGTGGTAATATGAAACTATTGTGAAAACTGTACAATTTCTTCACCCTGCAACTACTTTTGCCTGTGTTGGGGCATTCTTAACAGCTTATGACATTTTAATCTCCTCTTCTCTTACATTCTCTGCCTTTCTCTCTCTTTATGATTCTACATAATATAAAGTCCATGTATTAAGAAAGCATGCTGACGCTTTCCAACCAATTCTTCACTCAAACTAAGCAGTCTTTGATTCTAATTATTGAGAGAATATTGATTTCCCTCCCATCAGTAAGACTTTATTGTATGACATGAGGATGAAACAGATTGTATCATTGAAAGATGTGTATTATAAACTGAGTTGCTGTGCGTAGTGCGAAACACTAGAAGAAGAATTAGAATCAGATTTGCTTTATTTTGATTACTAAAACTGTTCCAATTGATGTTATTTAGTAGTGGGGTGTCTTGTTAAAAATAATAAATTAATAGCCACAAGAATCCAAGCATACTTAGCTTAAAGACAGAATAAGAAACATAAGTATCTTGCAGAGATTCCATTGGAAACTGTCGCATGTGCTATTGTGTTTTTGTTTCTTTAGTGCTTTATTCACTTGTCCATGTCCTGTGTATGCCCAAAAGGTGAATTTCCACGAGTCTTTCTTGGTCAACAAGTAGATTATCTTTCAACAATCAAATGATCTTTCTGCTGGACTCATATCAGGAGAGATTTTCTCTTCTTTCATCCACGTATGAATATTTATTACTTCACTAGGTGAGTCTAATAAGAATCTGATTTAAAGACCATTCAACTCAAAAGGAGTCTTTCAGATTATTTTAATGGGATTTGATACTGACCCTAAGACTTTATGTCAGTAGATATTACTGAGAGCTGTAAGCATTCTGAGGAGAGAGAGAATAAACACAAAGGAGCAGAGCCTCATTTGCATGTATAAAGAAACTGAATGTCTCAGGTTTCACTAGGAGATTTTTATTTAGCTGCTACCTCATCTACTTGAAAAATGAAGCTGACTTTAGTGTCTTACTCACCGGGTGTCAGAACTCTGCTTATTTTTGTATCTTTTATTAGCCTACATTCTGTTTGATACACACAAGAAAAATAAGATTGTACTGTGTTGTAAACAGTAGGGAGATATTTGCAGGAGTAGCTGTCTAAATTGTGTTTTGAAGGCTGTTTTACCAAAATAATGGGAGACTATGCCTAGCAGAGGTTTATAAAGGTAAAAATACAGAAAAGTACGTCTTGAAGTAAGGTATATATTTTTTAATATATTTTTGCATGCAATCTGGCAAGCATCGGAATTTTATTATTCATATATGAATACATATAATAATAATAAATACATTTAAATTTAAGTGGCAATATTAAATATTTTAAAGTAACTTCAACTGAAACTATTTTACATGCATATATAACCATCCCTTTGCATCAATAGCTCAATGTCCAAATGAAAACCAGTAAATACTGGTGTCCCCACAAGGTTCCATACTGGAACCAATAGTATTTAATATCTTCAGCAATGACATAGACACTGAGAATGGGTGCACCTCAGCAAGCCTGCAGGTGTCACCAAACTGAGTGTTACACTTGAGGGAAGTGATACCATGCAGAAGGACCCTGACAGTCTTGAGGACTGGGTACATGTGAACCTCATGATGACCAACAGGATCAAGTGCAAGGTCCTTCACATGGGCTACAGCAACCCCCAGTACGAGTACAGACTTGGGGATGAACTGACTGAGAGCAGCCCTGCACAGAACTTGGGGGTATTAGATGAGAAACTGGGTATGGCCCCACAATGTGTTCTTACAGCTCAGAAAGCCATCTGTATCCTGGGCTGCATCCAAAGCATCATGGCCAGCAGGTCGAGGGAGATGATTCTTCCTGTGAACTCTGCTCTTGTAAGCCCCCATCTGAAATGTTGCATACAGCTCTGGGGTCCCCAGCACAAGAAAGACACAGGCCTGTTAGAGCAGGTCCAGAGGAGGGCCATGGAGATGATCAGAGGACTGAAGCACACCTCCTACAAAGGAAGTATGAACTGATCTTTAGCCTGGAGAAGAGAAGGGTCCAGGGAGAACTTATTGTGGCCTTTCAATACTTAAAGGGGACTTATAAGCAAGATCAAGAAATACTTTTTGCAGGGCCTGTAGTGACAGTGCCATGAAATAAATATTGCAAAGAGTATGAACCCAAGATTCTTTATTACTTAACTGATTTCTCAATATCCACTGCACCTCAAGTAACCCTGGAATGCAGGTCTGGCTGCATCTATGCATGCTGTGTTTTGACATAACAGGAAGGAATATAATGCCAAAACACATTGCAATATGATTGTTAAATAGCTATTAGGCTTTCCTGGTGTTAAGTGTCGGTGTTTTGAAGAGACAAGATTTTAGTTTCTCTTGCTGCTTAGTGTGAAAAATGGAAAAACTGAGCTGAACAGGACACATAACTGAGAATCACTGGAAACTTTGATCATTATTCCAAGAGAAATTCTTCTTGAAATACATGATAATTGGTTTCATTTGTAATATTTGTTCAGTGGTGTACTATTGTAATTTCTCTTTTAAAAGCCAAATAGCAATATTTAACCATTTATTAGTATAAACTTCCACCTGCCCTGTATAATTTATTGGTTGATCTAAATATGTCATGCATAGTTTATCTTGTGAATGGTCTCAAAAGATCTGTATGATGATTGTTCAGTCTTCTATGATTCCTTGAATACATCACATAAAGTAGCCTCTCACATTACTAATTTCAGTAAAAAAAAAATAACTTTTTAGTAGTTGCTGAAAAAAGAAATTGAGATTTGCAGTTAAATCTGAGATCCAGTCAGGGGAGCAACAGTGATTAGCCTTGACAGAAGATGTTTGCTGCTTCCTCCCTTCTCTCCTGACACACTCTTCATGCCAACTATCTGCTGACCTTACAACTGAAAAATGTAAGATTATACGTGAAATGCAGGCTTGTGCGTGATGGGATGGTGTGCACTACTGCCAGTGCATGGAAAGATGAAGAGCTATTTTCAGCGTCTATTGGATTTCTTTGATGTTTGCAAAAACATAAAGAGATCAGCAAACAATGTATTTAGGACATGCTTCTATTTTTAAAACATACACTAAAGAATTGCACTGTTCTATTTAATCCTACCATTGAACTCAGAATTTGCAGTGGAGATAAAGATAGGCAGTAAATATAAAATGGAATTCTGTTTAACATCCAGATTCAAAAATAGTGCTCTGTGTTGGAAACCTAATAATGCTGAATTTTCTGTGGTAGAATTGTCAGAACATTATGAAGCAGCAGTTAATAAAATCAGCTCAGACATTGCATGAATTTGAGAATAAGAAGAATTGGTTTATTTTGTAAGATATTTCTGTATCACCAGCCATAAGATTTCACATAACTCTTGTGCCAAAACCAATAACTTTTATTATTGAGAAGAACTTTCCACCTCTGTAATTAGTGCTTTGACACAAACTTTTTCCATAATACTTTATGGAATGCATGACTCTGGGCTGCATCAGTGAAATCATAGAATCATAGAAAGATTTGGGTTGGAAGGAACCTTAAAGATCACTTAGTTCCAACCATGGTCAGGGACAGCTTTCACTAGACCAGGTTGCTCAGAGCACCATCCAACCTGGCCTTGAACACTTCCATGGATGGGGCATCCACAACTTTTCTGGGCAACTCATTCCAGTGCCCCACCACTGCCACAGTAAAAAGCATTTTCCTAATATCTAATTGAAGCCTACTCTCTTTTTCAGTTTGGAGCTATCTCCCCTTGTCCTGTCACTACACGCTCTTGTAAAAAGTCTCTATTGCAGGCTCCCTTCAGTTACTGAGAAGTTATAATTAGGTCACTCCCAAGCCTTCTCTTTTCCAGGCTGAACAACCCCAATTCTCTCAGCCTTTCCTCATAGGAGAAGTGTTCCATTTCTCTAATCATCTTGGTAGCCCTTCTCATCCTTTGAAAATAATTTTTTTTTCATACATCAGTTTCACAGAGTGAGTGCTCTATATAGTCTTTATTATATTCCATGAACTATAGCTCTCTATATATGAAAAAGTACATAATAGGAGAAAAGTAGACTTAAAACTTTAAGATACAAATATTGTATTTGTTCCTTGGTACAAGATAAAGAAAACATGATTAGACTGGAGTTAAGGATTGTCAAAGTTTATTGTTAATTTTATCTTTACACTCATTATTTTTATAATACTCTAACATATTTTGTAAAAAGAATTAGAAATTTTGTCAAAATAAATTTAAATATGATAAATAAAATATAAAATTAGTACAAATAACTCAACTTCTCCATTTTTAGTTTAGTTTAGTTTAGTTTTATGCATTTTATTTTCATTCTGTTGTGCACTTATTATTTCCTGTTAAATTCAAGATGTTTTAAATTAAATACATTATTTTTTCCCTTATATTGTCACTGGAAGACAGAGTTAAAGGGGCTTATGTGGTCTAAATATCTGATTACATCAAATGGGATATGGTGTATTTTCACATACAAGTAATTAAGTAATTAAATTTTACGTCGTGGCCTCCAATTTTTCTGTATTAGGCAGTTGAACAGTTCATTTAGAAATCACTTACCATTTACACACTGGGATTTCCTTTCCTCAAATGGGGAGCAATGGCCATGTTTCTTATCTCAGTGTGGGGCACAGCACGTACAGGAACCATCTATTTCCACTAATGTGGATATTGTTTTTGACATAAAACATGCCTCAGTGGATCATGAACTTAAAGTCCAGCAGGTAATATAGTTTTTGCTTCAAGCAAAATGAAAATTGCTGATTTACTATCCCTAGATGTAAGCTCCTCTCCATCATTTCCATTTTACTGGAAAGATAGTGAGGGAAACTGAACCTATAGTTTCCATGAATGAGTCTTACATTTCAACATAGAGTTCAAGCTAAAAAAAAAAAATATGTTCTTCATATTAATGAGAATTATTTCAAACTCCTAATAATATTATAGCAACTGGCCTTAAATTCTGCACTAATAAATGTGAAGTTCTGCAGGATGTAGCAATCACATTTTCAAGCTTTTCTGTCCATATGTATGTAACAGAGACTAACAATATTTTCTGTATTAAAATAAATTAGATTCTGAACAAGGTTCAAAGACATAATTTTGGAACTTTTTATTTTTACATATATATGTGTGTGTATTTGTATTCAAAATATGATCATAAAACTAGTCATTATCTTGCCTGGTAGTGCTGTTATTGCTCTGCTATTTTATATATTTGGAAAGATATCAAATGTTGTTCTATTTCTAGGCTTTTAATAGTCCTCTCTTCTTAATTAAATATTCTGATGTCTCTTGTTAACTGCGTAAGGACAGTCACATAGCCTTTAGCTTCAGCTAAATTCCTTGTTATTTTTTAAAAGCTAAAAATAGTATTTTTGATTTATGTTTAATTTACGGTTTAGTTTCATAACTATAAAAAATGAATACATATTTCAGTCATTATTTAAGTTATTCTATATGCTGTTTTTCCTCCTCCATCAGGTTCTTTCACTGAAATAAGCTAAATGTAGTACTGAATAACACAGCAAGTCACTTTGTGAACAATTAAAACTGTGTAATTTCTGACCAGATTTCCCTCCTTCACCAAAGGTATACATTAGGACTTTAATGACGCATGAAGATGAAATCCCAGTTGTAAATGCACAAGCCTTCATAATATTTTGGGGAACAAATAATTAGCATTTTGGAAATGTGTGTGCATCTCACAAGCAATCTGGTTCTCCTCCTCCTTCCTGTTTTGAAGTCAATAGCCTGTGTTACACCAGCCATCTGCAGTTCCATAGACAGGTGCAGGGTCAGCATCACAGCTCCAAGCATGGAGTTCAGAGAGAGTTGAAAAAATTGCTAAGCAACTAAGAAGAATTTCCAGCATCATTGAAAAAATACACCAGCATTAATTTTTTAAAATATGCATGCTTTTATTTGTTTGTTGTTTTACATTTCTCTGGACATGGTTTGTTCAGAGAAAACAGCACTTGGGCTTGATTGCAACTTTGTGTAGGAATAATGAGAAATACATAAGGCTAACCATAAAATGTAAGAAAAAAATTCAGTTAGTTTGTTGAAGACTTGTTATACCTTGGAGTTAATAGACTATTGATTGCCTTAGAAACATGAGGCTGCTTTCTAATAGTTGCAGATACTAACCAGAATGCTGAGATAGTGCAGTGTGCCAGATAATTACAGCACAAGAGATCAGGCCAGGGTGCTCTCAAAACCTTACACATTGTTGCATCTGCTCACATTTTTTATTTTATTTTTTTTTAACCTTTCTATTGCTTTATTGGACTGAACCCTTCCTACAAAATCCTCTCCTTTCTGGAGATTCATCTCCATTTAATTTGGATGTATCAATGGGGCTTTAGGGGAACAGAGTCAAAATCCTAGAAAATAACATCATCCTCTACATACATAATCATAAACTTAACCTGTGCGCCTTGGTTGAAATAAATTCTGTTCCTGGAACAAGCATGGGGTTCAATGAAATACACAACCGGAGATTTTATATGGATTGAAAAGCACTGTCATAAAGTCAGGCAAATAACATTTTCATCCAACACCCTCTTCTGAAAGTATTGCTGTTGGGTGAAATCATGGTAGTAGTTAAGAAAAGATTTTTATTCCTTTTTTACACATACACACAGAATTTCAGGATCAGTAAAGTTAAGCAGTATTTACTGGTGGAATTTTCATTTGCAAAATATATTCTGTATGTAGTTAATGATGAAAATTTTTGGTATTATTTCCTAGTGAGCTCCAAAACAATTTTGCTTTGGCTTTAATATCATATCAGTGCTTTTGTGACACTAAATTATCAGTTTTTTTAGCACTATAAAAGTAGCAGCTTTAATAAATGTATTTTTCACTAGTTGTATCTCAAATCTGTTTCATCAATGAAACAAAGATCAATAACACTGAGAAAATTATGAATTTCTTCAAAATATTCTGATTTAGGTGAAACAAAGATTTTTCTTCTTAGACTAAATCCAAAAAGTCCTACTTAAGGAATATAGTTAAATTTGTATACTCAGATACTTAAATCATACATGGCATTTCAAGCTAGCAATAGACAAGGCATCAATACATTTGTAGTGAAAATTCTTGCTAAAAGAACATGAGCCAAAAAAAAAAAGAAAAAAAAGAAATGATCTCTCTAATTGTGTTCCAAACTTATCTTGACCTCAAATTGAGAACTTATTGTATAAACCTCTATTTATCTGGCATTGTTTTTTGTCTGTTTGTTTGTGCTCCAGTAAAGTATCTCAGTGTGATGTTTGTACTACTGTAATATAAGCATAAGCTTGAAATTTATCTTCTTTTCAAATGTAAGGCATACATTCAGTATATTGATATTATTTCTTCATTCTCTTGTGTATTATCTAATACATTTGCATTGTTTGATTTCCATTTATATGCTGATATTTCAGAAGACTTGTCCATCCATTATGGGAATTTAGATCCCTAATTACACACAAATTTTGATCTGTTTCTCCTTCTGCCTACAACCAGCATCACTTTCATATTCTGAATACAATTTCCAAATGAAAATATCCTTTTAAAAAGAGGAGATGAAGGTCTTTTGAGAAAATATACTATTTAATAATTCATCTCTTATGTGCTAACAACTATATGTTTGATATTTAAGAAACAGAGATAACTAAAAGATTCAGATCTTTCTTCTTATCTTCACTTGCATGTTCAGATTATTTCTAGTTTATTCCCTTTTTCTGTGACCTGGTGTTTGGCAGAATGAGTGTTTGTGCGCTACTGCTGAAAGTAGCTTTTCTCTTAAATATTGAAGTGGCTCAAGCAGAATTTGTGGTTGAGGTTGAGGAAAAGTCTCTGGTGTTGAGCAGTAAGTGTTAAAAAACATTAATCCAGTCTGTCTGTCTTCTGACCTGCAGCATAAAGGTACATTCTTAATTTATTTCAGTGAGCAAACACAAATTGAAATTCCTGTGAAGAATGGGCACAATACAGGTAAACAGGCAAGTGTTAGGACATGGCCTGGGGTTTAACTAACTAAACTCACCATGAGAAACTGCTGGACATGGCATGAGAAATTGCTGAATATGACAGATAACAGAGGGACAATCTGACAAGTGTTATGGACTGCGCTGTGAATAATGGCCAGATTTCACATATAGTTACAGGGCAGGGATGTGAGAGACAGCCAAATCTCATAAATAATTAACAGTCAGCTGGGGATCTTTGAGAAGTGAGATATGGCAAAGTCAGCAGACCCTCAGCAAACATAATCTGTGAGATACCAAATTGCAGTACAGCTATAACAAAAGTGAGTCCAGTGGGGAAAGGCTCATTGAATGCAAGTAACTTGCTGGCTGGTACACTTTTCTGGTCAAGCCCTGTTCTTAACTAATTTGTGTATGAGTGCACTCCCTTCTCAGTATGAGTGTGTGAACCACTCATGACTGTCAAGAGGGACTAGTAAGTAAGTAGTATGAGAGATCTGAATGCCAGCCAGAGAGAAACTGTGGGTCTGAGGTGTCCACAGGTGTAGGAGCCAGCTATTGATGGAAACCATATTGTGTGTATGAGGGTTTGGAAGTGAACCACAGGCTGGACTAGCAAGTAGGGAATTGATGCAGCACCTGGAAAGACTCAAGGTCTCAGAACCTGACCCAGTGAGTGTGTGAGGCACATGGAATCTGGGCAAAGATGTTACATGGACTTGGAGTCTGTTATAACACACAAAGAATGTAAGTATGTGCCCATGCCTGTAAATCTGAAGAGGATGGATATACTTGTGGAACCACTAGTGAGCTTACATCCTGGTCTGTTTGTATGTGTGTGTGCATAGATATATGTGTACCAGCAATGTGTTTTTCACCTCACTGATGACTAGACCTGGCCACAGGGAGACTCTGCATCCATGAGTCTTGAATGGAAGACACCCCAAGGGCTGAGAGGGACCCAAGTCATCTCTATGTGGTCAGGAAGGACAATTCTCTGTGTCACAAAGTCTGCCAGGTCTGGGTACCTTCTACAAGAAGTTTAGCATGAGTGAACATGTTAATCAGGATCAACACCAAATTTCCCTCTACTCTTTAAATCATTCTTAAAAGAGCCTTCAGAATAATGAAAGAACATTGGGTTTTTTTATGAGAAAAACAATGCAAACTTGATGTAATGGCTTTTACCATCTTGTGTTAAGGACCCTACAACTATAGCAATTTAGCTAGGAACAAATTATCCAAAATATACTCATCTTATTTTTCAATGTGTACATGCTTGAAAGTCAAATCTCCACCAGAATAACAGCTAGGTTATGTAATTTAATATATAAAGAGGCTTATCTCTAAATCTCATTATAATTTGCTGTTTGTTTCTGCTGCAAGCCATAAATTTAGAGTATGAAGTGTCTTAGGAGGCTGTAAAGTTCAAGAGGAAACTTTTAGATTTTTTTTTTATATGCAAGTATTTTGACAAATAGATTTGAAATAATGTGGCATAAAATTGAAATTTATTTACTGTTCCTTGAAGGACAATTATTTTTGTTTAATTTAACCAGAAAATTTATCAGGACTAGTTTACTTTCCCTGATTATGTAAACTAGTTTCCAAGCACATAGATGAATTTACTCTCTATTCTACATTATGACTAGCTGCATTAAGTAATTTGTAGATAAATCATTAATCATTTCCTTTTATGTTTAGTGTAATGATATTAATTGTGAGTGAACAAATTGAGTAATCACATAGCTGTAATATGTGATTCCCACAGGAGTCCTGTTGTAATTTGCTAATTACAACTATGACACAATATTATAGACTAAATCTAAAATTACAGTTTACTACTTCACTAATGATTTAATTCTGAAAGTGCAGCAGCAACATCTGACCATGAACATGCCCCCTACTTCAATGCAGCTTGCAAGGTTGATGGTGCCAGGTAAGAAAAAGATGAAGAAGTTGCAGAAGTGATGGAAAGATTAGTAACTTTAGTGTGGATCTTTTCCAGAAGAATTAATGAAATTATTAACTTTTCCTGATAACTATTAATTTACCAGGAAAAAAGAAATATTCTAGTTCTTGCTTACCATCTACTATACAGTAATTATAAAGCTGACTGAAACCCAAACAGAATAAGGAGGCCATCACAATCTATGCCTCTCTGATAACTTGAATTCTTAAAAGTTGTACATCTACTTTTAATTTCTCATTTGTCCATAAGAATATGATTATAAATGTTGACATTATGAGAAGGGTGGCCAAAGCGAGCAGCCAGTGCTGTATAAAGAGTACAGTGTGACATGTACTTAGGTCTACAGTCAAAAAAAATGACATTTCTGTCACATCACCTAAACCAAAGATGCTTTGTTTTTGGTTGTACGCTATTGGTGTAGATTTAGGTCAAACCTTACATTTCAAGAGGGGTCCATAAGCCTTATATTAAGTATGTTATATATTATATTCTCCCATGACCATAAAGGGTATATTCTGTATATCTTTGTCAGTGGAATGACTTTGCTGTTTCAGAGAGGACTGTTTTAATAGAACATCAAAATCACAGTCCTTTGTGAATAAATGCACTTAGATAGGTTGAACATGTCAAGCATTACTGAGCATCTGTTCTAAATATTTTCTGCAGTCACTGTTTGAACAAAGGCTCTGCATCCATGAGGAATTATGTACATGCTATTTTAGTTATGATACTGAAGAAACAGTGGCATGTATTTTGAAGACTTATTTGTTAACAGTCTTCAAATCCTCTGTCCTGCTTATAAACTCATGTGTCATGCAATCACAACAGTACAAAAAGTCACTTGTTTTTCTTCAAATCAAGCACAGTTCACAAACATTTTTATTAAGCTTTATTCAATGTCAATTACTCCCTCTTAATCCATCAGCTCACCTGAAATTTTTACAAAGAGGTATTGAAACAAATTCCCATATCTCTTACTTGTTACAACATGTTTTGGAAAGCTTTGGGTTAGAAACATTTCTGTGCTATAATAACTTGTCATTTCTGGAAGGGCTCTTTTTTTGTTTGCTTGTGTTTTTTTAATCAGTTGACTTTTATTATAAATGGTACAAATTTTAGTTTAAAAAGACTTCCTTAGAGATACACCAAAAATAGAAGACCTTGTTAAGTAGACTCTCAGAATAAATATTTAGCTATTTTACCTGCTAGTCTAGCTTCATCTAAATCCTAATGGAAACCCTTTCTTGGTTTCATGTTTGCTCTCACTCTTCTTTTCTTCAGTCAGTGTTTTATTCCAGAAGTCTTCAGTGCAAAATATTATCTTCTCCTTTCTACATGCTGTTAAATGAAAAGATATTTTGTTTAATATAATAGTTTCAGTTATAAAGTAATTAATATAATACTATTTCAAAGAACTCCACTCAGGAGAATGCTTAAATGTGTAATCTTTTAAGAGAGAAACTTGTACGCTGAAAGCATACTTTTGAGTTAAATTTCATCTGAATGCCTGACTTAATTATGGGCTACTATAGAACTGGGACATCTCCAGCATGTTCTGGGTCACTGAGTGGGAAGACGTATTTGAACAAGACACATCTACTCATCTGTTCACTGGGTTATCCTGCAGTGTTAGCTTTGTCACTGAGATCAGCAAAACCACTGACAATTAGTATGTAAATGTCTGACCACTGGCTCCCTGATGGCTTTGATTTAGTTTTAAATTAAGATTAAATTTCAACATATAGAGCTTTGAATAACCATGGGGCATTTATATAAACTGACTCCTTTTTACCATTTGCAGTTGTGAAAGTTGTGAAAGATGCTTGGGCCCCTTGAAAATACTGTAATGTTTGGGTTTGGTTTTGGTTTGTTTTTTTTCTGTAGTAACAATTAACTTTTGTTTGTTTGTTTGTTTGTTTGCTTTGCTTTGTTTTTTCTTCCCTGCAGAAGAAGGCTTTGTAGCCTTCATACTTAATTCTCATGAAAATAATTTTTTGAAGCTTGTAAATTTATGAAACAGACCAGTAATGAACAGACATTACAGTAACACTCAAGCAAGAGTTTCGTGAGTTCTGCCTGCTGTGTGTGCTATTGTGCTTTTGTGTTCAGCCTAGAAGAGCTTGGAGGAGTCAAACAGAATAAAACTCTGGACTTAAGGGCAGAAAATAGGGCGACAGTCAAAAACCATTGAATTTAGTGCATAATGGATACGGTGCACTGACAGCAATCTGTCAGCTGCAATCTTAGCTGGAGGCTTGATAAATACTACAAGTAATTCTTAGTGGAGTAAGGGACTGGAAATTTGGCTGCAAATAGAAAGTGAATTCACTCAGGAGACTGACATGATTTGGTGGTGCTTCTTAAAGCCTAAAGGTCTTCTAGGCCCCTAGAGCTGTGCGGGGGAGTCAGCTGCTCCTCCTCAGCATGTACAAGCTGAAGAGCTGCCTCAGACTCTCAGGGTTATTCTCGTTACAAAGTTCTCTGTTGTAACCTGGTTAACTTTAATTTACATAATGATAAAAGCCCAAAGTCTTTCATTAGAATTAAAGAATCATAGAATGGTTTGGGCGAGAAGGGACCTTAAAGATCATCTACTTTCAAACCCCCTGCCATGGGCAAGGAGACCCCACTAGACCAGGTTGCTCAGAGCCCCATCCAACTTGGTCTTGAACACCTCCAGAGGTGGGGCATCCACAGCTTCTCTGGGCAACATGTGCCAGAGCCTCACCACCCTCACAGTAAAGAGGCTTTTCCTACTATCTAATCTAAATCTACTCTCTTTCAGTTTAAAGCCATTGCCCCTTGTCCTATTACTATATGCCCTTGAAAACAGTCCCTCTTCAGCTGTCTTATAGGCCTCATAGCCTTCTCCTCTCCAGGCTGAACAACCCTCAGACTGTCTTCATGGGAGCATTTCTCCAGCCCTCAGGTCATCTTAGTGACCCTGCTCCCTCCAATAGGTCCATGTCCTTCTTGGGACCGTCTTCCCTCCAGGACTTAATCCTATGATCTGCTCTCTTGAAGTCCAGGGTAGTGAGATTGCCATCTGCTTGGTCTTCCTGGTCAGGTGGCCTGTAGGACATCCCCAGTACACAGTCTCCTGTCCCTGCCCTCCATTTAATTCTTACCCATAAACTCCAGCTCAGCTCCTCATCCATCCTCAGGAAGAGCTCCATGCATTCCACCTGGTCATTGACATAGAGAAAGTCTTTCAGAAAGGCAAACTAAAAACTGTGTTTTTTGTTACCAAATTATTCTTTGGGGTTTGTGCATGATTTCCCTGAGGCTAAAGATTATTTTTCCATATGACTTGGAAAAGGGGTACAGGTGTATTACAGAGCTAGTCTCTTTAGATGTAAATTTAATAATTGCCCAATTACTTGTTTAGAGATTAGGGTCCCACTGCTTCTGATCAGTCATCTCCATCTGGTGTCTGGTGTATGGTGGTGAGGCAGCAGCAGCCCTGGTTCTTACCAGGAGGGATACTGAGAGTGTTCATGGTGCTTCTCATTCTACATTTGTCTGAGGAGGTTGTGCTGCATTTCCTGTAAAAATTTGCTCACTTACTCCTAGTCCATGATGTAATGCTACACTCAAGTATCACTACAGTCCGAAAAAGTCTTGCTGTAAGTAAGATGCTTTCTTTTCTACCAGTCATTAGTTAAAGTTAAATCATACAATTTTCATTAAGTGTAGAAAAGAGATTTAGCTATTAGTTTTTATATCTAGTCAGAGTTGTCATATTGCTATATGCATTTAAGCCTTGTGTCTAAGCAAAGATATCTTGGTTGGGTAATGATATTAGTAGATCCATGTTGTGACTGAAGACAAATTGGAGTTAAAATCCTTTCTTTAATGTAGGCCTAACATATAGTCCAATGTCACCCATGGTGGCCGTCCCATTACCTTGGATGTGAATGGGATTGAGGTATCTTTTTTCCTTTCAGAAAACAGGTAGATTTAAATCATTGCTCAAAGCCCATTGAAGTTCATGGGACCTTTCACAAACTGAGTTGTGGTTGCCTAAGCACCTAAACTGCCATAGCCACAGCACTTAGTTTTCTTACTGATTGAAAACAATAGCTGAATAGTGCATCCATTTATTTTAGTCTTATAGACAAGAACTAAAAAGGTCTCCTGAGTATTTTAGTCTTACATATAGGAACTACAGATGTCCCCAGCGTATTATTCTCTCTTGAGTGGAGCTTGCTTTCCTTTTGCGAGTGGAAAAAATAACTGAAAGTAAGAACCTGTTTTCTTACAGGGAGTTGGTGAACTGACCTTTAAGCCTTGGCTCTTTTGCTCCCTATTCAGGGGATTTCAGGCAGCATGTTCATATGATGCTGTCAGAATTTGGGATAGGATGGCAGAATGCAATGTCTAACCCTCAGTGAAAACTAATAAATACATATGAATCTTTGTTTTCTTCACAGTGTCTCTGGGAAGATAAAATCTTAGGCATTACCCTGTTCTCAGCTGCTCTTAAAATTACTAAGAAATCATAATGATTTACTTACATTTAAAACTAAATCTACAGCTAAATCTCTTGTTAGCACTACTGTAGTTGTTATGGCCCAAGGCTTGTAGAGAGATGTTGTCTAAGGTATGAGACCAAGTTCAGTTGGAAAAAGAAAACAAATCTTCAAGCACACATGCCCTTTTCCTTAGTAGGTTTTTAATATGAAGATTCCAACTTCTTTTTCAGAAAGGTCTGCATGCTTACAAGGCTTTTTTTTTTTTTTTTTCCCCAGACATATCAGGAAAAAAAACCATACAAAGACCTTATCTCTTCCAGCTGATCTGAAACTCTTGATTATGGTATGACAGATGATAATACTCTTCCCTTTGTGACAGTATAAAAAGTGGTAAAATAGTTCCACATTTAATGTAACAAAAGGAATAATGTAGGCCCCTGAAAATTTGGAACTACATTCTTGATGTAAAAATAGCCATAAGAACATACTTGTCTGACTTCTTTCAATTTGCTAAATGTAGCAAAAAAAAAATTAACATGTATTAGAATTGGTTGGTGATTTTCTTTGTAACAGACAGGAAAGTGTTATCTAAATCTGTTTCTGGTCATTGATCCCACCTATTATTTTGCATTCAATACACAAAGTGGG
The DNA here is from genome assembly GCA_013400415.1 of Scytalopus superciliaris. Taxonomy (NCBI): domain Eukaryota; kingdom Metazoa; phylum Chordata; class Aves; order Passeriformes; family Rhinocryptidae; genus Scytalopus; species Scytalopus superciliaris. The sequence continues at coordinate 121,739 of VXBX01004393.1, forward strand.
AGGGAGTGACTGCCTAGGTGGGTGTTTGTTAGCGAAGGTTAACCCACCACAGATATGGAAGAGTCTTTTTTATTTTAAAGAAATCAGTGACTTTATGTGCTTAATTTCATTAATCATAGGCTGCTTTTATGAAAATACTTCACTGTTAGATGGGTGTTTTGTAAATAAAGTGTCAGAAATAAACTGTGAGCAACACCTTGCAGAAAAGGAACATCACACTATTTTTTCAATAATGGTGGTTACCAGATGAAATGTGTGTGAATTTGGAGATATAGATACATAGAATTTGTTTTATACATACAGAGTATTTAGGCCAGCACTCCTCACACAAAATCTTTTCTGATCTGTAAGACTGCAAGGTTGGGTGCAATAAAGAGTATTTGTTCAGGGTTCTTCAAGTAACGTGCTCAATATTGAGAAGGACAAAGCTCTGAACTATCAGACAGAGGATTCTATTTGATCTCAATTCTCTGAGTATAGTATGAAGAAGGAAACATCCCTTTAGGAACCAGGATACAAACATTGTTGTAGAAAGTTAATGCCAAGTTATATGTGCCCAAATTAATACTGATAATTGGGATTTAAGCACCAAGCCTGTGCAGTGGATTTTTTAAGTGAGGCACGGCTTGCATGGGACTGGCCCCACCCTTTACTCTTAAGGTTCATCTGCCAGGGCTGAGCAAGTTTGGATGGTGACAGTGAAGTCCTCAGGATGTAGGTTTAGTTAGAGTATCCTTCTCATAGATGGATGGCCTTACAGGGCTAAGCGAGCTCTGTCTGCCCAGGTTTGGAATTAGAGTTGTCCTTCTCCTAGGATGGTTGCGAGCCCATCCTGTCCGTGGGCAGCCTTAAAGAACACGG
>VXBX01004396.1:6468-27157 GCA_013400415.1 Scytalopus superciliaris
GAAGAGGCAGGAGCAGAACTGAAGTACAGAGCAGCTGTTTCCGAATCTTCTGGTTCTTTTGGGTACCTCAATGAATGTGAACATGGATTCTCTCACTGAAATCTTCTTGAAGCTGCTGTTTCTCCTGTCTGTTCATAACTGGCACATGGCAGTGGCAGGGAATAAATGTAAGTAATGTATGTGATTTAAAACTAAATCCAGAGTGTTTTGAAAACTTCTGGCATATTTTATTTGCATTTAGAATAAATACTATTTTGGAGACAAATGTTTATGGTTTGAAATCATGACAGCAAGCTGGCTGCTTGAAAATGTTCAAAAATCGTTTTTGTCATGAATCTATGTACAGACTATTATTTATAAGGCTTACAGTCTAAGAGTATCTGAAAGCATTTTACTAAGGGATGTATGTTCAGCCACGTTTTCACGTTTTTTGTTTCCTCTTCATAAGTGCAGCATTTTCCAAGGAATTGTGTCTTACATGGAAATGACTGGCAGACTTCTATTGTGTAGTGTTTCATCTTGGGTTTTAGCAATATAAAATTTTGAAAGCTGGTATCTGCATCTTCTGAATTAAGCTGGAACTCAACTTTAATGGCAATCACAGTGCAGTTAAAAAGCAGTAGAAATGCAACAAGGAAAAATGTGGGTAGCAAGACTTTCAGGTCTCTGCATTGATTGTTTAGGGAGTATTGTTCATGCATGACTAAAGAAGAGAATGCTAACAGTTCCAGCAGAAAGTTTTTTTTTTTACAAATGAGTTAGCCAGTAGGGTGGTATGACAAAATAAAGATAGTGATGACAGTTTTAAAGACAGTATACTCTCTAGGAGACAAATCACTTAGGTATCTGTAAATGCCTGCTTCCAGTGTTGAATTGGATTAGTTATCTTTGAAGTAAAAAAGAAAATTAAAAACTTACTAAGCAACTAATTATCAGGGCTTTTATAATTCAGTAATAGGTCTGAGTTATTCTTGTTCCACTTGGTTCAGCTTCAACAAGCTGAAGGTTTTCATTTTGTGTTCTGTGATAGTGCAGTAGCCTAAAAGCCAGATGCTCCTAAACGGAACTGAACATATTTTCTTATCTTCCTGTTAAGGCACTGATTGTGCATCACAGGAATGGGAAAGGAAGGAGGAATACTTATGTGGGAAGAAAGTGTATGCCAAAGAGAAGAGGAATGTTCAGGAATAACCTTATAGCCCAGTGACAGGGGACAGCTCCCTGGAACCATTTGAGCAATGGCAGAGAAGTTTGAAGTGCTCAGTGAGTCAGTAGCCTAGGGTTTTGCATATGGATGGTTTGTAAACTAAACATGCTCCCATGAGCCAGACATTCACACTGCAGTACCAAAATGATCTTGTGCTGTCATTCAGTAATGATATCTCATTTGATACTCAAGTGCATAGTGTAGCCCTAAACATGAATACTAAGTTCCTCTTGTTAAACACCCTGCTTCAATCCAGTCACAGCTTTAATTCTCTTCATCATTCTGCATTGTACAGTTTATGAATACATCCATTTTCACAAGACCGTGATAATTGAATTGCACATTAATAGCATTTGGCACTATGCACAAAACTAAATCAGTTGCTTACAGGGAGGCATATTAAAACCCTTGCAAAAAAGACTTGCATCACACAGCAAAGCAGTAAAGCACTAGAGGTCACTCTTACAATTTAGCAAGCAAGGTTTGAGGAAGAGGCTCAAGCTTCTTCTCAATACAGAATTCTGACCAATAAAACAAATAAAATATTAAATACATTTGCTAGTGGCTTTCTCAAATACATGTCAAAACCAGCCCAAAATCAATTACAGTATCAGATGGTTGAATGGAATTCATAGATTTTTTTTTTTTTTNTATCACGGTATGTATTTTGTTAATGTGTTAGGATACATAAAATTACCTCAGGAGAAAAGATTTTTCATAATTACTGATTACAGTAGATCCATGCAGGAGCCAGTATCAATCCATTTGAGCTTACTTTACTCTTTCTTTCTGAGATGTTAAATAGGAATTGAAATCCTTTTCAGTAGGTGGTTTTAAGGTAGGCAATTAAGGTATTTAAACACACTTACAAAAATAGGCAAAGTTTGATTTTCTTGCATGGATTTTGATGGCTAGGTTGTTCAGTAGGCTGCCAGTAACTGAAGAAAATAGAATGGGTTTTTAATTTTTCCTCTATATTAATCTCTTTCTCCTTTTTAAATTTTGTTGCTCTTTCTGTAATCTCAGATCCCGATTACCTAAGTTTTGCTTTGTCCTTCAGGTCAGCAGCCACTAAGAAAAGACCAAAGTAAAGACTTTCGTACTTTACCTTGAAGTGTCAATCCTAATGTTACTAGATCAGGTGTATAAAGAAAATTTTTTGGATCAAAAATGGGTGTGCTCAGAATTACTTCTGTCTTAAAGGAATCACAGTATTCTTTTAAGTAAAATGATTTTGAAGTTCTTAGGTTGTCTGGAGTTAACAGACCCTGTCATCTAGAATGCAAGTTCACTTCTAGGGTCTTATTTTTAAGTTTGTTTTTTTTTGTTTCCCCTGAAAATTAACACTGACACTTTCAACCAAGAGATAATGCCAAACAATAATTGATGGCGGAAACTCAAATATTTTAAAAGTTCTACAGTAGTGCTGCTTAGTGCTTTCCTATACTTCTTTCCCTCCCAAAGAATTGCACTTCCAAAGCAGTTGAAAGAAGTTTGAAGTGCACAGCCCTGAGTAAGTAACTGTATAAGGTCAAGTGTGAGTTTTAAATGAAGTATTAAAGCAAGGACTGCTCTAAGTTTTTTTCACTGGAGCTATGAAGCATTTTTATTTTATTAGGAACTGACTCTCCAGTTGTAAATCTGTAAGTTACTAAATCATCCCCTGAGAACTTGCCAGAAATTGGTACTCCAATAAGTGCAGTACTTATTTTAAAATTCTCTGAAACTGAAGTATTGCACAAAACATGATTAAATCCTCTATACACATCAAGCCAACTGTGACCAAAAATTATTAAGGTTAATTTTGACAGTGAATGAAAATAACCAGAACAAATTAGGGAGTTTCCATGCAAATTCATGTAAAAAACCCCTCACTTCTTTGTTTGAAAACTCTTCAGTTTTACAGAAACTTTTATTAATTCAGATTTCCATATATATACTGTGATGCTCACAATTTCTGCAAATGCCTAAATAATTATTACTGCTACCACTGGTGTTAATACTATTTTTAAATATCAGGGATTTCTTGCTAGTGCTAGAATAGAATACCTCTCTAAAGCTGTCAGTGAATGACTGTTAATGAAACTGAAGTTTTCAAATAGAGAACTGGTGAACACATACATTGATTATACTGTCAGATGCAAGACATTGTACAAGTAATATCCTTAGGGAAGGGATTATTTGCTACAAAGAAAAATACTGTATCTTAATTTAGAAATTAATATAATTCTGATCTTAATCATTGGTACCAAACAGTTCTGTAGACTAACTGGCAACTTTATGGAATTGCATTAAAAATACACTGAAGTGCTGTTTATCAAAAATAATTTAATTTAAAATGTAGTTCTTTTACCATTAGTGATGTGTTGATGTGAACTGTAGGGGAGAAAGAAATAGACATTTCTTCAATTTTATTTTAGCCTCATTAATATTTATCTTCCATTTATTATTATCTATCTCTGCTCTGAGATAGCAGTGGAGACCTCATCAGAGTTCAGGACATCTCTGGGCAATTATTTACATGAATAAAACATTACAGGCATCTCTAGTATATTTGGCATGTTTTTAGTGCAGTAACATCAAAGGCTTGTATCAACATGAAATCTAAACTAATACCAACAGAAAAATCTATCAATTTTTTTTTTTTCCCAGTCTTTCAAGGCATAGAATCCGCAGAAAGGCCTTGGGTTGATTACAGTGAGTATAATCAACAATTTGCATCCCATTGCTCTAGGCTTTCAAATTCCCTTGAACACGCTTGTCCCTGAGCTCAGTCAGCAGGAAGGATAGAGGAAACTTGGTCGTGATTGAAGGAGTGTGACAGACAAGTAATGGCATTTTCTGAGTAGAATAGAATCAATGATAAGAAGAAAATGCAGCAGGTTATTTGTAACTTTATTTGTTAGGATGTACTGTGTTTTAGTTACATACCAGCAGAAGTTCCAGAGAAAGAAACTTCTTCACATCTTGGTAATTCTTTAGTCATGGCCATTCTGCTTTCTTTCCTACATAGTAAGTAGGTGTAAGTGTACGTCTGTGTTCATTGACAAGAAAGGCAGCCTTCAACTAACCTGATGTACCCAATTGCCTATGTCTCTCAAAATCATATAAACTTGAGTTTAGTATTTTTTCAGAGCATTTCTCTGCTGCAGTAGGAAAACAAAAAACCCAAATAGTTTGTTGGATAGGACTGTCATGGTTTAACCTCTGCTGTCAATCAAGTACCATGCAGCCACTTGCTCTCTCTCCAAACAGTAGAATCAGGGAGAGAATTGGAAGGGCGAAAGCTAGAAAACTCATGGGTTGAGAAGAGCTGAACTAAATGATCCTTGTAGGTCCCTTCCAACTCAGGATATTCTGTGATTCTGTGAATAGGAGGAGCAAAAACCATGCACTCAAGCAAAGCAAAACAAGGAATTAATTCACTGCTTCCAGTGGCCAAGGAGATGTTCAGCTGCCTCCAGGAGAGTTCATGTGTAATGGTGACTTGGGAAGACAAAAGCCATAACTGCAAATGTCCCTTCCCCTTCTGTCTTTGCCCAGTCCTATATGCTGAACGTAATGTCATATGGTATGGAATATCCCATTGGTCATTTTGAGTCACCTGTCTCAGCTCTGTCTTCTCCCATCCTCTTATGTACCCCCAGTCTTGCCAGCATGGCACCACAAAAAGCAGAAAAATCCTTAGCTCCGTGTAAGCCCTGCTCAGCAATAACCAAACCATCTCTGTGTAAACCCTGTATCCAGCACAAATTTCAAGCCCTGCACTAACCATTGTGAAGAAAATTAACTCTATCCCAGCCAAGCCCAGCACAGTAGATATATATCTCTACTGATTGATCTTCTGAGAGAACTTCAACAATCACAGTTTCATAGCTTCTAACAAGTTTAGCTGAGAAAAAATAGGCCAAATATCTCCCTCATCCCTTCTCAATCCTGGTGCCTCTCCACTTCAAACAAACAAATCAAAGGACACTTGAATAGTTAAGAAGCATTATGTCTTTAAAATATTTCTTTTCTTTTTCCCTTAAATAAACCTTTGGCACTGCTTGTAGTTCTGAGAGTTAAGTGTACAGTATCACACAAGATTAGAGTCTGTTTTGTGGGAAAGTTGAAACTGCTTCTCAGTACTTTAATAAGTTTATTCCTTCGTAGTTGCTCTCAACTAACAAGGTGATAATAGAGATGGAAGCTATGAGATCCACCACTAATTCAAAGAGCTCTCCTTTCTAGAACACTCCAGGCAATTTTTAAAGAACTGATAAAGAAATAGCAAGTACAAAAATTAGTAATGTTTCACAGTGACTCCAGAAGTAGAAATTAACTTTATTTAAAATATTTCTGAAGTGAAAAGTTAAGTTTTGCTTTTCCCTTTGAATTTTCAGTTGTTTTATGAAGAGGGACAGAAAAGCCACTATCAATAATAGTGATACCATTGATTATTATAGGTTTCTGTGCAATTGCTTGTATTTTGTACTGTTAAATGTTTTGGTAGATTGATCTGGTAGTTCTTGAATATAAAATTTCTTTGTAAATTACAACTTGTAATTTTGGCAGACAGGGACTAAGCATGACTTCCAAATTAAAAACTGATGAAGGGATATGTGTGTCTGTATATACTAGCATGTATTATATAAATGTCATTATAGTAAAAGCTGCCTCTACTTTGAGAAGTAATATAAAAAGTGTAGAAGATACAGCATGCTGTCAAGATGAAAATCTTTTGCTTAATTGGTTTGTAAAAAACGATGCAACTTTAATCCTAGAGCTTAACCAACTGAAGCTTACTGAAATTTTAAAACTGCAGTGTTTTATATCTATGTATTTAATGACTCCTGCTTATATGCCACGTGTTTGTGTTTTACATATGTGCAAGTATATCATTACAGACAAGTGTTTTTCAGTGAAATACTCTATAGGTCGTCTTTCCTCAGTTGAAGCCTATGCCAGTAACCTTGAGTTAAATCTATGAAGCACAGAGGAGGGTTGGTGTCCAATTATTTCGCTTTTCAGAAGAAAGCTTTAGTTTTACTACAAATTGATATGCTATTTTTCAGTAAACAACAAAATGCTGTGTGGACTTGGAGGTAACAATTATAATGTTTATATTCTAATTAATGTGCATTTTCAGTGCAATAATTTGAAAAGTGATTGAAATTCTGTAAACTTGATTTTAAGTAGATTAAAATTAGCAACTACAGAATAGTTATTAAAAATAAATCTCAAAGGATAGAAAAAAAACAATGTAAGGAAATCTATCCAGCTGAGTAGTGGGTCTAATAATTTTTTTATTAAGTAGATCTTGTTATTGGGCTGTGCTCAAGAATAACTTAGCTACTTATTCCTTGCTGGTAGTGTGCCTATTTGTTTCTATAAAATTATTTTAGTGATTAATGTATTTACATGTATGTTCTTGAGGGGAAAGTAGATTAAAACCAGCATGTTGGAATATTTGAATTTATTGCTTAATATCATTCTTTTTTTCAGCCAATAGCTGAAGAAGAACTTATTATTTTTCAGGTGTTTTGCATCCACTTTTAAATCTAAGTGGAAGGTGTTTTTCAAAACCTAAATTGTTTCTAAAAATATGATTTTATTAATTAATATTTTTCCTGATTATTTTTAAAATTTGCAACCAAAAATCTTCTATATCTGCTTGACCTGTTCAGCATTATTGTGAAAATACAGCTTTGAAGAAAATTCTAAAGAACAAAAAAGAAAAAAGTCTCATAAAGTATGTGGTTAAATAGGGTACAAAAAGTATTATTCTTCAGATGCCACATAACCTGTAAATCTCACCAGGAGAGAAAACGGAATAAGTTGTTTTTAAGGAAGGCCTAGAGCAGAGGTTTTCAGCAAGACAGCAGGAGTAAGATTTTCGAGGGCAACACGCATTATTGAAGTGGTATTGTAGACAAACTGAGTTGCATACAGGGAGCCTGAAACACTTTGGTTTAATTCACCTACATCTGCAGTTACATTAGACTGGATATGCTCAACATGGATATTCTGTAATTATCTTAAAGTTTTGAGGGATGTGGAACAGGTTTTTTCTTCAGCATTGCGGATTAAGGTAAAAGTCGTGCTGTTTACAGCTGTGGAATATTAATAAGAAAACACTAATTTGAAGCTGAAAGACATTTGGAATTAGAAATAATTATATAGGAGCAGAAAAAAGGGAGATTTTTACTGCTTCATTTATTAGCAAAGATGACTTACTTTTGAGATACATAATTAACTCTGATATCTTCTGCAGAGACAGGAAAATTGGAATTTACCTGTCTAAAACTAAAAATCTGGAACTTGAATATTTGCTTCTGAGCAAGCTAAGTCCCTTCTTAGTTATATGAAAGAAAAAGTATATCTTAGCAGAAGATGGAAGGAAGAAATCACATACAAAGATGATTTACAGTGTAGAAGTACCGTTTGTCTCACTACTGCTTGAGTCTAGGTAGCTAGGTCATCTGTACACTTTGCAGACATTAAAACTAGATGAGATGGTTTGCAGTTCCATCAAAATATCCTATTCCAAATAAGCATTAGAAAAAAGTATAGCAAGTTGTACTGGCTGTCTTGTACAGTAATCACCAGCAATATCCAATGCATTCATGTTTGCTGTTAAGGCTCCCAGAGTCTTCCTTCTCTGTGTTTGGGTAAGCAGGTTCTCCTGGATTTCCCAGGGGCTAAGTCTGCTTCTGTTGCCAGTTCTAGACAAAATACAGGGACTAAGTGAGGAGCTGGAAATGTCCTTCCAGTGGGAGTGTCTTTCACTCCTGAAAGCATGAAATAAGCAAGTATTTTGACCATACACAATGTTCTGGTAAAGTGAAAATCTCATTAAATTAAATAAGCTGGCTGTTCTATCCAACTGAGACAGTCTGATCTTTCCACCCCTTTGATAAACTATGATTAAAGCTCCATCTTAACCCCAGTCTTGTCAAACCGTGTACCTTTTGTTTCATTTAAAGAAAACACAGAGTGAAAGAGACTACTATGAAAAAAAAGGAAAAAAAACCAGGATCCTACAGCATTTTATTTTTATAAAACAATAGCAAAACAAGTAAAACTATCTTGGTACTTTCATGATTACTTTAAAGCCCTTCTACTATGTGGCATCTAATGATGATTATAGACTGACTTATTCATAATAGGAAGCCTTTTCATGCTTCAAACCAGCAAACTGTGGCTCTCACTGTAACTTCCTGATCAATGACAGGGTGCCTATCTACTATGCAGCAGTCTAGTTTGAAATAGTTTTGAAATCATGATAGGATTTGCTTGCAATTCTGGAGGTTTTTTTTTTTTAAGAATAAACAATCTTTAGTAACTGTTTTGTTCAGACTTTTTTTTAGTTAATGAAAAATAGTACTGCATCTTGATGTCCTTATTCTTTTTAACTAAAAATTTTAGGACAATCAATGGGAGCTTTGCCTAAATAAATAATGAATAAAAGCTTTAGAAATAAGGATCTGAGTATTCATTTAACAGTGATATGATGAATAGTTTGAATATAACTGGGCCTTTTTATTTCCTTTCTAAGTATCAGTTCTTTCATTATGCCTTGTTTGGAGCATTCAGATACACAACTGTATAACAAAAAAGAATTACTCATTTGTCCCTCTTGACAAAAAATAAATAGAGGAGAAAAAGACATTTAGAATTTTAGCTAGTTCCTGTCATTGGGGAATTTGTATGCCTGCAGTGACAAACCATTACTCTGTTTTTTTGAGCCAATGGTAACATTTTTTAAAAAAACTATCAAGATGATTGATTTTAATTTTCAAGGGTGAAATAGCCCCTTGAAACTAAATTCTTTCAGGGGTATCTGAATGCTGTGGAGCACATTGGAGGTTACTGAGCTCTGCCCTCCAAATTGATAAGGTATGTTGTAGTAACTTTTAGTTTTATCAGCCTGAGCATGGAATTTTTAGGGCTGTTTTTCAGTTGCACCATGCCAGCATACTCTGGAGCCCCACCATACCCTTTAGAGGTTACATTTCTGTCCTCAAGCAAAATCTGTCTCAGAGACTGCTGCTTTTCCACAGGGTAGATGTATTCTGCAGTAATTAAGACTAAGAACAACCAAACTCTTGGAGAACGGAGGGATCGTCATAAAACTTGTTTGCAAATACTAACCAATAATTTTACTCCTTGCATGCTTAGTCTTATATAAAATATTTGTAAACATGAGTATGTCATTGTGTAACTTTCTTTCCCTGAAAAACAGGAGAAACACAGTAAGAGTGCTTTGTAATCTCATTCCCTAATGTACTTTTGGAAGATCTGTGTAACAGTGATTAGCCTGGAAGAAAAAGAGCACTATGACAGGATTTTTTTTCATTTCCCAGTGTTGTAAAAACTTGAAGTAAAATGGAATACAGAATGAATTAAATGATACATGATCCAGCTACCCAACCCAACAGAACCCCTGTTACTATAAGAGACTATCAGTGTTCTTTTTCCATCTGGGTGAAATTTTTAGTGTATATAACAATAAATAAATGTAAAACTCAGATGTCCTAGACACAGGTGACAGGTTAAAGGTACGTATAGCACTCTCCTGGAGAATCCTTTAAGATATGTTAGGAAATGTTTAAGTTTCTTTAATGGAATATCGCTTCTTAGCATCTACTCCTCATATATTGTTAATGTGCTTTGAGGCAAGTGGAATTCTTTTTTTTTTCTCTTTCTTTCCCAATGGCTCAAAAACCTCCTTCCATACTGAAGTGTAAACTTGTTTTGACTTCTGTGAACAGTAATTATCTCACAGATCATACTCATGCTGTATAGCTGTGCTCTGATTCATCCTCCATGGACAGGAAAACAAAGAGTTTAAGAAATAGAGGCTGGAGACAAAGAACATTGATGTGCAAGTACCCATATGCACATTTCTGTGCTGTCTGCAATGAAAGGTTATTTTTGAACGTTTTGCAAATTGTCTACATTTTTTTACTAGATTGCTGCATGTAGCCCAGAAGCAGTAGATATTCAGTCAGACTGCCTCAAATTTTGAGCAATGAGTGAGTAATGGAATCACAGTTATGCTGAACTTTATACTTAGGATACTGTGGTAGAAAGCAAGCTTTTTTTACCGTCTTGTATTGCGTTGGAGTGGGGTGGAGGGGTGGATGGGGAATCTGCCATGTGTCTTTTCTTCTTCATCTTCTGTCTCTGCAATTATTACTTAGAAATATGGTATTTTGTTTCTTGGGAAGAGGGGTATGTGGCACATACATTTTTTTGGGAATTTTTAAGTTTGTGCCTCACAGCTACCTTATTTTGAGCTCACATCTGTAAGAAGAGATGCATCGCCAAATGACAGAAAACTTAGTTTGAATGTGTCCTTTTCTCTCACTGGTAGCAGTTTTAACCATTGAACAAAGTGTAAACACTGGTTTGTGTCAAAAGAGAAGAGAAACAATCATGGCAGTTAGGAAAAGGCTGATATTTTTAAGTCGTCTAGTAGCAATTGATGCTCTTTTTATTTAATTATTAATCATAATTANTTTATTAAATTGGTGGGTTCCATTTACAGGGTCCATCAGGAGTCCAGATGGAGAGCGTCCCTGATTGGTCTCATTAGGAGTTGTTGAGCATGGCAGGTTATATAGCATGCTGCTGCTCCATGCCTTCTGTAGGTCGCAAGCTACAGAAGCTAGGAAAGCTGTGCCATCAGCCAAATATTGAAGCTTATTTTGATATTGATATGTGCTCTACAACACATATACTATTTCTACCCTTAAGAATAATACCAACATTCTGTCTATTGTTTCTGATTTAACTATATTTTGGCATAATTATAGCAGAAGCAGCACAGAGGTATGGACTTTGGACAGTATCTTGTCCTAAAGTTTCTTACATTGACTATCTTTCAAAAAACATCATAGTTCCTTTTTATACATGTTGTCTCAGGTCTGACTTTATATTTTAGTGAAACAGATTGTGCATTCCTGTGTATGGTTCATGTGGCATAACTGGTTCCTTTCCTCTGTCCATCTGCAGTGTCTTTGCCTTACTTTACTTTCTTGTGAGGTTGGGTTATGTATGTTGCAGTGCTGCTGTATGTATGACAACAAGTGAAGCTGTCTAATTATTTCTTTGATCATGTGGTAAAACGTCAAGATTCCATTGATTTCAAAACATCATCTAGCTATGTATGTCTCTGATAGTGCCATATTCAGTCAATCCCTCAAAATATAGCTGCCCCTTACCATCGGCATGTCATAGTAAGAAATACATGGTTTGATTTTGTAGTTAGACACTGTCTTGAAGAGAAAATGGATAGATAATACAATACTAATTAGAGCAGGAGTATTCGTTGGAATGACAAGATGAGTTTTATTTTAGTAGTAGGTAGATTCATTAGGCAAAAATGTAATACAGTGTTTTTCTAGGTGCTATGGTATGTTAGGAGATCATTCAATATATTTTCCTTAAAGGCGAATCACATATCTTTAAGCAGGCCAACAAGATAAGGCAAGCAGCAAAGCACAATATTTTTGTCTTCATGGTGGCGTTTACAGCTGTGTATAGAAAGGTGTGAAGGCTGCCCTAAATAGCAATGTCCAGCAAGGGATTTCATTTCCATACAAAGACTGCTTTCACTGAAGAGGGTAAAGAAAGACTTAAGAAGCTAATGCCAAGAGGAAGAAAGGATTCTGTTAAACAATGCATAGTCTTCAGAAAAAAAAGAAGCCATAGTTGTTTAATCTACTGTATCTTTGAGATTTCAGTGTTTGCCAAGAGATTAAGATGTCATCTTCAGTCTAAAATGATCCTTTTGTTTATAGTTCAAGTAAGCACAACAGTAGATATCTTACACAAATTTTTCATTCTACTAAAAAAATAATATACTGATAAGAAGTGTGATAATTAAGCTCACAAAGCAGGCTGGTCTCAAAACTATGAAGGCAAATCTTTTCCAAACTCTAATCTTTCTTGTTGAAAAAAGAGTTATTGGACTGCGGGATTTGTTTTTGCAAGTAAATTGAAAATTAAATTATGCCTCAGAGGCCTTATTAATTCTTTAAAGACAGTTTTTAAAATGTGGTATTTATGATGATACTTTTTCAATGTAACTCTAATACAGTATTTCAGATCTATTGAAATATGAGGGGAGTGTAATAAAGATATTTTTCCTTTCTTATTTTTCTGTTTCTCTTTTAGCTCTTGTAATAATTTTACAATATTCTACTTCAAGAATAAGTTGAAAGTGAGTATTCTTGTACATTACTTCTGTTTGTACAATACTGTCTGTTTGTTCAGATAGGCAGCCCGAATAGCTTTATTTATATTATACATAAATCTGATAGCATTAACAGTCTAAATAAAGCAGGCACTCTTAAGGTTAACTGTTGATATGTCCATCAAATGGCCCTTAATTATAGTGCACTTGGGAAATTTAAATAAACATTAGGTGTAAGCTTTTGATTTTCATTAAAAGGGTCATTTTTAAAAATTTGATTTATCTATGTTATGAGACTAGGTTTCATCAGTGCATTTTATTGCTTTATAGTGTTTTATTAGTTCAATAGAATTATATCAATCATCCATGAACAAATAATCACTAATACTGGATTCTTTTTATTATCCCACTGCTTTATTCTTCCTTGTGAATGTATAATGAAAAGTGCAAAAATGACCCTTGAAAAGGAACTTTTTTTACCTTTCTATAAGTTTCTTAATCCAGAGTGAATAAAATCATGATTTGTCTTCTGCTCTCTTTTTCTTTCTTGTCTGTCCAAGTGATTGAGGGGTGTGGATGAGATGCTATCCACTACCACTGGCCTACAGTAAATTGTTTATATCCATATCTTTGGGGCTGGGGCATGGATTTGTAATGCTTCACGTTGAGCCAGCAATTGAATGTGATAAATTTTAAGCATCCACTTGATTTTTCACAGTTGTTCATACTAGTAAGGTAGTTTTATGTCATCTTATGACTGACTAATACACTTCAGTCATGTCTATCTAACAGGCTTCTGACTTGAGCTGAAATTCTTGTTATTTCCTGTCAAGTACATGACCTTGTGCTTTCTGATGCCAGATTTCATTCTATTTCTGTTACTCTGCCATCATCTAGTTCTTCCTTTTGATATCTTGATCCTCCTCTGTATTCATGACACCTAACTTTACAGAGAGATGAATTCATAAATGTATGTTTTTGTTTTATGGTCTTAGTGAAATTAAGGAATGCCTTGGTTCTGAGATTAATTCCTGGGTGGTTTGGTTCTCCCCTTCTCAGTATCTCATATTACCATTTTTGTGTCCTTATGCAGCATGTAGTTCCTTTTCTTATGTACTCATGAATGAATAGCAATTTCCTATGCAACAATAGATAAAATCAGCTACTGCTTTTCAATCTAAAAATTGCCTGTCAGAGAAAACCATAGATTACTTTGACATAACCTACATGAGATAACCTTTATTCCATTTGATCGAGTTTTTTATTTACCTTCATTTTCTTGGATGTTCTTTCAAAATTTTTTTAAAGTCATACATATTATCGAAGTCAGATTTGCAGATCTTTTTCCTAGTTGTTTTGTACCTGTTGTACCTTTCTCATCCTCTCAATTCTGTATTTATACTACACAGAGTATTGTCCACTTACTTCCGGTTTGCTCAGCTAAGTTAGTTTATGGTGCTTTTATCTGTATCATGTATCAAGTTTTCAGAATGTTGGGATGCACACTTTCTTCTGAACAGAACTGAGGTGTTATAATTTGCTGCTGTTGCTTTTTTTTTTTTGTGTCTTTGTTTTTCATTTGTTTGTATGGTCTATTCTGCTTTGATTCCTTTGGTCATCAATCACATTTCTAAAAATATTTTGAGAGAGACTGTGATATAACTTAGTAGTTAACATCATATTTGAGGATGAGGAAAGAAATTCCACATTTAAACTTAGATGTTTTCATACTTATGAGTAACTGATATGTGAATAATAGAAAGTAGAATGTCTCATCAATAAACATAGGCACTCTGTACTTGTTAAACCTACTGATTTGCAGGATCATGGATATTAAAAGATAAACATGTACTCACAATCTATTCTAAAATTTCATCATAAGAGGGGTAACAGCTGATAAATGTTTAAGTAATATGAACTATGGGAATATTTCTGGGATTACTGATTCTAAAAATACTTTGCATGTACTTTATTTTATCTTTGCTTTTTATTATTTTATGAGGGAACAACCTAATTTAATTTTGTACTTTTGGTTTTTCTTTTGCTCCTTTTCTTAATCTGGTTAAATCAAATAAAGTACCTGNATACATTACAATAATAGCAAATAGACAATTCTCTATATGGAACCGGAAAATACTATGTCATTTGCCTCGAGTTACAGTTTTTACCTCTCTTGATGTGTATAAACCTAAAGGAAAATTGTTAAATTGTGCTACATTATAATCATAATGGACCATCATTTTGAATAAATACAAGCAGTTAAATGTAATGGTGTTTTTATGAAAATTACTTTGGCTGATTCCCAGTTTTAGAGTAATTTTAATATGTAAATTTAAAAAAAAAAACTTTTAGCTAACTATTACGTTAGACAACAGTATGAGAATTATAATAGTGCCTAGGTGACTTAAACTGAAAAGGAATTGCCAGTGGATTATATTATGTGTATCACACTTGGCATTCAGTCCCCTAAGACAACTATTCTTAGATATGCTTTCTTTGCTATTTATCCTTGTTCCTTTGATAATATAGCCAGAGTGGCTATTTCTCTGCTTGACTTAGGGTTTTGTTTAGTTGCTCATTTACATAAAGGAGGAAGATTAATATTCCATAGTAATGTAGTGCCTTCCCAACTCTAAATAAGAGTACAGGAGGCAAGAAAATACTCTTCACAATATTGTGTAATTGACTTGAACTTTGACAGGCTTTCAGACTGTAAATATTTAAGACTTTTATAAGGAGAAAACAGTATTATTACTTTTACCTTAAAATGCTAAAACACCTAAAATAGTGAGTGAGTTTTGGAAGAGTGTGCTGATATTGACAATTAAGTATTGGGAAATAAGGGTTAGGTATCCGCCTCCCACATGTATCTCTGTTTTTCATGTTTTGTTTGTTTGGTGTTGTTTTTCTGTTTGTTTTGTTTTTTTAAATTTTATTTCCTGGAAGGCTTACCATGAACTATCCTGCTAAACATCAAAGTTCTTTCTTAGGATTCTGTTAAATGAAAAATATAAAACTTATTTATAGGCAGTCCAAACTTGAGGTCTTTGGAAAGTTCTGTCTTGATAGAGCCTTCTCCAACCCTGAGGTTTTTTCCATTAATATTTAAGACATCATCAACACATTCCTTCAGTTGCAACACACACTGATTTTATATGTGTGTGTGTGTGTGCGTGTGTGTGCGCGTGTGCACACGTGCAGTTTTGTGCACGTATGCTAGTCTCTACTGTAATGGAGAAAAACTCTATTTTGTTTCTACTCTTTCAAACTCTATTTCTCTATCACATTTACACTCAAAACTTATGACAAAAAGAAAAACTAATAGAAAGATCTGACATGATCATAATAAAGTCATTATATTCCTACAAATAAGCATTTTGGGGAAGAGCTTGGCAGCAGCTCATAAAAACTTTAACCCTTTAAAAGCTGCAAATGAATGCATGCAGAGTTATGTCATAGTGGGTCTTGGTCCTGTCTATAATAAATATATGGATTTGAGAATAAGGACCAAAGCTGGAATAAGAACCAGTTGGTGGAATTGAACTTCTAGTGGTTTTATTTCATGCATCTAGTTTTTTCTAATTATTTTTTTTTAATTTGAAATTTAGATTAAAAATTAAATATTTTGATTTCATATATCTAGGGTGTTTTAGTTCAATAAACTACATGTGAAATATGTTGTGTAAATGAATTAATTTTGTTTCTGACTGAGAACTAAAAAGAAAGAAATAGCATCACTAAAGAAGCCACTTTTCCATGGATTTACATTTTGCAGTATAAAATGGAATATAGATAAACCAATACAATGCATTTTGAGCACACTGTAAACATTTAGCAGTGTTCATGATTATTTGCGGTTCATTGTGTGGGTTCTCTGGTGCCTTATAAGAAGAAAGGCAGCTTTGTCTCCAGGCAAGACATTAATAAAATCCCTTTCCCTTACGATTTCTCAGTTTTTGTGAACTCTGTTATCTTTTGAACTTTACCTGTTCTTAAAATGGAGTTGAAATAAGGAAACGAAAAGTTGGACGGCAGAATGGAGACAAATAGTCATATGCAGTGTAGAAATACATAGTTGCAGAAGTATTATGCATTGTATCTTTAGAAAACCAAGTTAAACTTTATAACTCTTTCTTCATGGACCTCTTTTGAGTTCTTGGATTACTTGGGCAAAAATAACTGTCCAATTACAAAATGCTTGTGAGACAGCCATCAAGCCTTTTCTTTGTTTATTCACACTATCTGGTGTGAGTTATTCTGAAGGTACATATCTTGGAAATTTTACATATACATATGGCAGAGTAATGGATACTGTGGGCTAAGTAGGAGAGATACAGATACCTTTCAGTTTTGTTTTATGTGTTGCACCAGAATAGACTGGGAAGTATAAGCTCCTGGTAGAAGTCTAAGTTCAGAAAAGAAGCATCCTGCCTTTGACATTTTGTAGTACATCTATCTAAGAAAATGTCACGTAAAGTAAACTGAACATGAAGATGGGCAGAAATACTGCTGACTAGTTCTGCTTCATGATGTAAGTCTGTGATTCTTACTTATTTGCTGTTACTTGTTTTGACTGTAAATGTTATGAGATTGCTCTGGAAGGAGAACATTATGAATTTTGCAAAATGAACAAGGACAGTCTCTAGTTTTCTAACAGTACTGTGTATGATCACCATCTGAGACAATTTAGGTTTACTAGAGTGACAATATTAAGCACCAGGCTCTCCCCCTGGCCCTCACCTTTCACTCCCCAGCAGGTGCTACTTACTTCTCTTTTTTTCCCCCTCTCTGAAGGCAACAGGGTAAACATATTCTCAGAGATATGTTTAATATAAATGACACCACATCATTTAAATCATCATGAGAAAGAACATATTTTAGCAGGCTGGCTTCAGGGACTGATAGTTTGGTATTGAAAAACAGCCCTCCCAGCCCAAATTACAGACACATGAAATTTGCAATTGTCTTAACATCTCAGATGAAGTTTTTCAGTTCTGCTTCAATTTCATTTCCTGTAAAAATAGGTGCTGAATCTGGCAGGGAAGGAAAAAAAAAATAGAATTGTCATCTTAAATAAATTACAAATACAATGTAAGCTGCCATGTCAGTTCAGGTAGTTACCTTAATTCATAATATATTTATTTCATAGACAGAGAAGCCAGTCAGTCTTTCTTCAGGGGTTGAATTTTTAAACCGATTTATAGGGTTTCTTCTTCTTTCTCTTCCCTGTATCTCTTCTCCAGTCATGACAGTTTATTTTTAAGGATATATCAACAGTGAGATAAATATGACTTTGCTTTAGATAGATCATTCTTGGATCTGACTGAAATTTGCTTTTTATTTACCTTTCAGACTCTTTCTGTAATTGTAAAAATGTAAAATATATATTACCTTTATGCCAATTCAACTTGACTCAAATTCTCTTTACTGATTTACAGAAATATTTTAATCCCATGGCTTAAAGATAATTTTCATCATTCTAAATACTTTTAAAGTCTCTTGATGCACTGAGTTTATTTAGAGCCTTGTTATGTGGTTGAAGTGTATACTCTGTAAAACATTATTTTCATTCTATCTGAGCATCTCAGAAAAGTAGTCTAATAAGAAAATCTGACTATCTAATAAGAAAAAAATATGGATATGTAAACTACTGCTCCTATATGATTTTATTTTAATTTGAAACTGAATAGAAATTAAATATCTAGATTCCTGTTTCACAGAGATTGGGAATTATGGATCTTTTAGTTTCATTTAATTTCTTTCATCCACAATCAGGGAAGGGGAGGAAGTCAACTGGCCTCAGAGAGAAATATTCCCATTTCTTTCTTCATTCATTTTGTTAATTTAATAAATTCTTCTTGACATGTGTAGAGCAATACAGTTCATTCAGAGAGAATTTGGGTGAACACTTGTGTTGGGAATGAGTGTTTTACAGTCGCTTAAAGAATCCCGCAAAGGTCTCAGGAAAAGAAGGTTTAAGATAAAAGCAAAATCACAACAAAGTTCATTGGCAAGGTTCACTCTGCTCCTTATCAGATCATTGAGATACACAGAGAAAACCCAACTAAAATCTGAAATCCATGAACCTAAAATGAGAATCAACCCGAAGGTTATCTACATGGAGGCTGAGGGCGGGAGGGAGAAAAGAATAAGGGTAGAAAGGGCTAAAGATAATAAGGAATACAGAAGACCTTCCCATTTAGGCGCAAGGTTTGGAGTAAACCTCCATGCTAAACTGAGTGTTGGACTTGACTAATAGTTTAGGTCAAAAGGTTTAATAGCATTTAAACTTAACAGCACTTAATAGCTTAAGTTAAACAACTTAAGAAAAAAATCGTGTAGAATTTACTGTAGCACAGCAGTGACTCACAGGTCTAACCTACTTACAAATTTAAAGTATTTAAGAATTTGAGGAGAAACATTCATAGTACATTAGCTATAGTATACTCACACTCACATGCACACAGACCTAAAGAGTATATGCAAGGAATAGCTGTGAAAAACGCAGTGAAGTACTTGCATCAGATACCTTTACATCTCAACAAGCAAAGGGTTAAGATTCAAGGAGTGGGGATATCAGTCAAAGATCAGTTGTTATTGTTTGGCAGTGGTCTTCCAAGTATCACAGACTTGAGAGTTCACTGGCTCTGAGAGGTATCCCACTCAGAGGGAGATTGCTGGTCACAGCCCACTGCAGTTCAGGAGATCTCAGAGTACCTCACTTTGGACTGATGTTTATAGGATCACAAGAGAGTGGGCTTTAGTCTTAGTAATTTTTCATCCTGGCTGCAATTTTGGGTTGATAACTTTCTTTGAAATTTTCATAACAAAAATGGTGTTCGACTTGAGCTGTTATTCAGGCAAGAAAATTAAGTTTCCAAGGTTATTCGTTGAAAACTGGAAGCTCATTAGACAGGTCAAGTTCCTCGGAGCAGACAGTATTTCTGACAAGCTCAAGAGAAGCTGGGCCCAGGTGATGTTTGTCAGGGCTAACAAGCCATTAGGCTAACAGGCCTAACAAGCATTTCTGAGATCATACTACAGATTGTGGGGGAGAGCTGTGAGTGCACCACCACCACAAGAATCATCAGAGGTTAGGATTATGTTCTGCCATTTTCACTGAATACAGTATTTATTAAGCACCACATAAAATAATAAGCTGCCAAGAAGATTTCATTATTTCCACTGAAAGTATTTTTTTCATAAGAATCTAAATTGCTTTCTGGAAACATGCCTTTCTTTCTTTCTACTTATCCGTGCATTAAGCAGGGAGATCTTGGAGTCATGTGTGAGAAACAGTTCTAAATTTAATATCTATTAAAATATAAGAACAAAACAAGTATAATGTCATGTTTAGCTGCTTCTGCTCCTGAAGATAACCTTCCAGAAGTCAGATATATGGGGAATCTAACCTGATGCAGTACAAGTTATGAAGTTACATGGAAATATTTCTGATAACTGTATGTGAATTAAATGGAGCTCAAGAATTCCCTATCTATATTTACATGCTGGAGTGTTCCAGCACTAGGACTTGAGAAATTGTCAAGAAGATCATCAGCAAGTTTATGATCTCTTCTTCCTTCACCACTCATTCCCAAGTGAGCTACAAGTTAGCGTGTGCCAGAAATTCAGCTATGTGTTTTCCCCAGTGTTAACTAGTGAAACAATCCTACATAAGTTTCATAGGAAAAAGAGAAATAATTTTATACACCATTCACATCCTAAATGTTAAGACTAGTAATGCCTTTTGAAAACAAAACATTTACTAAGAAATGGTGGAAATGGTAAATTCATGATAGTCTAATATTTCTAGTCTTCACAAAACTAGAAATAGTTAATGCAATTATTGCCTTTGGGAATAATCGTTAACTTAGCATAAACTTTTATAAAGTGTGTTTATAGCAGCGTCTCTTTCTGAACTGAACTTTATGTGGCCTTTCTGCAGAATTAAACACTTGACAAGTATCTCATAATATCAGTTTAAAACAAATCTCCAGTGAATAACTGATGCCATTGAATTGCATATGGTTGAATAGAGTAATCTTTCAATAATTCTTAGAGTTAAATTCATAATAATAAAAATTTCCGTTCAATTTTTCGTGATAAATTGCTACCTATTTATGAAGTTTAAAAATCCTATTTCATTATAATGCAAATATTAGAATTATTTTCTAATAATTCTAATAAGAAAAAAATGAACAGGCCTTTATAATTGAGCAATTACATCCCTGATTAAGTACAAACACATTTCTTTTCCAAAAGCAACTTGGGTGTTAATCTTGTAATAATTTAATATA
>VXBX01004397.1:0-154925 GCA_013400415.1 Scytalopus superciliaris
CCCGGCTCTGTGCGGGGGTCCCCCCGCAGCCCCCTCACGTACCGCCCGCGCGCTGCGCGAGCCCCCGCCGCGCGTGCCGAGCCCACAGCGCCCGCAGCCGCGCGCCCAGCGCCGCCATCTTAGAGACACACACAGAGACACAGAGACACAGAGACACCGCCCCTTCCCGCCCCGCGGCGCGCCGGGAAAGGCAGGCACGGAGTCACGGAATTCCCTGACCGGGAAAGGGCTCGCACACTGCCGCTCCCGGCCGTGCGCGGGACACAGCGGCAATCACACACTGTCACTGGGAGCGCTGTCCAAACGCTCCGTGAGCTCTGTCGAGCTTGCTACCCTGGGGAGCATGTTCAGTGCTAGACCACCCTCTGGGGGAAAAACTTTCTCCCTGATGCCCAACCCAAACCTGCCCTGGCAGGGTGTGGTGCCGTTCCCTGGGGTGCGGCCGCTGGCCACCAGAGCCCGCTGCCCTGCCTGCCCTCCTGAGGGCGGCCATGAGGTGTGTGTCCCCTCAGTGCCCTCCTATCCCGGCCGATCAAACCCCCCTCGGCCCGGCTGAGGGGCACGCGGTGCCCCGGCACTGCCCCGAGGGAAAGCACAGGGACACGGTTGTTCCAATGCCCCCCGTGGGTTGGTGCTGTCAGCGCTGCCCAGGCGGAGTTGTGGGGCAGTGCTGTGGGCCACTGATAGGGGGGAACGGTGGAATTAAGGCCACTGTGCGCACTGTCGCGATGAAATGGTAATTTACGGTGGTAATTCACACTAAGTTAAAAACGCCGCCTGGCTGTGTGTGGCGCTTTGGCACCTGCGCGGTCCGTGCCCGAAGGCAGCTCCGCTGTGAGGGGCGTGGGGCTCCTGCGCCCCTGCCACGGAGCGTGGGCTGGTTCTGGTGTGTCCGCGGAGCTTTAACGCCTTCCCAAAGGAGGGAAATACATAACTGTGCTTAAGCATAACGCCAAAGCTACACTTTATACTCGATAAGGATGTCAGATCAGAGCTAATGAAGGTGGGGTATGCAGTTGGAAGGGGCGCGGTGTGCCACTGAAGCTGTGCAAGGGGAAATGGATTCAAACCGAAAGAAAGAGTAGGTTTAAATTAGATGTTAGGCAAATAATCTTCCCTGTGAGGGTGGGGAGGCCCTGGCACAGGCTGACCCATCCCTGAAAGTGTTCAGGGTTGGATGGGGCTCTGAGCAACCTGGAATAGTGGAAGGTGTCCCTGCCCAAAGACACGGTCTTTAAGGTCTCTCACACCCACCTCCGTTCTATGATCCTATGACAAAATAATAACTGACTTCTTATAACTAGGTCTATTTCAAGGGGTTGAAAGTTTACTTAAAGTTTGTTTTCTCTCACTGCTCTGTGTCTTCTGTTGTGAATTTCAGTTTCACCGACAGTGCTTGGGATGTGTGAAACAGAAAGAAAACCTATTTCGTCAAAAAGGGCTCTTCCGACCTTGATGATTCTATGATTCTCCTACCAGAGGGCGAGTCTCTGTTCAGGGGCCCAAAATATTTGACTTGTAGAACGTTCAAAGCCACACATGGATGCAACTTGGCTGATGACTTCCCATCCAAACAGGAAATACTTCATCTCCAGAGTGGGAGATATGGAAACACAGGTAATGTGCTTAAATTCTATAGATTTCCAATTTTGTTAAACTGTAGTGGTTTGTTCATTGTTTTGCCAAATCAAAGTCTAAATTATACTACTTTTGAAAATGACAGTTGAAGTCTGGGAGAAAATGAAGACTGTATGATGTATATTAGCATTCATGAGAATAAAGTTAAGCTGAAAAAAAATGTTTCTTGTAATTGATCTTTTTTGTACTCGGGAGTATTCCTGTTTTTCTCAGCTTTATGCAATAACCAAACACATGTGCTGGGTTGAATTTAATATTCAAGCTTTTCAATATCCTGGTGTTTTGCATCATCGGGAAGGTTGCAGGAGGGCATATTCTTCTCATATTTGTATTGTTACAACTAAGTTGAAATCATTAAGAACTGAAGAGGGCAAATGAACCCTTAATATTATTTTAATGCAATTTTCTGCAGAATTTATTTAAATAATGCTAAGAAAATGAAAAATAATTTTGAGGAAATGGAGAAGGTGTTGTTTTTCAATTCTTGCATGGAAGATCTCTGGAGTGAGAGCTATACCCTATAAGGGAATTGGGAAGTTATTTGGCGACTTGCCTAAAAGCCACTTCAGACCTGTTCATGAATTTGGATGGCAAGCCAACATCCATTTTAATTCACAGAAGTGCTTAGAAAAACAACAGAACTTACTGGGCTGTATCCAGGAGAGGTTAAATTCACATTCATTCTGTACTGGAGTAGTAACAGCTGGTGTGAGGATTAACCTTTTTGGCTGATGGGATGAAATATTAACTAACTATTCTGTAGATGGAAGTCTAACAGGTTAACATAACTTCTAAAGTAGTATCAATTTATATTGGATAGATTGGTTATATTTTATTTGGGGGTTATATTTGTACTGAAGTAACAATTTAAAGTAGGATGTTTTATATTGATATAATTAAAAATCTAACACCAGCTTGAAGAATCAGTGGTGTAAAAATTGATAATGAAATAAAGACTATTTCTTAGCTTTTGTTATTATTTTGAATGCATCTCAGGACGGTTGCTGTTGGAGATTTACAACCATCTGATCATGGGTGGATGTTTCCTGTGGAACACATTGGTGGTCTAAATCTGGATTCTATTGGAAAAGTGTCAATACCAAATCATCTGCACAGTTGGCATTAATTTCCCTTTTGTTGGTAGTTTCAGGAGTGCAAAAGGATCAGATGGCAGCTGGGAGTGAACCAGTTGGTTACATCTCAGGGAAAGAGAAGGCAAATGAGGGGCTTAGGAGCTTGCACTGTTGCTTTGCCTATTTAGCTGATAAAATAAGAGGCTGTAGTTTATCAGTCTTTCCGAGTAATAAACCTGTCAAATTAGTAATAAGAAGTTGTTTGGAAGGAAGAATTCTTTATTGGAAAAAACACAGTGAAAAATACAAAATGTAAGGCTTGGTAACTGTGCATCCAGTTGTTATAAGAAGAAACAGAGTGAACCCAGTCAGGCTGTGAACATGTCCATAGTTGATGATATGACCCTTTTAAAGTTAATGGCTAGTTCTCTTGTTCCTGATGAGAAACACTCTGGCAATCCTGTGAAACATTTTTCTGAGGGACACAATGGACCAGGTTGGAAGCTCTTTTTACTAAACCTGCACAGATTGGTCTGAAGATTAATTGTTTTTCAAAGAGAAGTCATAGAGTGCTGAAGTAAGAGAGATTACACAAATCCCATTATATCATCAAATCAGTCTTCAAAGGAATAATACATTACACATGATTGGTTTTGTTTCCCCATGTACTTCAAGGGAATGGGTATTTTTTTGTAAAATTATTGAGATGGGCATTTGTAATGTGATTGTCTGTTTTCAGGCATATTGCCTGAAAGCCTCTCTTTTTGCCAGTTTATTTTGTTTAACAGAGAGAGTATTATTTTATCCAGAATTGTCTCTGAAGTTCTGTGGCAATAGTTATGCATCACCATCCTGAGCCCTGAGTAGGTGTTTAGATGATGGTGGTGATGATGGTGATACATAAGCCTTTGCTCATACTTCAAAGGGACTGTTTTCTATCTCAAAGACTATATAGATATCTGAAGCTGTTTAATTTTCAAATTTCCTTTTGGTACTTGGCAGCAGGGACAGATAAGTGTGGCTGCAGGGCCAAACCTACCTCCAAAGGCAGAGTTATGGGCAGTTCTGCTGGGCAAAGCCCATTTTTACAAATCCCTGAGATGCCCACTGAAACTACAGAAACTGAGCTCAACTGCAGTGTTATCATCCCGTGGGACCAGCTGACTTCTGTTGCTGATGTAAATATCCCTAGTGAGGGGGAATGATGAAACATTATGTAAAAGGTTCCAAAGTTGTTTCTTCATTTGCAAGTGCCAATAATCAGCAGAGGCTGGAGAGCAAATGTCCCTCAAGGGTTTTGCTTGTGCCTTGACTATTTGAAATTTGTATTTTCAATTTGAAGAAAAAACAGCAAAACCAAGAGGCTTATCCGTGCCCTTTAGTTTTGGTTTTCAGCCTGGTTTCAGCCACACTTAGACTGTGCACATGTGCTGTATTCCTGTGGGCCACAGCGGGGCAGGATGGAGGGCTCGACCGTGAGGAATGAGGGATGAAAGTGCCTAAGGAGTTACAGCGGATCATGTAAATGAACTGTTTTCATTAATGACCCAGATCTGCCTCTGTCTCGCATAAAGCTGCCATAATCTCACTTTAATAATGATAAATTAGATATATACAAAGACTGTCTCCAGTAGTTGAGATTACATACATTATTTATAGTAGGGATATAAATCCCACTTCAGTTTATATTGTTTTCTTTGCGACAGTATAAGGGTTTGAGCCAAAGCCTATTAAAGTCCTTCCCTAACTTCAGCAAGCTCTGAATTGAGTCCCTATTTTTCAAATAAATTTTATTATTCCTTTTTTCTCTTGTAATACTTACTTTAAAAATCCTTACTAGGGAAAAAAATAATAGTACATATTCAGTATTATTCAAAGTAAGGGAGTGTTTGACTAATTGTTCTTTCTCCTGTCCTTAGTATTTTTTTATCCTCCCTGTACATTCCATAGGTATTTCAAGTCCTGTTCTTCTGAATCCAGGCATTCAGCAGGGCATTGTGAACTAAATCTGGTGTCCAGCATAAACTGTTTTTTGTGAGCAGGCTGGGATGTATCTGATCCCTTTATTTCCACAGCAGAAGGACAGAGTAATGACCCGGACAGATTTGTGGATTTGTTTTGTTCTCTGGGGACAGGACAGTTAGGAGAAGATGGCACTCTCCAATTCAAAGGTTAATTATAATATTTCCCTTCTGTCCTGTTCTTGGCACAAGCAGTCAGTACTTTTTTCTCATAATTCTACTTTTATCTGTTTTAACCTGACACCTGACGCAATCTTCCCAAACCTAAACTGTTCAGATTAAACCTAGATGGGTGTTATGGGTATTGCCTGGCCTGTTGTTAAAAGTTTCATAAAAGTCCAAATCAGATGTGTCTACTGGTTATACTTTCTCATGTTTTGTCACTCTGCCAAAGAAGCCTGGAGGTTTGGTTTACCTGCTTTTTATAATTCAAATTTCATCAGGGCTTTTGTAAAGTTTTATGGTTTTTAATTCAATTATTTTATCAATGAATTACCTGACACAGAAGCATATCCTCCTAGTTATAAACTGTTCTAATATCAGTGGCAACTGCAAAATTTTGTTTCTTCCAGTCTTTTCTCATAAGAGTGGATTTTATTAATAGACAACCACTTCATTCTTCAATTGCCTTCAAAGTAGGTGAATATATTTATCTGCTGATGACTTGTTACAGTTAAATAGATTTTTTTCGCCAAAAAACTGGTTCAGTTTCTGTAATTTTGGTTTTTGCTTATTTTTTTTCCAGCTTAAGTTATCTCACACCAGCCATCTTGTTTCTTAGTGATGCCAAGGAATCCCTCTTAACTGCAGCTATTCCCTTCTAAAGTTCTTTTTGCTTCTCAGACTCCATCTCTGGGATTCTTTCATAATTTCACTTCTTCAGGTTTATGCAATTATTTTTCTTTAAATCTCCTAATTGTTCTTCATATTGCCCCAAAGTCTTCCTGTTTTCATATTACTTTGAATTCATCTGGATTTATTAGGATTTGTTTTGTCACCTTGTTTCCTCTTTCTTTTTTCCCCAATTAATTTTTCTCGGAAATAAGCTCCTGTAGTTTGCTATTTGCAATATACATTTTTTTAATTTCCTGTGTTGTTGTTAATAAGGGTAATGTGTACCTTTGATTTGCTATTATATATTTAAATAGCCTGCATGATAGGGCCAACTTTTTTTAACCTATTTCCTACCCATATTACACTACTTAAAATAGAATCCTCTCTTCTAAAGGTGGCACTGGAGGTGTGTGTGTGTGTGTGTTTGGGGTTTTTTGGTTGTTTGTTTTGTTTTGTTTTTTTTCTTTTTCTTTCCTTTGGGTGCAGAATGCAATACAAATTAAATTTGCTTAGGCAAACCCACTGTGTGTTTAAAAAACTCATTATAAAGAGAGGATCCTGGGGGTCTGACAGAAAAGCTAAACCAGCTGTGCTCTTCAGTGCAAACAACACATAAATCTACAGTATCTTCTCTTCATGATCAAATAAGTGAAAGAAGAGGCTCAGAAAGTAAAAGATATTTTTATCTCACACAAGTAGAGCTAAAAGAATTTAGTGTTAGTTAAAATCTCAGCCATTCCAGTAAATTGTAAAATCTAACCTTTTTTCATTTGTTTTAAGCTGAAGTATTTTCACTTGCTAACTGAACATGTCTGTTTTCCTGTTTGATACGATAGATGTCTTTAGGTCCAAGATCGAATGGTTATTCAGCTCTTTAGTGAAGAGCCCATCTCACAAGAACAGTTTCCAGTTGTGTTTGTTCTTGTTACTTTCTATCCAAGCAAATCAAGAAAAACCTAGAAACAAAGATAGAATTAATTTGTTCAAATAGTTATCAGACTATTTTCCCTGTTTATTTCCAAGTAAGCCTCTTGACATTTATTAGGTTGCATTTATTAGATTCCCATCCATTTTTGGACGAACAGTCTGAGTAGAGTATGAGATGTCACCAGATAATTTCCAGAAGAGTGCCAATAAAAATGATTCAGCTGGTGCTACACCTGTTTAATCTGGGGCAAATATAT
Source organism: Scytalopus superciliaris (assembly GCA_013400415.1). Taxonomy (NCBI): domain Eukaryota; kingdom Metazoa; phylum Chordata; class Aves; order Passeriformes; family Rhinocryptidae; genus Scytalopus; species Scytalopus superciliaris. The sequence continues at coordinate 6,751 of VXBX01004397.1, forward strand.
ATATGTATGTTCTTTATAAATTGTTGTAAAACTGTTCACTGACCGAGCAATTGCATTTATGCTCCTTTTGGTTTTCAGAGATGTGTGTGGGTAGAAATCTGTACACTTTGTTTCCACAGTGCTTTCCCTTGCGTGCCCACCGCCCCTGCGTGCCTTGCCATGCCTCCCTGCAGGACATGGTGTGATCATGAAAATGCGTCAGTGTGTGGACATTTGAACTGGAGCAAGTGCTTGGATCTTTATGAGGGCACATATTACATGTCTAAATAATGTAGCTGGATAGATGGAGAGATCTGGTAGCGGCTTTATAAAATCTTTCAAGGAACAAATATCCAGCAGACAGCCCAGCAAGTCAGGAGCAGTATTAGTGACAGAAACATAAAAAGCACAGGCCTGACTCCACCCTGTGCACTGTGTGCGCTGTGTCCCCACTTGTCAGAGGGATGAGTGTGTGGGACAGAGTGTGGAATTCCTCCATTATTGGGAAAGGGGATGAAAAACAGCCCTACAGCAAGTGAGTAAACTGAAAATTAAGATGAAAAGCTAAAAGTGCTAGAAGTCCAAATATTTGTATCTTGTTAGATACTTTATTTTTTAAAACTGCATAGCAAAATGGGAATGTTTTGGTTGTCACTTTTATTCACCCCCTTCTGGGCTGCACACCTCTGATTCCTTCCCTTATACCCACTCCATACACATACATCATATCATTTCATAAACAATCTTGGCTTATTATCAAAGTTGAAACAATGAATAATTTTCTTTTAGGTTATTGACCTGAATCAGGTCACAGAAGGGTCTAATGAGAGCCAGAGCCTCTGAAGGAAAAAGAATGGAAGCAAGATCTTGTCCTTTTGATAGCAGCAAACCTCCAGATTGTGTCACAGGGTTTCAGGTAACTACAACCTCAAGATGCAGTTTTATAACTGGCAAAAATTGATCTAAGACTATCCTGCTCTCTCAATTCAAGCCCTCCCTTAAGCTGTTTCAGTTGCTGAAAACATTTTGGTCTTCATGACAGTCACTAAATAGACTCAGTTATTTTCTTCTGAATTTTTATTAAAAGCACAGCAGTTTGGGACACAAGTAAATTCAGGATCTGACTCTGGGAGTGTTTATGCTGCATGGAAAAGCAAGTTAGAGTCTGTCCCTTTTGAGTCTCTGCAACAGCACAGAGATCTCCTAAACCCTACAAGGTATTACTGAGGTGCAGCCAATCCACTGGTATTTTACAGTACAGTTTTGTAGCACTGAAATCACCTCATTTTTTCTGTGTGCTCCAGTGCAGCAGAATTCCTTCCAGCCTAGCTACCCTTTACTTTGTAAGTAAGCAGTGGAATTCTAGGTTGATGCTTACAAATTAAGGAGGCTGTTGCTTGGAGGGTTTTGGAAAACTGAGTCCAAAATTAACTGTCCATTTTCCATATATATTTTAGCCCAGAGAACCATTTTTGCCCTTAAAGCAAAACATCATTTCAACTAGCTGTTTCCTTTTCCCCCCTTCTCCCCTTTTTTTTTTTTAATTATAGGCCAAATCAAACTTCTTCTAAATACTGGTACAATACATGCAATGTACTGTATGCTCTAAATACGATTATATGTCCTACTAATGATAGTTAACTGATCCTTACTTTATACTCAGAAATTCCTTTTCTTTCTTCTATTAACTTCCTCAGTGCTATTCAAAATGAAGAAAAAAAAAAAAAGATTGGTAGTTCAGAACAGTATCTTCCTTTTCAACTGCTGGATGTGATTGTTTTATCATGCAGTACGGTACTTCTGAGAAACAAGACTAATCCGTGTTTATTATTGTGAAATAATTTGGAATATCCTTTCCAAGTTCCCAGCGTTATTCCCGGTCTGCCGTCGGACGCTAGATGGCATTGTGCGGCCGTGTGTCCTACACGGGAACGGCAGTAGCAAAAGTCTCTCAACACGAGAGAATCCTCATCTTTCAAAAATATTTGTAATATTGCCCTTTTATTATGAAAACAACTAAAATGTGTAAATGCTCGATTTTTACACTCTAAAAACTTTGCAAACTCTTTTTCCTGCGTTGTGACTTCATGGGGAACATTTCTTAATGAGTTAGACTGGTGAGTAGAACGTTTGCTCATTTTTTGGTGGACTGTAAAGGTCCCCTGTCAATTAATCTATCAAAAGGGAAACTTTTCAGTTCCTGACATCATCAGAATGCTCCTTGCCATAGAACAGGAAGGAAGGAATGACAGGGAGTGTGTTGTCCTCTTCTCTCTCCTCAGATAATGTTTTACTTAGTGTCATGACAACAATGAGAATGGGCATTTTAAAAATCAGGTAAAAACAAAAGGTGTTAGGTAGCAATGGCAACCTTATATATTTATTTTGAGCTGAAGAGTCATCTTGAAAACAACCAGTGCAACAGTTGCTACTCTGTCAGTATTTGATAGCTTTTGGATCAATTCAAAAGATGTGGTTTCAAAACTACTGATCTTACACAGCTGACATGTTATGGGAAAGGGCCTGATCCTGCACAGGTTCTTTAAGGAAAAGGTTGAGTGTGTTTGGTAATTTAGTTAAACCACCTGTGGTGTGTTCTTACTTTTCCATGTCATATCCTACCTCTCTCTCACTTCTTTAGGTCTCTCTCTTAACTAGTCTGAATCACTTTTCATCAAGATAAAACAGTGCCCTATGTTTGTCAAAGTTAGTTATCTCACTTTTCAGAATTGCAGGCAGAAACAGTTTTTTAAGAATGAGATGATGAGATGACTTTCTGAGCCTCTGTACTATTTTGCTTGTAATATATGATTGCTGTACAAACAAGAGGAGATTTGTAATGGTGAGGACCCACCAAGAATGTTACGTACGGATGGGCATTATCCCTAAGACACTGCAGAGTGTCACTTTTCTCATGCCCACTGGTGTGCTCCCAGTAGGGCAGGAAGGCTGTGTCTGGGTTAAAAGACTGTTTCATATTATGCTCTAATGAAATGAAAGGACTGTCCATGGCTTGTGGATCCTGCTGGATCATGGGACTTAGTGCTAGATGAAGGCAGCACTGTCTCGTTCTTTCTCTTATCACAGGCAGTGATGCTTTCTATACCAAAAGGAGAGGCATGGCATGGAGCAGGCATTTAATTTCCAGTTTCTCCCCATTCTCTTCTCCATCCTAATGCATCATCCAGTGCTATCCTGTGACACCAGCAGTCAGTCCTTTGGGAAAAGAAAGCCTGTATGGGAAAACTAAGATGTTCAGGGCCTTTATTAATGGCCCTTTTTCACCTCCAGTTTCTATTTTGCTGTTTGCGTCAGCTTCATGTTCCCCACTGGTGCTTTATTTTGACATTTTTGATCCCTCATGGACTACCTTTTTTCCATCCATTATCCTTTCCTGTCCTCCTCCTCCTCTTTTCCTGGTAGTAGGGCACTTAGCTTTGATTGGGTCTGATACCAGTCCCCACCAAAAACATTTTGGTTTGGGTACTCATAACCACTGTGTGTAAGTGTAAACTGTTACCTCTGCTGGCTACAATCCTTGATTTCTCAGTGAAGAACACGAACAGGGAAAGCCCTTGCTTAGTGGAAGTGAGACTTGGGACTTCCTGCAGTTTGCATACTGCCCAACTGTAAAATTAAAACTGAATGTTTTGGAGAGTAGTACTAAGTAAAACAAGTATACCTAATCAATCAGTCAAGATTTTTTTCAATAATTCAAAATAAAATTTAAATCCAAACTAGCCACAGAGCTGCCTCCATCCTCTTATAAAGCCCCTCTGGCAGGGAAGGAACATGCACATCCCTTGCTGGTTAGAGGGTGCTGAGGCCCCTGTGTGCTGAGTGACCATAGCACTCAGAAGCAGTGCTGCTTCTGCAGCCAGACAGGTCAGGGGAAGGTCTCCAGCCCACACCACTGCCAGGAGCCCACAAAGCATTATGGTTTGCCTTGAAAGACAACCAGGGCACAGATACTGCCTGGGAACAACAGCTGTGTTTTGAGATTATCTCAATGACCAGATTATATCCCATCCTTACAGAAAGAATTTTTCCTCCTCCCATCCTTCCCATTGATGACACCAGAACAGAGGACACAGAACTAAGCGTGCTGTGTCTGAGGAGGTGTCCGTGCCTCAGGGTTCCCAGCTGGTGCGGGAAAACTTTTCAAAACACCCTTTCCAAATCAGTTTGTTTTAATAGCAGCAAGATTAAATGCTCTCAAGTCTCCTACTTATGTTTTCAATGAGAAAATGGCCAAGCAATAGCCAAAGTCCCTCACAGAAACAGGACATCCTGAGCTGTGGCAGATGGACTTCCTTTGCAAAGTTTTAATGAAAATTTTCAACAATAGCACTGTGTATGTTCAGGGGGGGGTTAACGTGTACACACTTATGTACACACACACTGTGCAATGCTGCACAAATTTTTTAAAATAACATACAAAATACTATGTATATTTTGCTGGAAGACATTTATTTTGTAAATATGTATGTATACTGTGTTATGACATAAGGCAGAATTAGGTAGAGAGAAAATTTCAGGATGTGGGTGGTCACAGTTGAAGGTCTTACAGAGAGTGTTCAGTAAAATATCCTTGGAACATAAAATTAAAATAAATTAAGAATAAACAATGTATAATGAACACGAACAAACCTTGATGCTAAACAAATATTTCAAGGAAGCCAAAATAAAGGAGTTAGAAAGGGATAATTATGCTTTCTCTCCTTTCTAGAAGTGATATATAAGGGTTTTGATAGTTTCCTAAATGCATAGCAAAAATAGCTAGTGTAACATGTAAGAGGACAGACCCTTGTTGGAAGCTTATGATACACAAGGATCTAATCTGGCTGAAAGCTTGTTTCATGGCAATAAAGACAGAGTAAATGAAAATAAAAATTAAAATATTTTAAAGGTTTTGTCTGCTGTAGTAAAAATATCTGGAAATGTAACATGTAAGAAAACAAAGCGTTTGCTGTCCTGTAATTTAGACAGCAATGGTGGTAAATCAAATTATGATGTTTTTAGCTCCTACCTTTTCCTCTTTTGGAGGAACTTTTATTTTTAATGTTTTTGATTGTTACTGCTAGTTCATTTCTGGGGTACCCATTTTCTAGGAAGGACAACAGATTGGACACTGTTCTGATGTCAATTATCTGATACAGCTCTGTGTAACTCAGAGTTTAGACTTTGAAGGAATGCTGTGAGATAATAAACTATTCTTACGATATTTTAACAACATTACATTGTTGTCAAAATGCAGTAACAGCATGAAAAATATTTATTAAAAACTCTTTGCATTTTTCTCTTATATGGTAAACAGTCTGGTCTTCTAATCCCTTTTGGATGAGTTGAACTTCATGCCCATGCTTAGAATGCCCAAGTTCTAACTGCAATGACACCTTCACTCTCTCTTCTGTGGTTTTTACTGTCCTGTGTTCCCAGAAATCTGTGTCAGAATTAGAGGCCTGTTGTGCAGTATGTTATGCAAACATACAGTAAAAAAAAATGTGCCCCAAATTTGGTCCTACAGTAACTGAGGGGCTCTTCTATTGTTCCTGTTAGCACAGTGTAGAGAACCTTCCCAAGGCTCTTTAGACAGACCAAGGCTATAAAAACACAGCACTGAATTAAAAAATTTGGAGTCATTATTGGAACTACAATGTTGTAAAGACTTTTTGGTTTTCTTTTCTTAAATGAAGATGTGATGTCTTTCTCATTTTGTATTTGGCAACTGGAACCTAGTTTTGGTATTCCTGGGAGGCAATGGAATTTGGGCAGGAAGTGTTTGCTGTTAAGGAGAAATACTATGGTGTGCCACATCCATTGGAATCCCTAAGCCCTGAAGGCATATAACTGTGTAAGTTCCACTTGTTGTAGGCCAGTAAGACCAGCCCAGATAGGTTAAAATTGCATTTGATATAAAGTAATAGGGAAAAGAAATAGCAAGGCTCATGCTAGTAAATGTGGAGCAAGGTTTGCATAAAAATAGGTGGATTTGAATTATTAAAAAGAGGAAATAAAAGCTTACACAAAATGTATGTCATACAGGAAAAATATTATACAATTGTTAACTTATGACTTAATTTCTCTAGAGATTTAACTGACTTGCATCTTACATTCTACCACAGAACAGGTTTTTACCATAAGCTTAAATTTCCAGCATTGTGATAAGTTTCAAAAAGATTCTGATACACAGCATCAGAGGGAAAAATAATTCCAACAATAAATGGTAATCAGATACATTTTACTGGGACACATATTTGTATGATCTGTGCTATGTCCAAGAGCAATAGAACTTCATCTGGAGTCTTCAGGAAGATGTTGGGTTTGTGCCTTGGATTTGAAGACTGTTGACCTCTTTAGAGTCACTATGGATTTAAGCAGAAAAATTATGTCCAGAATATTTGTGTTGTTTTGTCGTTTAGAGCCCTTAAGAAGACAAAAGCACATTGTCAATTATTTTGGTGTGGTTTAACGCTTAGGATCAATGGAATGCTTAATGTGTTCTGATGGATAATGAGGCCTGTTGTGTTGCTGGGAATGTCCCTGTAGGTATATGGAGGAGCTGGGTAAGAGGAGGGAGGCTGATAACTGGCCCCAGATCAGGAGAAGGTTCTCTTGTTTGGCATGGTGTTGAAATCTGCTCAGTGACTCTGCCACATGGAAGCTGGTTGAGCTCTTGGAGTGTGAAGTTGCACATGGGACTGAGGAGGAAGAGAGGATGAGTGTGAGCAGACAGATGCAACCACTGCACTGCAGTAAAAGGATTTCTACAGATGTGTTTTGCTTCCACACCAGGAGGAGACTTATAATGGACAAAAGGAACATGTGTCCCTGTATCCTGACCTTTCTGTTACATTATAAGTCTTCGATTTTGAGACTTCTCTAATCAACTCTGATTTCAAACCTGAGCCTGAAGTTCAGGACACAGAGTGTTATCTTTCTTCTGGGGTTTTTTTCTGGAGTTGTGCTGCTTATGGGACCGAATAGAATGGCATTCTCTTGTTTCAAGTTAGGACTTTCAGTGAAGTGATTGATTTCTCACAATTGCCCAGCAGATCCAACTGAGAGCAATGCTGGAAGAATTGCAACGGGATATCTTTGAGAAACCAGGTGCCTCATTTTCAGTGGTTAAATGTGGTTTCAGGTCTCCTAGAAATTTAATCACAGTCTATAAAGACAGTTTGTTAACAAAAGTTGTGATTTAGGGTTACATGGATGCAGCCATATGTTGTCACACCTTTTATTTTTGAGGATCATTTAGGAGATTGGGATGCAGTATTATATTAAGACCCAAGTGTCTGATTCCAGTCCTGTCTTTCTCTGAAAATGAAGTTTAAAGCAAGTCATTCTTCAGTTTAAGATTTAGATCAGAGACTAAAACAAGTCACTTCAGAAGTTTGTGAAATTCTTCACATAGATCAAATTCAAAGTAAGGTGTTTCTGCATTGCATTTTCCATTGCCCAAAATGTTGGAGTTTATTTGTTAATTGACTATAAATAACCAAAATTTATAAATACGTTAAGTGCTCTGTTAGTGTCCAAGCATCATTAGCATCACTGAAACAAGACGAAATACTGTGATTTAATAACAATACTGGCTGATGGGTATCATGTTCGGTTGTGTATTGCCTCACTCCAGACATGTTCAACTGAAGTTGAGAGCAGCACTGAAGTTCCTGAGGTTTTGTTTCCCTTGTAGGTAGCAACACTGAGTAGAAACAAAATAGCTCAGAACATGGGGGATAAAAACTGATCATCTGAGAGCATCTGGGCAAGCGACCTAAAACACAAGATGGTTTATTGTTTTGGGTTAGTAATTTTAATTTTTGGGGTAGTCCTCAGAGAATGGGTGGAACTGTCTCTCCAGCCAGAAGAACCCAAAAGGGTATGAGCTCACAACAGGAGCATGTGGGATTTATTCTGTTTTGCTCAAATCTGAGACATTAAGCTACCCAGGCCTTATAAATAAAACTGACCTGTTGAAATTACCATAATACTTTCTGTAACTAAAAACTCTGGGCTAACTTTGTTAAGTATGTGAAGATGTCTTTTAGAAGAATGAGTGCATTGGATTCCCACCACTGGAAGCTAAATTTCAAGAGAGGAATGTGCTGTGTGTGAAAACTGAAAAGGAGATGTAGTTCAAGAAACTGCAAGCTCTGTATGTTCCCCTTAGTTTTTATTCTTGGAAGAAAGTAGGGAAATGAAGTCTTGGCTTCCAGTGAAGATAAATTTCTGTTTCCTGATTCCACCTGTGTAACAACTGTGCTAGTCAATGGCTACAATGCCAGTTCTTTTTATTCCCTCCCTGCCAGCTCCTGGGAAGGGCTATGTTGCCTGCCTTATGGAGTTTTGTTGCCCAGGCTGGTTTTGATCATACTGCTTTACCTGTATTAGACACTGACTCTGCAGTTGCTTGTGTACAAAAGGTGCACTAGTAACATTCTCCCTTTTGTGTTAATTAGGTCTCACTGCAGAGGTGTGTTGATTTGGGTACAAGCTGCTCTCAAAGGGATGAAAGCCCCATGGCTGAAGTTAACCCCACAGGACTTTCTCAAAGCCACACAGGAAATCTGTGACAGATCCCAGAATAAATCCCAGATTTCCTGTCTCCTCCACTTGTGCCGTAACTACAAGGTCCATAATTTCTTAGCCAAGGATGGTGTTGTCCAACATTATCTTTGTTTTTCTGGTATACTATTGCTTCAGTTCACTGCATTAGCTGCTGCCACATGTCAGGCTGTGGCAGTTCATCTCTGTGACTCTTTCTTTGTTGTACTTTGTGGAAGATGCATGAATACTTTACAATGAACAGTAGTAATGCTGACTACCAGTAGTGTCCTGTATTTAAGCAAATAAAACTCAACAGAAGCAGATATTATGAGCTGACCATGGAGTATTTGCAGGTAAAGATAATTTATTCTCTGAGTCCCTCTTCCAAATGCACTGCTCATGCTCCTAATCTAAATAGCATTCAGAGAAGCAGGTTTGGTATGTATTAAATGATAGCTGTCTGTGCTAAAATAATACCTATTCAAATAATTTGTCAAAATGTAAGTTTCCTTTCTGCATATGCCACTTTTTACTTAGGAAGATTGATGTGTCTTGTTGTTAAGCATCAGCACTTCTTAATGAATTATAATTAATAGATTCAGCATTATCAAGGGAAAATAATTCATTGTGTATGTATAACTGAATGAGATGCTCTAAAGATTTTATGGCTTCTACTAGCGCTTGATGAATAGAAATTAGAGGAATTTGGATTGCTCCTTAGGTATCTTAGATGTTCACTTGTTCAGATGTATTGCTGAATGCCTGATCTTTTTTTAGGTACTTTGCCGCTAGGTTAAACTTTAATGGTTTTCATTCTGGCTTCTCAATTTGCTCTCATATGGTTCTTCTTTAGATAACATTACTTGTACAAATTCCAACTGAAGCAGGATCAGTAATCTTCAGCTAGTCTTGAAAGCATTTCTAATGCAGTGTAGTTGTGGAATTTCATTCTATCTTCTATTTTTTGTTTTTGAAATTGCAGCTGAATAATTGAACAGAAACATGGGAAACAATGAGCTTTGCTAAACACTCTTTTCTTAATTTATAGGATGACATTTAGAGCAGTTATTAGAGGTTTTGAATACAAACCTTTTGTAGACTTCAGTGGGAAATCTCATATAAGCAGGAAGCTGAAGGTTTGTGCTTTACTGTTGTTTAGAAATGAAGTGTAACTTCCAGCCCAGCACAGAGACCGACACAGGGTCTGCAAGGAGCTGCTCTGAGTGTAACCTCACTGGTGCTGAGCCACAGAGACACCCCAGGAGAACTGCCTGGGCATCTGTGTGCTCTTCCCAGTATTCTGGATCCCAAGAAGCTTCTTCAGTGAGGCAGAAATGGATCCACAGGAGGGCTGGTGCTTTGCCACATCCACTGGTACCTTCTAAACCAAGGGCAGTGAGCACTGATGTGCAGAGAGAGCCTTTTCTCTGCAGGGACTGGTTACCTCCAGCTCACCGTTATGCCTGGTGGATCCTGACTGGCTCCACACAGCTGTCTGTGCACCATGCAGTCTGGTAACCATTTTAGCCATGTTTTTTCCATGACCTCTACTGTCCTAGTTCCCATTTTATGCATAACGGAGAGTCAGCTGTGTTACAGTTGTTTTAACGTAAGACTGGTTACCCTTTGTGGTGGGAAGGGTTACTCTTTGGGGTCAATGCTAGCACTGGTGGCAACATCTGCACTGATTCTTAACATACAGCCCTGCAAACTAGAACAGAAAATACCAACTTAAGGAGTGACACTGCTTATGTCAGCCCTTTGCAAGGCAGAAGGATAATGAAGATTTGGAGGATGATGGTGTCCATTTTCTCCCCTTACAGAGCTTTAATGAACGTGACAGTGACATGACACAGATCCAAATATTGAACTTCAACTTAATCAGTGGAAGGCTCTTAAGCCAGGTGGTTATCAAATTAGTAGACCATAACAAAGCATTAATAGTATTATCACACAGAAGGTAAAACTTTAGCCTCAATATGCATTTGTATTGTGATTTCTACCTTATTTTTCATTTTATGAAAGAGAAATCTATAAATATCCTACTTGTCATCTCCTTACCAGTGCTTTAGATTGATCTCAGTATTTGCTACTCATGTTGTACAAAGGCTGATAGTTCCCAGCGGACTTCAAATAAGGCGTGTGGGAATTGGCACCCAGTCTTTGAAACAGTTTTCCATGGCTACTTAATTTCTGAACTGAGGATGCCAGACTACAGGAGATACCAGTCTAAATCCTACTGGGCACAGAGATAACCACCTTAGCCTTTTTATCTTCGTAGTTTAAAAATACTTAATATGTCTCTGTACCTGCAGAGTTGTTCTTATGTCTGCAGTGCTTTATAAATCCAAAGTGATATGATTATCAATTTATGGAATTATTTTGATTGAATTTAAATTAAAGAGACTATAAACCAGCTTCAGTTAGAATATTATATCTTTCACATAAAGTTCTCCTCCTTTAATATAGTTGCTTACAATCATTCTGCCTGGTAAATGAAACTACATGCAATAGTAGAGTTACCATAAACCATCAGGTCTCTTTATGCTGTTGTTTTCAGTAAGTCTGATTTCTTTGTGAAGAACAGCTGTTGTGTACTGTTGTTGGACTATCTGAGTTCAAAGACAAGCCTCATAGGTCTGCAATCAGAAAACAGTTTAGTTCTGTGAGAGTAAGGATTAGAAATGCAGCTAATAACAGCTGGGTGCATCTGGAGAGCTCCACAGCCATAGTTTCTTTCTTCATCTCATTACAGTTGTTGGTTTATATTGTTACATTTTCTTTCTACATTGATCTGAGATGCAAATAAATTTTGAAAATTCAGTTTAATTACCCAAATGAAACTTAAATAAGATACTTTTCAGGAGTAAAGATAAAAATATAACCATCATGTAGCCATATGCACTTTGCAGAGTAAAGGAAAACTCATGTTATTTGCTTTGTATAAGGATATTGGGGCATATGCATAAAGCATTAATAATGCATATCATAAATTTGTATCAGTTAAAATAATAAAATTGTAATCAGAAACGTTTAACACAGGCACAGGATTTCAATTTTGTATGTGTGGTGAAGGACATATACCTTCAATTCATATAATAGTTGCCTGTAGAAGTACCATACCACCTAGTCAGCACAGATGCTAATAGCCATTCTCAATCAATGGGTCAAAATGGCTTTTTTTCTCTTAATACCCCTTTGTCCTTTGTGTGCACTCAGTGCCTATTCCATATATAAAGACAGCCTCTTGTTTTAATACCTTCCTGATTTAAAAAGCCAATTCTGCTGGACAAGATGGAGCTGGACTCATAACAGGTTTCTGCAGGAAACATGAACCGTTCCTAAGCAGTAGCAATGCATCACCTGAGGAGGTGTATGACCAAATTTATGCTGGCTTTGCAAATAAAGCAGGGGGCTGCAGAGTCACCTCGAGGAAGTCCATCCTGCTTTGTCAGAGCATACTTTACCTGTGTGCAGAACTCTTAGGGAAGAACACCAGTTTACTACAGAAGAGTCCTGCCCTCTGCAGGTGGATGCAATCCCTGAGCTGATGAATATGGTGGATTTGGTGGCAGGAAGGGAGGCAGGGTTTGAGGCAGTACAAACATGTAGTAAAGTCCCTTACTTGCTGATCATCTGTCTTTTGTTTTTGTCTAATAATTATTTTTAAAGATTAATTTTTATTCACAGCACTTAAATGATTTTACAGAGATTCATCATTAAAACACATGTATTCAGTGCTTTAATGTAGGCTGATAATCATTTGTGTAGTATTCTTTGGAAAGGAAAAGAAATCACTCTCCTTCTAGAATAATCTGTTATTCTGCCACTTTGTGAAAATAGATTAGGAGAAGATAAATGTAAAAATTAACAGTAAATAATCCAGTAGAACTGCTTAGATTACCAGCTGTATCCCAAAATACTTTAGACAGACAACAGATGACTTTGCTTGTAGAAGTTTTTAGCTTAATCTCCTTTTAATCTTCAAAGGCACAGAGGCAGTAATCTTCGCAACATATTTGAAAAAGGTAAGAAGAATATTTTTTTTTTTCTTCCAATTTGTGGCTTTGAAAGAAATGCTGTAGTGCTTGACTTGATGCTTTGGAATCACAAAAGGCATTTTTAGTTTTATTCCAGTGGGTGTTTTCTTTTGGCAAGGTTTGTTGCTTCTAACAGACTGACCCCATCTTAAAAATCTTCCTGAAACATTCTTGATCTAGAACTGAGTTTGGAGTTTGTGCAGGATTAAAAATCACTATTCCCAAGAAATGTCCATAGGAGCAGTAGTCATGAGGAACAGAAAGGGTCACCCCTTAATCCTCCTTCTGCCCCTCTTTGTGCTGTAATTACTGTCTCCTCAGTGTGAAGGATAAATTAGATCTCAAAGTCACTAAAAAGTAATTTTTTAAGACTTCCTTCCCACAAAATCATCACTCTCCTTTAATGAAAAGGCTGCCTTATGTAGCATCCTTGCTCTCTAAGGTTCTTAAAATGATAATGAAAAGAGCAGGGCATATCTGCTGAGTCAGTTGCTGTTTTATTATAAAACCAACCTGGGAGGGGGCTGGAAAGGGGAGAAGTAAAAATATTCTGGTGTAGAGAGTTCACTGCAGAGTCAGTTCAATAAAACTTGTGCTTCCCAGTTCTGGCAATGCATTTGGACATTTCAAAGGGCTTGATAAACAGCAATAGCCTTGTCTCCCACACATTAAAGCTTCATCAACGACATTATATGAAAAGAAGAAAAACCTGGCAGAACAGTAAAGCAAAGGGTAAGGTGTTCCTTAGATGGGTCAAGGTGCTCTGAGTTCTTCTTGCTTCACTGAAATAACAGCTTTTTTTTTTCTGGCAGCAGAACATCTGTAACCTCTGTCTGTGTCGAAGCAGCACATCTGTTCACAGTTATGGGTCAGTACCCATACAGGAAACTTAGTTGTGCTTCCCTCAGAGATGCTGGATCATAGTGCACAAAAAGCATTTCGAAAACTTTAATTAGTGGAGGAACAGGAGGATAAAATGAATGCAAATCAGGTCCATGAGAGCTGAAACCTCAAACAACTGCTTTCAGCCTGATGAACATCTAGATAGAGCTGTAGGCAACAATCGTAGGATTTTTTATTCAATGCTGTATTTTTTAATAGATTTTGGTTAAAATTCCTGATTCTAAGAAGTACCAAGGAATGAAATCTTTATCAATAAAGCACATGATGAGCCTGGTGGGTTATCTGATCATAAGGAGTTCATAGCACAGCATATTTTCTGAAGTCATTCCTGTCCTGTCAGCCCACAGCTGTTGCAGCATTCCCCTCTGTCAGGTAGCTTCTTGGAAATACTTTGGAAGGAATATTGAAACATAAAGCACACAGTTTGCAGTAACATTAAAATCAGTTTACTGGTGCTAGACTTCCCCTGTAAAGAACACATTTATTTGTTTTGGTTCTTGTACCTCTGAAAAAATATTTTGAGAGGATTAAGGTGTATATTTTCAATCCTAAAATATGTAGACCTATGCAGATGCAGCTTTCTAATTATAATATTTACCTTCAATCCAGTTATTCCAAGTCTGCTTAAGCTGGAAAACAAAAATATTTCAAAAGAATAGTGGCACTGAACCCTTTTGCCCTGTGGAAGGAAAGACGCATTAGAAAGCACTTCAGAAAACTAAAACTTAAAATACCTCTGCATTTCATAACAGCACCCAATTACTTTGTTCAAAAGAATTAATGGACTTGTTTTGAAACGTACAAATATTAGTGCAAAGTAGTCTGAGCTGCCATTTTCCCTTGTATTGGTTCTGCTTCTTGACAATCTTAACTATGAGGCTGACCTTGCTCTCCACCCTAAACCCACTTAACCTAGTCCAGTTTTATTGCTGTAAGTTAGAATCAGCTGGTAACACTGAAATTTGACTGCAGGATGCCTCACTACCCAGCTGCTGGAAGAATGATGTTAATCTTTCACTAAAAAAGGAAATTGCACTTCCATTTCCCTACTTCGCTGAATCACAAGCACTTCAGCATTTAAATGTTCTATCTATTTTGTGAACTCTAAATTCCACCATGAAGCCCATGAAGGAAGGTCACTGCTGTAGACAACAGCTTCTAACACCCCAAAAGTTGTAATTGCTAACACAATCTGATGACTGATCTATCTTTCTTAATTGATAATGGTGACTTGTAACAAGCATACTCACCATGACATCATATGCATTCATTTCTGTGGCTGGAAGAGCTTTATAACTTCAAGAAATAATGCACAAAATGTGACTACAACATAAAAGCGTCTAAGTTATTTACATAAAGACACTAGGGAAGTTTATAATCTAGTCATCTCTGGCTTAATGCTCTTCTAATTGAAATTAATAAAATCCCTGCCCTTCCCAAAGTTCAAAGGGCTGTAGTGTTCTTGCTGAGTAAGTTGTAGCTGAACCTGTAGCTCCCGGGACTTAGGTAATACATGGGGAAAATTTTGTCTCTATCTCTATTGAAAGAATTTTGTCTGCTATGTCCGTCCACTTGCCAACCACATACAAGGCACTAGAGAGTCACTACATTGCATTAGAAAAACTTCTCTGATGCAAAAGCTTGAGCCCATACACAATATTTATGGAGTTAGACATGGATAAATTACTCACATATTAGTGAACTGTAAGACTCATTCCTTATAAGATGTTGAAATACCAGCATTTTTTTCCTCTAAGGTTCTGGATACCTTCAAAGTGCAATAAAAGGAAAATTAACATTAGTAATCATACTGAGTCATCATATAAAACTGCACAAAAACATTTGCAAATATGTAAGTATTTGTACTTTTATTATAAATACTAGCAGTTTAATACTTAGAGGTAGTTGAATAATAACAGTTTAAGGTTTCAATTGATAATAAAGCTCTAAATGTGAGACCATGGGAAGAGCTTTCAGCATGGATCCTACTGTGTTGCATGTTGTGAGCTTGATGAACAAATCTTCAGAAAAGTGACTTCAGAAACCACTTTCTAAAGGTCTTGGTGCACAGGCCTGAGCTGTGCTGGTGCTCTGTATGGGTTGCTGGCTTGCTCTGAGCTGTGTGCTCCTGCAGCTCTGTTTGATGGCCAGCATTGTTTCATGTCTCACCTGAGGTGCAGGCACCTTGGAGTGCTTCTGCACACATTGCTGCAGTCATGGGGTGTCCAGCAGTTAAGGCTGACCTTGTGCTTAGGCTGTGGGAAACAGCAGATTAGTCAGTCTATTTTTCTACAACTTTCCACAAACAAGATACAGGGAGGCTTTTTGGAAATAGATACAATTGTATTTCTCTGCTTCTCAATTTTTTTGAGGGTAACTAATTAAGGCTACCCCAAGTACCACAGAAATAGAGCCTGTAAATAAAAATAGTACTTTCTGGGCATAGTCTAGAGAACAATAACCATGACAAGCATGGTATTTAGAGGATGAGCAGAAACACGAGCATAACAAATGTTATTGCAATTGCTCTTGTGGCACCAAGCTCAGAAAGTTACACAAGAGGCAACAGGGGCCTAGTTATAGAAGAGAGTTCTCCTAATTTTTGCTGTGCACAAACTAAGGGGGGAGAAGAGCTTATCTCTGATTATAATAGAAATAAAGCCTGATATCTGCATTAACAAGCTTAGGTCATAATTAGCAAATATAAACTAGGCAGAATTGATCAAAACATATCTGAATCAGACTGAAAGACTTACCATAGCATATACAGTTAGTTTTCAAGGCTTCTTATAACAGCATACAGCTTGAGTTCCTCTTAAAATATGGTTTTGTCCTCAATGAGTAAGTATGCTGTCTGGCAGGAGATGCCGAAATTTCAAAGTGCTCTGTGGGCTGCAGTGGCTAAAATAATGAGTGTAATAAGTTGTTTTGTGTGGTTTTTTCCAAACTATTCAGAGCAGGTAAGTTTTCATGCTTGCTTTCTTAGAAGTCTGCACTTTGATAGTAGTTACTGTAAGACATATAGCAAGGTCCTTGTTAACTTCAGGTTTGCCTAGTTGCCAAATTGAACACCAGCACAGATAACATTGTATTGAGCAGAGTAATTCAGAAAATGTATTAGTTTCATGTACACCTGTATATCTTGTATGTAGTCGGTGCTGCATGTTAAAATACCTTGGGCAAACCTGTAAGATTTCCTCTGTAGACACAGTAGCACACAGAAAAGAAAGCTGGCAAAAGTGTTGAGAATAGTCAAAACATGGAAAACAATGATTTATATTGATGTTTAAGGCTGGAGAGAAGAATGTGATTGTTTTATCAAATGTTAGGAGTTTTCCCAGAGAAACTTTGCTGTTTTTGTTGATAAGTGCACAGCTGACTAGTTGCTTTTCACTCTAGCAAATTATTCTGTTGATTGATAGCTCAGTTTATTTCAGAAGTAGCCTTCTTGCTACAGATGCAGCTGTGAATTCTAATCAACTGAAGCAATTAACTGCTATCTCTGTGGCTGCAGAGGAGCCAACTGGAGAACCAAATGTACTGGGAACAGTCTTTAGCAGATAACTGAGAAGAGCAAAATCATGCCTAACATTTACTCCCTATAACATTCCCTTAAGTTCCTATGTTTAGTAACTGGATTTGTCACTGTATTACTTGATCAAGATTTCTATTTGTGCTATATTTAATTATACTTAGTTTGGCAATTGGTAAGTGGGGTTAAACAAAGAACACCTTATACTGTGATCAAGTTAAATAACTGGCTTTCACATTTTCAGCCTGGATACAATATAAGTATACCATGTCCCAAGTGGACTTCTAAAGGTTATCTGCCACAGGCTTCAGTGAGAGCAAGCTTGATACTAGGAAAAGGTAGAGTAGTTAGTGGCAAAGTGATAGAGAAGAGTAGAGAAACACATGTTCTAAAGCATTTGCTTTCTATGAGGAGGGGAATCAAGGGTCTGACCACATCTCATCGTTTTATAGCCCCGGGCACCTTTTCAAAAGCATAAGTGTTAACCCTGGTGTCCTGACCAGAACCCATCTTGGTTAAATATAACTTGCCAGTATTAACTTCAGTTGTAGTTTCAGCTGGTTATGATGGGGTTTTATTTCCTGTCCTAGGCTTTTAAACTGTAGCCATACTGCTTTTCTTTTTGAAATGTATGGTAAAAGAGTGGCCAACTTTAGGATTCTTTACATTTTATTTCATCCTGATGGCTGGGGGCCTTGAGAAGGATCTGAGACCAATTCTTCAGACTATGCCACATCATATAAAGCCCAATGTCAGTATATCAAACAGTACTAGTGCAAAAACTTTGCCATTTGGTATTCAGATACAGAAGTTTTAGAATTTTACTCATTGTAACTGCTAATACTGATAGTCACATGAGTGAGAAGGAGAGAAGCAGATGTAGTTTTTCAAAAGTGATTAACTACAATATAAAAATAGTATCACTGAGTACAGCCACTAACCTGGCCTGTAATATTCTTTCACACTGAACTTTTCACTTTAATATTCATTAAATGCTATTCTCACTTAATGGAGAAAAGTAGTAGTTAGATGAAAAAAAATTAGAATCAATTATATAAGCAAATGATGATATAAAAAGTTTATCCTATATGAGGTTAATTAAGTAATACCCATTCTTTTTTATATTATATTATATAAAGAAAAGGAATTTTCTATAAAAATCATATGTAAAAATGTCAGGTTTCATCAACATTGACCGTATCTCTTACAACTGCCACCCGTAAGTAAAGCAAAGACCCACAATAACGTTCACAACTCTCACTGTTGCTCATCCTGTATTTTGATTTTCATTATCTCATTTGCATATTGCATTAGCAAACTGATAAGAGAAGGGAATTGTGCCCATGTTTCAAGAACTGGGGCCTGCCTGGCCTCCAGCTGTTCCTGATCATGAAAACTGCAAGGCTGTAAGTTAGCAAATTAAGAGTTACCAGAATAGCTGAATTGTACTGGCTTGGAATTGAACTAAAAGAGATTAAGGCTTGCTGAGCATTTTAATCTGGCAACAGAAGGAAGTGGTTATTGATTCTTATGTTTCTTAGTGTTCAGATAAAAGTTTAGGAATTGTTCAGATATGTTGAGGACAATTTAAGAATATATACAAATACATTCACTCACATGCCTATGGGTAGTGTTGCTTGGTGATTTGCTAAAATCGCTTATCAAATACCTATTTGATAATTGTTCCCTTTTTTCAGAACAGAGTAAAGGTAAAGTTAATAGGGGCTTTTCTACATTCTAAAAGAGCATACCTTGATATGTAAAGCTAATCTTGCTTTTGGAGCAGAGATGGGGGAAATGATTGTGATTTAATCATTACTTTCTTTGTTATAAAATGAAACCTATGCTTAGGCTACTAGAATATACCTCCTAATTGAAATCTAGTTTAGGTTTGCTTTTAAGCACCTATTTAGCTTCAAGAATTCAACTGAGTGTTTTTCCGGATCACATGTAGCTGTTCTCTTCCAAAATACCCTGTATCTCAGCTTCTCTCAGTGGTGTGCAGTTCACCATTCCTGCCAGGCTCTGGAGGGCATTTGACAGTCTCACTGGCCCAAATCAGCCCCGCTGGGCTCTCCAGCCACTCCACACCCCTCTTGCCCATGACCTGGAGCCATTCCCTCTGCCTGACTGTGCTGTAGGAGTGCCTGTCTACATCCCTGTGTTGCCCATGGGATCTGGAGCTGTTCAGGCTGGCTGCCAGCCCTGGCACTGCCTGGAGTGCTGTGCTCGGACAGTGGGGCTGGGGCAATCCATGCCCTGTGTTATTGCCCTCAGCTCCTCAGCTGGGCACAGCAGCAGGTCCTGCTGCTCCTGTTGGTTCCTTCCAGCAGGGCAGCTCTTCTGTTTGCATGCAGAATTCACACCTGGATCACTTGGTGATTTAAAACTTACTGTCTCATGGCATGGTAAGGCAGATTTGTGTTTAAAAATCCATTCATCATGAGCAAGAAGTTTAAGCTTGAAAATGAACTAGAGACTTCTTGAGTCATTGAATTCAGAATCCAGTGGTTGTAAACAGCTGTATTTCATTCAGAGTAGTCCAGAGAAGATCTGTTCTCTTTTCTCTCAGAGACAGCAAACTGTATAACTTCCTCTAATGTGCAATAATATCCATCCAAGCTTTTGTGTGAGACAAATTGCGTGGTGTGGGTTACATAGAGGAAAGCAGGCAGGATGGGGAAAGGCAAGCTTTTAAAGTCTGGCAAATTTAGTCCTCATTCATCCGAAGTTAAATTAACTGCCTTTGAATCAGTTCTATGTTATTTGTAGAGGTTCTTTCTCTGGTTTCAGCTTTTAATAATCAAGATAGCTTTCCAAGAGTTGACTAAGCCATGCATCCAGTTCTTTCCCTTAATTCTTTTTGGAAAACTGATTCAGAATTCTAAAGCCAAATTTATACTGGGGCAAGCTCCACTTATGGCAAAAAAAATTCCACTGGTGCAAATTTTTAAGTAACTTTTAAGTTATCCCTTTATAAATAGCTTTGTGTGTGCCAGCCCATTAGCAGGTGAGTCAGAAATGGTCTATTTATATGCTTACTTATAACTATAAAAGCACTAATTATTTTAGACACATAGACACTGGTAATGCTTATGATAAATTTTGTTTCCTACTTGCTGTGACTAATGTTTACCTCATTGCTTTTTCAAAAAAAAAAATTAAATACATCTCCCCTTCTATGCCCTAAATCCATTATGTTTTATTTACTATCCCAGCATAGAAGAACTTTCAAGAGAGTAAAAATAGTTTCAGGATAGCGACATGCCACGGTGGGTTTTTTTTTTATTCCATCCAACAAAGAGAGAAATATTTTAACTGCAAAATACTTGGTCAAGATGTACTGCTGTGCCCAAATAAATTCCCTGTGTTTGCCAAGGGAAAAAAACAACCCTACAGAACAAAAGGAAGTTTGGAATGAATAAAAAGTTCAATAGGAGTAGATACTATCAGAACTGCTCTTTTACTTGAAAGGAACATGAAAAACCTTTTGTAGTGTTCCTATTAAACTCTTAGAGGACACCAGCTTCTCAGAAAAGCCCTCCTGCTTGTAATATCTATGTATGGCCATTGACTCCCATGCTGAAAGAGACTTAACATCTCACTTTTAACCCACCATCTCTCTTGTTTTAGCATAATCAGGGATTTAAAAGTCTATAGCAGTGATCCAGTCAAGTACAATATTGTCAGTGGTAGTGGTAAAAAGTGCTCCCACTCTTTCAATTCCAGCAGTTTGCTCCATGCTACAGTCACTGGTCCCTCAGTTGCCACAAAGGGCACAGCCAGGCCATGAGAGGTGCCAAAGAACTGTGTTTAGGAATAAACACATGTTGTTCTGCATTTTAAAATTACTATTGCATCCACATCTTACTTTACCTCTTCTTTCTAGCCAGCTGGATCTGGGGTATTACCTTCTTTTCTTGCAGTTGACCAGCTGCTAACAGATAAGTAAAAACTGTAACTCTAAATGTTTCCAGTTATGGCTTCCCTTTTAATAAAGAAAAGCTCTTACATATTTTAAATGGAATATCGACATCTGTTTTGACAGTATTGGTTAAGTGTTTTCATAGTAATTATTCTTGAAAAAGGCAAAACAGTTTGAAATGCTGCTCTAGGCTGAAGTCCAACATGCTACTTTCTTTAATCCCCTTCCAGTGTTGTGTCTTATGATGTTCCTTAGCTGCTGTCTTTAAACTGTTATTCACTGCTGCTCAACGGAAGCTCCTCTTCCTTTCAGAGATGGATACACAGTTTTTGTACATTATTATGATAGCCGCAAAGTCCTGTAGTGCCAAAATTGCTCCTTTTTAATCTGTACACCTTCAGACAGAGCCCTGCTGATCCAGAGCAAATCCTGCTCTAGCTCTTCCCAGGCTGAATCTTAGCACACCTCAGCTTCGAAGGGGGGACCCATAAGGATCATCATATAATTGGTGTACTTCCACAAGAAACTTTCCCTTTATTTAAGGTGAGGGGAAGCTGAAGTAAACTCTTCAACAGTTATCCAGATATTTTATTCATTAGCTGTGGTGACTTTTTCTAAGCCCAAGACCTGTGAGTCAGCTTTCTGCCTGACTGTGCTATCTGAGAAGCAAGACAAACTGCTGATGGCTCCCAGCATCATTGACCCCGGCCAGGTAATGCAGCAGGATAAGAGAACTCTTTTATTCACCTTCTCAAAAATATCAGTATTTCTCTCATCCTTGCTTAGTCTGGCCAACACATGAATGAAAATTACTTTGAATTTTTTGATCCACAAGCCGTGCTTGAAAATGAAGCATCTTTTTTTCACTGTGATTTAGCCTCTGTATCAGTAAATAGTCCTCCAGAAACTGTAATATCCTTGATTCTGGGGCACCTCCTCTCTGTGTCACCGTTGAGATGAGAGTCTTGTAGCTATCTCAGAGTGGGAAAGGCTGTTTTGTTTCTTTCAGCCAAATCAGTAGCCTTGTTTTCAGAACAAAATGTCACTGA
Organism: Scytalopus superciliaris; assembly: GCA_013400415.1. Lineage (NCBI taxonomy): Eukaryota > Metazoa > Chordata > Aves > Passeriformes > Rhinocryptidae > Scytalopus > Scytalopus superciliaris. The sequence continues at coordinate 28,732 of VXBX01004397.1, forward strand.
TGGGAATAACAGTTCTTTTTGGTGAGAACTGAACTGGTTCTCAGTGTAACAGTTGTGATAAACGTCGCCTCTGTGGTTTGACTGAACCAAAACAACTTGGAATTTCCAAGCAATTAAAATGCAAGCAATGAAGATTAGACTGTATTTAAAAAAAAAAAAAAAAAAAAGGTAAAAGAGAAAAAAAGAAAAAAAATTAATGCAGATAACTAAATTGCAATTGGGACAGGTCAGATTCACAACATAAAACGTGAGCCGAAGTCCCATGTGAATCTAAAAAGGATGAATTAGTGATTGATAAGGTTGATAATGTAGGAAAAAAGGGACACAACCTTCCTCTTTGGAATTTTGACCCACTGATGTGGCATGAGCTCCCATCCATGTCTCTTCCAGCAAACTTAGCTGCTTTGCTATCTTTTTTCCCTTTCTGTTTGTTGCAGGCAAGGGATAACAAAACAGACTTGATTTGCAAACGATGTGGCAGAATGTGGAGGATGCGCTCTTTGAGTTAGTAGTGTGAGAGTATTTACTTCCTTTGGAAGTAAGCAGTGGCTTCAAAAGGCAAAACCAGCTTTCTCAATATTTTGCCCTTTTACTGTATTTTGAACCCTTCACTGAACTTGCTGAAATATTGCAAGTTTACGAAATTGCTTCACAAAATGTGGCTGATCACTGATTATTGTGGTCACAGCAATCAGTATTATAAGAGTCTGTTTCATCTTTCTCTTTTCATGGTAGTTTTGCTGAGATAAACTTTGACATAGGTTGAAGTGTAAAGATGGGGACATTGGTATACGTCACTCCAGTGATGTTCCAGTGACTTCCATGGAGCTACACTGATTTATACATTGGTTGATAGCCTGGTCCACCAAGGTGATAGACACTGGAGGATGTGGGATAATAATCCCAGATTCACAGGGGCTAAGGAAAGAGTAAAATGGGAACGAACATGGAAGATGTGCTATACTGCCTTTCAAGAGTAGTTGGCTGAAGAATCACATCTGGTACCATTGAGAAGGGAATTTAATATGCACAAAAATTGTTGCTGGAAGACCAGTGAAAAAGTTCAACCACAATAGTGGTCAAATTGGCAGGCTGCATAAGAAAATGAGAATTTTCCAAAGAATGGTGTTGTCAAAAGAGAGGAGAAAGTAGTGTGGGCTAGAAGAAAAATCCAGTTCCTAATATATAATGCTGAAATAGAAAAACTCTGAAAAAAAGACAAAATTATAGTGCGTGTAACAGAGGAAACCATCAGAATAATAGTGATGTCAATCAAAAGTGCATGTGATGACGATTCAATGGCTGCAAAGTTACTGACATAATTTAGTAGTAACAAAGCCTCTAGCAGATACCGGTGAATTTAAGTTTGCTGTATCTTATAATATGCGAGTCGCCTGTATAATTGACTTGGGCTTTACTTCTGCTTAATTTGTTAACAGCCCTCACAGAAGGTATCCAGAGAATGCAAAATGAAATTTTTGTTAGCTCAAATCATACTGTCTCATTTGTAAACAAACATAAAAACTTAGAAACATAAATACATCTTTGAGAGTGATTCTTAGTTTGTGTAGCCTCACGGATCTAACTCTTGATTTTCTGTCAAAAGTTTATGGAAAGCATTTTAAGATAAAGTAAAGCCAGGGGAATTTCATACTAAGCTAAAAGTATCTTATATGAAAGGTATTACAATCTTTATTACAAGTATGTAACTTCCCAGTCATTGATAATGAACATTGTGCATCCAGAATATAACAGCTAATATTGCTTTTAATTCATGGAGAGGTTCATCTGTTTGAAATCTGAGTGAATTTCCATGTGCAGACCAAAATTGGCTTGTACACAACATTTAGATGTGTCTGCCTACACAAACACCATTCGAAAATACTAAATTGCAAATTTGTAGGCTTCCAGAGACTTTATGAGAGTTATTTTGATATGCAGGGCTGGTCAAATTATTTCACCTCTTTTTTAAAAAAAGAGAAAAAATCATCAATACATAACATATTTTGCATTGCAAGGAGATTTGATTTTCAATAAAAAAGACTTGCAAATGCCTATTTTGGTATTTTCTAAAGCAAATACCATTCATTTTATTTTGAAATTGCTCTCATAGCTAATTAAAATTATTTAGTATCTGCATATAATCACTCAAATTTCTATCTCAGTTTCACATGGGAGAATTTCTGAAATCTCACACGTGATTGTGTAACAAAAGACAGTTTCCCACCTACCTTGGTGTCCATTTTGAGATTAATAAATGTAGTGTGAAGTGTTATCCTGACTTGTTACACTAGGAAGACTTTCAGAGAAATTCTTTTAATTTCAATGTTATGGAAGACAAGACACTTAAATGCAAGCCTTACTAAATAGCATAATATCCATGATACTCTAAGCACCACTGTATGGACTTCAAAGAGCACATTTCAGTAGCATACCTGAAAACAAAATTAAGATACCAGAAATAAGGTTTATTGATTGTTCCTTTATATTGCCAGCTTCAGACAGAGGCCCCTTTACCCACAGCCAATGTATATTTTCTTCTGCATAAAAAATGCAGAGCCCTGTTCAGACTAGGGGAGTCATCAGAATACAGCAAACACTCTGTGACCAGTGCTGGACTAATTGGAAAAGGAAAGAGATTGACTCGTTGCATCTTTGCTCCCACAAGCTGACTGTGTGACAGTCATGAACTTTTATCTCGTGGATCCCTGTTTTACCCTTCTTGTTATGCATAGAAGTGAGGGAATAGGTATTTGGTTCTTTAACATGATTTCAGGGAACTTCTATGATTTAAATCATCTGCTGTCTCATATCACAAGCTGTATGAATTAATGAGCTTTGGTTGCATTCAAGGCTACAAATTCCAGAAAGTATTGCCGTGATCCTGCAAATCTAAAGATAAAACTGGGTTCCTGGTCTTTCAAGAAAACTCTCTGTAAAGTGACTATGCAAGTTGGATGTGTCTGAACACAGTATTTGACCTGTTTGTTCCATGTTCTCATTTTTCAAGCACAAAGAGGCTTTTTGGTTGCATAATTTCAGGCATGTTAAACCCCATTCTCAGCAAGTAGGAAGAAGCAACGTTGTGCTGTGCAACAGAAATTCTCAAACAGAAATACTCCTGTGCCCCATCTGGCAGAGCCACCATATCTGAAAGGTTGACTGAGCCACTGAGCTGGATGGCTCAGGTTTACCATTCCTGGTAACTGAATTGTTATTCCTGAAAGCAAGTACCAGGAGAACTTGATATCCAGTGTGCCACCCCATTCTGGAAATCTGGAAGCAGCAATTTTCTACTGAAGTACTAATGGTAGTGGATGGACATTGAGTAACAGAGACAGATGGATAACTAGAATGTGTAAAAGCTACAAGAGCAACTATTTAGAAAAGTTGACAGCTATAAATATAACACATTGAAAATTAATTTACAATGTTCAGCCTGTCTGTCCCACTTTTCTGTCTGGGACCTATGTTAACATTATACACTTAAGACATTATATCATTATTCTTATTTTAATGCATTTCATGCTTATAGATTTAATATAAACAGAGGTGCTGACAGGAGCTTCAGTTTAAACAGGTTTAAATGTGAATTTGACTTTATGATTCTCATCAGGGAAAAAGACTAAACAGTTTAAGTTGATTAAATTTTCTTAAAGCTGCAGCTAAATATAATGAAAGCCATTTGTGCATTTTTTTGTAGGAAAATTGAGTGTCTCAATGTTAGTGACTGACAGCTTCATGCAAAGAATTCTTTTCTTGTGAAACAGAGTCAAAACACTTTCCATTTTTCATAAACTTCTGCTAGGTAGTTTCAATTTTCTGATTTTTAGAGGAAGCATGGCTTTCCCATTTAAGTGTGGGCTTATTAGACCAAACTATATATGTCAAATTACTAAAAAAATAAATCATACTAGATATTCCTTAAATATTATGTTTTCTTGTACTATGGACATAACAGTGATCAATTTTTTCTTCCTTTTTTTTTAATTAAATTTCTCCTTTTAAAATTTTATTTGTCAAGTGTTCTGATTAGGTAAAGCCTACAGCTCTGATTCAGTCTGAATACCTGCTTAAGCATGGACCAGATTTCAAGCATGCTCAGTCACATGAAAAAAGGTGGTGGTGTGAGCTTAGAAATAAATACAGAAGTCAGGCTCAGGCTGAAGTTGGTATGTGTTTACTCTTGCATAGGAGAAATGTCCTGTCCCTGCTCTGCAACAGAGCCATTTAAACTATATTTAAGAGGAGTACTGTATCCACATACAGACTTTTTTGTAGTCTGTTCCCTGGAACAGGCATTTGGGTTGCACTGTGTGGTAGATGCATTTTGAATGCCATTGTCTTCATTCACTGAATGGACATAAACCCTGTAGTATTCCCAGTGGTATGGTGTTCTCTAATTGTTAGCTATTTACTCATCCCAGTGTGAAAACACCCTCCTTATGGACAGGTCACCTTGGGAAAAACCCAGGTGTATTGGCTCAAGGGTGAACACCTGAGAAGGACAAAGTGCCACTTGGCCAGTCCATGAGACCCTGGACTGCACCCACACACACGTCAGTGTTCTCAGAAGTGGAAATCTAGGAAAGCTTCAGCTTTACTTTTGTTCAGAAAGCGATTCGTCCTCTTCCTGTTCTTGCAAATTACAGAAATGTGTTTTCTCAAAAACTCAATACTTTTTGACATGTTCTTGGGAATTATTTAATATTCTTGGCTCCAGTGTGCTATTTCATAGGACAGGACTCTGAGACAAATGCTGTGTGTCATTGAAAGGGTTTCTTTTTGAAGTTGCCTGAAAAATCAGATTAGACATTACAGACTGTGTCACTTTTCAGTGCACGTTATTAAACTTGCAACATCTTGCTGCAAGTTCGTTTGACATCTTTTACCCTGTTGGTGTTAAAAGTCATGCAAGTCCGCTGATTTTAACTTTGAAAAATAACTTTCCATAATAAATCAGTTTAAATTATGTTCCTGGTTAAGTGATAACATGGATTACTGGCGGGTTCAAATACTTGGCCACTGGGTCCCTCTGGTATAATGAGAAATCACATCAGTACTCTGTGCCTCAGTTTACATTCACCTCTCCATGTACTGATTATGCCAAATCCTGTGTATAAAAGAAACGCAGGATCTTAGAAATGTAAAAGCAAAATTGGTTTGATTGAGAATGACCTTAGCAGTTAAAATTAATTTTTTCTAAAGTTAGGCTTATGTAGAAAATAAGAAAGATTCTCAGGTCTTAGTTCTCTTGGTGACCAAGAGTCTGCATTTAGGTGGAGATTGAAAAGTCTGTCAACCAGGTATGTTTTCAAATTTTCTCATGATCCACACAACCTGCATTCCAGCTATCACACTGAGCAACAGAATCTCAGCTGTTTTTTCACCAGCTTAAAAACCTGATTAGCTCTGTCATCCTCTAATTTTTGAGGCATATTTTTGGCACCAGTTCCTTCACTTCTTGGCCATTTTTTTGAGCATAAAATAAGACCATAGCAGCTTCCAAACTTGCCAGGCCTGCAAAAGGAAGTATCCTTAGGGATAACTGTCTCAATATTTGGAAACATATTCCTCTGGTGTCACTAGACTGCGAGTTTCCAAGGATATCTTTGGATAGTCCCACTATTAGATTTATGCAGAAAGTCAGAGAGGTCAGTGAGTGCATGGGAAAAAGGATCAGTAGAAGCAGTAAAGGCAACCATATGTAATGATTCATTCCAGTAAGCAATTTCATCCTAATGAAAGTGACCCTGGAACCAGTGCTTGCACTGTTGCTTTGCAACTCTTTCAGGACAAAGCCTTATGTGTCTAATTTAAGGTCCACCCATTGGTGCATTTGATAGAGTGGCTTAAATGAGTGATTCTCCTGGAAGCACTGTCTCCAGAGCTGTTCTTTATGCTGGATTGGGCAAACATCTCATCACCTGGTGTGAAATACTGTCTTATCTGCACTAACATGGGACAATAATAATGTGCTTTGTCTTGGAGAATGGAGATACTAAATACATGTATTTAATCAAGGCTTATTTTTTAGTAATGGGATTCATTTATATATTTGCTGTTACTGGAGACAGCATGAAAAATCTGGCAAAGGAACTTCAGTGGTAAGTGGATTTTGTCTTGCATAAAGTGACCATCTCTCTGTCAGCTATCAAAACTGTGAAAGCATGCTTGGAGCCACCCCAAATATAACAGTGCTATTAACTTCCTCTTCACTTAGCCATAATTGCCTCATGAACTGGAATGTACAACAAACTGGCTTTCTTGAAGGACGGAAATCTTCTTTTCTTGTTGTGTAAAATAAAATAATATGTAGTAAATAAAAGAAAGCTTTTTAATTATAAGCAAGTTCCTATTTCTGTAAAGACTTTATAGTGGAAAGTAATAGGTGTAGGTTAAAAAAGAGAGAGCAGAAGTGGCCTGTGACAAGACATTAAAATATTTGCTTGAATCCAATCCACCCACCCACTCATTTGTAAAACATGCAGTTAACTAGATCTTAAACAAAAGGCAGATAAACAGCTGGACACTAAACAATTAGCAATAAAATTGGTCATGAGTACTTTTTTCCCTTTGTTTGCAAAATTATTGTGAAAGAGGAAAAGGAATCATACTGAATGCCTTTCTTAATGTATATTTTTAAAATGCATTCACAGAAACATGCAGTTTAGAAATGCTTTGGGCTGCATGTTTGTATCTGCAATACCTCCTCTGACAGCAAAGGCCACACAGGCTGCTTTGGAATATGGAGCTCTTCTTTCCAGATTTTTTTTTTTCCATTTTTCTTCTTTTGAATTATATTCTAGATCTTAATTCTAAACCTGTGCTATACCTAGTGGGAACAAGCATACACCCAGAAGAACTGCAGAGAGCATGGATTTTTAATTTATTTAAAATTCTTTCAGACATGGATCTTTTATTTGTGCATGTTAGCTCATAAGAAGTACAAAAGCACTTTTGAAACATAGTGGATGGTTTTGCTGCTTCCACCTTCAAATTCCTATGGTAAATAGTGCAAAGACTCCAGGAAAGTTTCAGCAGGACTCAATTGTAAATCCTTCAGGGATGGGGACCAGTTGTATATACCTGTAGCATTTGAAAAAAAAGTTAATATTATAATCTCAGACTTCACTGCAATATAGGAGATGTCCCAAAGCCTCTGCCTAAGCCAGGACAGTTTCTGTATCTAGAGCTAAACTTCGGGAAGCTCCAAGGGCTTGTTTTACAACAATGTGTAAATGTACACTGCAAATTGCTCTCCCCTCAGTCTTTCTGTGGTGTGAGCACTTGTTGAATTCCAGATCCATCTCACCACCGAGTTAAGTCAGTGATATGCAAGGTGGGACTCACCTGATCAGTGCTTGGATGTAGCACGGGGGGGATATGGATGTCTGAGGCATTTGCTGTGCTTCCCTTAGGTCTGTGTTTCTGCCACAATCAGTGGAGAGAAACAGCAGAGGAGGTCATCTGTTCCACATATTTACCTCAGGGTGAGAGGAACTGGGGCGTAAGAATGGTTGAATATGCTTGTTTTGTTTCCAAAGCTTGTCTGTCTGAGGAATAAGTTTGGGATATTTATGGAAGAAGGGTATTTTCTGCACACATTTGTGATAGAGAAACTTGTCTCAGTGTATGAACACAGAGCACTCCCTCACCCAGCAATTAACGCTGCACAGGTATGCAGGTACAATTAGAAAATTGTGTTGACAGCAAAAGTGTCACAACCAATATAAAAGAACTGTAAGACCTTTCATTACTCTGCAGCTATGAGTCCATGAAAATATTCCAACAAATATGGGGAGAAGCAATGAAAGCAATTTAATAAAAATGTTCATATTAATGTCTAAAGTGGCATCAGAGGCATAGTTTGACACAAACGTCAGGCAAGAAACCTTCCGAAAACTGTGAGCTCATATACAGACATGTGATGCTAGAAACTGCAGGGGGTTATTTTATAAGCATTCACTTAACCACTGCACAACAAAAATGTAACACTTCACTGTTGCTATTCTCACATTTCATAACAGTGCACAGAGAATTCCATTTTGGTGTTCTCAGAATTTATGTTATGCCTCCACTGAAGAGAATCTCTAATGCACTGTTCTGCTGGCATGAAGGAAATTGTCACTTCCATGTTTGTTGGACTCAAACAACCTTTTTGAAAAGGATCCCATGCTGACGCTTGTGTTGTTTAGGGGCTGTATCAGGAAATCTGCTCTTCCTTCTTGGCTTGAGAAAACTAGGAGAGCCTGTGCACTTCTGAATCAGCTTTTCCCTACCAGCTGCCTTTGGTGTGACATGTTCCAATGTCCTTTTATAGTGAGAAAACAAACATTTTGTAGTCCTTTCTTACTGACTTAATGAAGCCCATGTGCACCTTGACTTCCCCATTTTCATGGGGTGTGGTGAAGATCAGAGGTCTTTCCTCACCCACCGGTATGATGTTAATGTGGGATTTCTGGAGACCAGTTTATTCTTTTTTCTTCTTCTTAGGCCTCCCGTGCCTTCTATATTGCAAACAATCAAAAGTTTAAATTTTCAGACTTGTGGCTCTCTCTGATCAGATAAACTGAACTTTGCTGTTTATCAAACCCTTGTAAAAGTTTGCCCTTTTGTAAAGATCATTTTCCAAATAAACTACTTAGATTTCAATCACAAACTTGGATCCAGCCAAGCACAATGAGCTGCTCTGCAGCACTTAGATCTGAACTGCATTTCTCTGCACTCTGGGGAGCCAGTGATTAAAGTGACTTTCCATCCATGTAGACAACCACAAGTGGTTTGAAGACTTAGAGTGTCTTCACAAATGCTACATGTAGTGAGTTTTCTTGTTCCAGCTCTCACCAATTACTTAAGTGACTATTGAAATGGTAGCCATGTATTTTTAATCCAATCCAATACTCACTGAGGTTACTTTCAATAATAATATAAATCTAAGTTTTTACAGAAGGATTTGTTGTAATAAAAGTTTAAGCATGTCTGTCAGAAGCTAAATTTGATACAACTGAATTCTTGATTATGAATTGAATTGAGCAAACAGAGTACTTAAGCAAGCTTTTCTGTCTTCTGAACTATGCAGTCTAGAATTCCATACCAAAATAAACACATATCAGCAATTTACTAAGTGTGTGAACAGCTTCTAATGCTGTGTATGCTTAATTTTAGTCACAGGAACAATTCTGTGGAGGATTCATTTAGATACATAAACCTAAATTCAAAGATGGTCTTTTATACTTAAATTGCCTAGGTGAAATCCTATGATTACTAGAAATGAAAATGCAGGTTCTAGGTAATTTGAAATGTCAGTTTATAGAAACATCCCTTGTTCCTATTTGTGACTGATGTGAATATTACTTCAGCACTGTTATAGAAATTGGCTGCCTTACTAAAAAAAATGTATAGGGTAAATACAATAAATAATTACAACTTTCTTCATGTCTTAAAAGCTGAAATACACATCTGCTATATGGAGAAGATATGTGTATTTTCATTGTTATACAGATTTCTACTGGGACATTCTATGATTATACACAAAGCTTAACTGAAAATAGTATGGAGAGGGATTATCAGAGAATCTGGATATTGTTAACCACAATCAATTAAAAACTTCACAAGCTGAAAGTGTAAGTGCAATTCACTCTGTTTGAATACACCTGTTTATTCCTAAGAGACTCTCTTAACTACAACAGGCTGCTTTGTGGGCAAATCCTTTCTCAGGATCAAAGCTTAAAGAACGAGAAATGTTCATATATATTATACTAAAGAATACACTGGAGTGCTTTCTTACCAGGATGGAATGCAGCCTAGCTCAGCCTTTGATGAACAGCAGACAGTTGTTCAACACCACCATTAAAGAGTTTCTAGCATAACATCTCATGCCTATATAAGCAAACAATTTGTCAAGCAGGAAAGAATAATTCTGGTTCTCTGCCATCTGCCCGTTTAGAAGCTCTTCCCACTTGCAGCACAAACTGCTTAATTCTGCACTTAACAGGGCAGGAGATACTGTTGCCAAAATTGCTATCTGGATTGCCACTTATTTGTTTTTGTTGCCATAGTTCTGCAATGAGCTTTCACAGCTTTTCACTTCCCAGAAAAAAATATAAATACAGGCTGCCACAAAAAAGGAGGCCCAAGAAATCTGAGAAGACTGAGGCAAAGCTGATCTCATTTGCATATACTTATTCTGAAAAATCTATGTTTCTCTCTTCTAATATAAAATGCTGGTGGGGAGGGATGTGTGGAGAATCAATCAATGGAGTATTCAGACAGAAGTTCAGAGTGAAACTGAAGAGAGGCAGAGAGACAGGCTGCTGCTATCAGTAGAAAACTTCTCATTTATTACAATAAATGCTCATTATTTCTATGAACCAGACCATTCATGATCCTTTGGTCAGGACCACTACAAGTAAAACATTCTACAAACAGAGCAGAAGATGGTCCTGGTCCCAGAGGGCTTCTAGTTACAGTCAACAGCATAATTAGAGATGTGAGAGAACATGAATGAGATGTTGTGGGTCAATATGGTGTTCAATGTACTTCTAAAATATATTTCAGCATCTAATGAGCAGATGAGGCAGCATGGGGAGCTCGGCAGAGCCAGTTTGGGAATTTCACAAAAAATGTTACTTTAAGAAATTAACCAGGAACATAATTTACAAGAATTCCTTGGTGTCAGAATGGGATGAGCTCTTTAGTAACATCGTGCTTTTACAGGCCTTGACCTATGACGTTAATGAACAAATAAATATTCTTTGAAAAGTTTCAAGATAGTGCTATTACAGGTAATACAGCTGATCAAATACTGTTGCATGGACCCATAACAGTTACCTGTCTTGGGCTTTTCTTCTGAATAATGAATCTGACTTTCTAATAGACAATAGGTGTTAAATACCACCTGTGTTTCTTAACTGGTTATGGGGAGGCATAATATATATATATGTCTGTATATATATCTTTTCCATATTCTGTTTTTTTCAGATTTTTTTTCTGACCTCTGAGTGTGTTGAGGTGTATGAAGGTTTTAGGCAGAAACCTGCAGTGTTAAGTTTATCATCAATAATATTAATTTTTGCTTTTTGATAGCATATGCAAATCGTCTTTAAGAGTCAGTGTGGTTCTCATTTTAAAATGAAAAATACACAGTTAGCTACCATAAAATAGTAACAAAGCCTTAAATACAAAATAAAATTCAGCAAATGTAAAATTTAACACAGGCACATGGAAAATATTTGCAATGTTTCTTTGTGGCCATACCTAATAATAAATAGATTTTCAGAGTTGTTAAAAAGACATGTGTGTAACGTGTATTAGAACTGACAACATACATTTACCAGGGTTGGGCAGGATCATTTGTCAGTCAAAAATGCAGCCCTCTGCACTTACTGCTTTTATGTTGTACATCATACTTGATTTTCAGAGCAGACTTGGAAAAGGCTCCAACCTCTTACAAGGCAGAGTGATCAAGTTGTCCTAATTAGGAATTTCATATCAAGTGTTCCAGAGGTTTGGCCCCACACTCATTCACTGGAGGAGCTTTGCAGCCTCTGCACTAAGGGGATCAGTGTGTCTGTTGGCAGACGGCTTTTCATCATCTTCTTTCCTCTCCTTGACTATAAATACAGTCTAAACAAACATTCATATGGCTTGTTTCAGAGAGTCATATACATCAGGTGTTCCCTCCCCTGAAATACTTTCGTGCTGAAATTGTTCGATGATCATTCACTTGTTCTCCTCCTGCTTCCTTTTCCAATCTGTTCTTGTTCCCCTGCCTTCCTTTCTTCTAATTTCTTTTCAGCAAGGAAAAAGCAGTGAGTGATGACTGAACCAAACGCTTAAGCAAATGGCTGACCCCTTCCTTGGCACTCAGCTCATGGAAGAGATTGAAGGGACCTCCCTGACTGTGAAATGGGAGACAGAAGAGAGACCCCTGGACTTCATTCTGTAAGGGCTTGTCCACAGTCTGAATTAAAGGAAACACAGTAATGATTCCTGGAGGCTGGTGCTGTGTTGATCAAGTGCGGCTTTTCTTAGCTTGTACAGCTCCTGCACAGCACAGGCAGCAGTGATCTCTCTTTGGAATGCTTCCTAGCCAGGTTCCTGCTCAGCAGCTGCTGCAGAAATAAGAATATCAAAAACATCTCTTAGGGCGGGTGGATGCACTTCAAAGAAACCCGTTATTGCACAGCAACCCTTGTAACTTGGACATGTCCCTGTATCACACTTTCAGTGCAACCCAGAATTTATAATGCTGAAATTAAGAGCATTGGTGTAATCATTGCCACAAAAATGTTACTGTGTATTTGGGATATCTCTAGGCATTTGTGATAGGAGTACTGTTTGTTGCACGTTGGCTTTCTGAAGCAAAGAGCTAAACTTCAGCTATGTGTCTGCCAGAACTCAGTGAATTTGGATTGAAAGTGAAGCAGCAGCACATACATGAATAATTTTCTTTATTCACTCTCATTCTGCCACTGCTGGGTCAGAGTTTTTGGCAGGAAGGTTCTATATCTATATCTGCCAAAAGCCCCACATTCTAGTGTGCAGTGTATTCATGGTGCACATAACATACATGCAGCAGTCTGCATAAATGCTTTCAATTGGATCAATCAGAAGTGATTTAGTGCTTCTGGTAATAGAAGTCTACCCAGTGAGTCACATTTTCAGGAGAGTTCAGTATTCAGCAGTTCCCAGTGAAATGATTACAGCCGTTGCAGCCTATCTGTGAGGCTGAGTCCTTTCAACCACGGACTTGAGCTATTCTGAGCACAATTCCACGCAATGAGCTGCTGCAAATTGAGGTTTATTTTTCAGAGGCAGGTATTCAGTTGTCTCCTTCTGTCTTTCCCCAAAAGATGATTCCTGCCAATTGCTGAAAAATGGTGTGGAGTTTCATAAATGCTTCTTGCTTCATGGTGAATTTTTCCAATAGAAAACCCTCTTTTTTGAATTATGCATTTTATAAAGGGAAAATATACTTACCCATTAGCCATGGTGCCCATCTTTGAGGGAGGGGTTGGTAATACTTCTTATGCTTTGTGGCAACTTCCTAATTTACTGTGAAACAAAATCTCTGTTCTCTGGGCAGTGCTGGGAGCCTTTGCAGAGCAGGAAGGGGCAGCGGTCCAAGCGAGCTGCCTAAGGCTCCATCTTGTTTCAGTAGCTCAAGACCTGCCCACTCCCAGCTCTCCAGACACATCTGCTACACTGCCTGTGCCCAAGTGTGGCACCAGCAGGAAAGTCTCTATGAAGACAGTGCTATTTAAACATTTTATCAGAAGAATACACTCTATCACCCAGCTCTGAAATTATTTTGAAACATTTTAATTGCAGTGTTGGTTTTCTGCAAATTATATTATGGGTCAGAGTTCTCTGGATGTTCATACGTTGCAGGACTGCAAAAAAGGTCCAAATTTGCAGGTTTAACTTTCATGAAAGTCCCACTGAGAAGTAACATGAATATTATTATTTTTCCAGACTAGTATTTTTCTGTATTTCTACTACCTTTTTCTTTTTAACACATAGTCCATTAGAAATGGCCTGTGGCTGTATTTATGACATGAAGCAGAACAAGTAGATTTGATTGTGTATTTTGTAACTGAAGCTACACTGCTTTCTACCTTGTTGCTTATGGAGTAACATGATGTCTAATTTGACTAATTTAATTTCAACCATTAAAAGAGCAAATGTGGGGAAAATGCAGTAATTGACAAAACATAAATTATTATTTCCCTGAAGCCAAAGTGTCACTATGTAAAAATTAAGTTATTCTTTGATTAGAGATTCCAGGATTAGGTTCCACTCTTTTTTTTTTTTTTTCTATTTGTATTTTAGTAATTTTTGTGCTTTATATATTTTGAGGAAAATAAGCAAATTTTTTCAAATTGTTACTCTACAAACATCAGCAAAAATTTTTGGTTTCATTAGTCATAAAATAGGAAGCTTCTTACAGTTTTTTGTACAAAATTTTTTTGTGCAGGCAGCTATTTCTGATCAAGATACAACCAAGTAAGAAGAGAAAAAGCCATTATAAATCCTCTCATTTGCAGTGGACAAAACAAGTAGGAAATATAGAAAATTTTGTTTAGATAAGAAAATTTTCTTTGTTTTTATTCTCTACTGATTCTACAGTGTCTCTGCTTTTAAACAATTAACAGAGAGTACCAAAGCCTCCCTATTCACAATCAAAATATTCCTGTCTAAACCAAACATATGTGACTTGTGATATGAAGCCTTCAGTTCTTAAAACATAATCAACAAACAAGAAATATTTACCTTTGGGCCTGGAATGGGAGATACAGAACTGTTGCCACAGAGTTCTTTGCAACTTTCCCAAGAAAGCTTTACCATTTTGCCTTTTATTTTTTAACATTTGTATTTTAAGCATCTGTTTTAGCCTGATAAACCTGGGGGTATCAGTAAGGGAGTTTGAAACATATGTATTCTAAGTATTGGCTGGGAGATGTGTCATTGCTTGTCAGTGTCACAATGAGTATTAAAATAAAGGCATGTTTATGGGAATTGGGAGACCTTGGCCCGTTCCCATTCCTGTCACTCACTGCTGGGTGACCTTGGGCAAGGCACAGACTCTGGGCTTCCTCTCAACTTCTCTGTGCAGGGCTGATTCCGAGTACCTTTCCTTTATGGATACTTGTACAAGGTCATGTTATTCTTTGAGGGTGTTCTGGAAGTTACTTTTCTGTTCCCCATCACCCTGACATTCATGCACTCCCTCTCTAGATTCTACAAGCCAAAACACCCCTGTGAAGTAGCTAAACACATACAATGTCAGTATCTGCAACACCTACAGAGCGTAATTGTGCAACAGGCAACAAGAACCTAAATAATCACAGGCAAAAATTTACATGGAAAGTAAGGTGTATGTTTCCTATGCAAGAGAAGAGAGCACAGGATTTTGAAAGATGCAAATGCTCATTAAGTGCCACCTTTCTTTCATAGTCACTGTGTTCTGTTTCAAAGGGATTGATGACACTCCCCACGACATAAAAGGCCACGGTGTGGCCTTCCTGCTCCTGTACTTCTCTGATACTTTTCCTGGTGCACGTGGGCATGTCTGGATGTGGAAGGCTCCAATAAGGAACAAATACAAACAGCAGCACCACAAGTAAAGTCAGAGGCTGCAAGTTTTATTTTACTTTAGGCCACAGTAGAACATTTGGAATTAAATTTTCAGGCAGCCTGACAGTTGGATGGAGTTTCCCTTAACCAGATGGCCCTTCTGAATAAATGCTTGTTACTCTGTCTTTAGAAAGAAGAGTTTCACGTACATTCAATACTTAGGGTTTTGGAGAGTCAGTTTTTTTTAAAAAAAGCCCAAGGTAGAAAGTGAGGAAAGGATTAGAGAATAGTATGCCTGTCTTTGTAATCTTTTCACAGCTCTGGTTTTTGATGATGAATGTTCCTCCCTGCCCTCTTGCCTGAGCATCTGCCTCAGGAACAGTGCACACCTTCCCAGGGGTCAGCACAGTGTTCAGAGGGAGGGTGGGCTCAGGGCCACCCCCACCAGAGAGGAGAGGGGCCTTCTGCATTTAGTGGAGAACTGAACAACAATAGAACAGGATCATCTGTCACATAAAGGCTTTCAGGTTGGAAAGGCTGAGCTTTGGATTCTGCCTTTCAGTTTCTGTCACTAACAACTTCCCCTCTAACTTCAGCAATCAATATTTGCAGTGAGTTGCACAGCCCCAAAAAGAAGCCAATATACAGAAGAGCTGAAAATTAATCTGTTCATGCAGAGGTGGTGCTTACAACAAAACCAACAGAGAAATACAGAAGTGGCTCTAATGAGAAAAATGGTTGTGACATTTAGACAGACATGTGAATCTTGCATTTCCTCCCAGTGATGATATCAGCTTAGTGGGGCATAACCAGACAGCATGAGCTATTATGAAGATCATTGAAAAGAATTATTACTCACATGTCTATTATATATTTCACCAATACATCTTTGTTACTGCACAATTATTTTAAAAGGCTGCACATAGAAACTAAAATTCATTATTCTCATAGGAAACTCATCTGTATAAAAACAGAAATGAAAGCCAAACAGGCATATGTACATACAGCATTTCTATTACTAATCTGATACTCTCTGTGTACATATCAGTTACATCTGAGCCATATTCCTGGTCCTCAGTTCAGTCACTGCAGTGCTGTAGCCCTGTATAGCATGTCACAACTGGCAGCCATAAACTTCTAGTGAAAAGTTTTGTTTTGCATCATTTGGGGCTGTGTTCTTAACTGAGTTATAACTGAATTCTTGCTAATGTTCATGCTTTCAGCTGATTTATATAGGCTGATGTGTTGGCAACTGATTAAATACTGTGGAGCTTCTTTAAGCCAATGGTGCCTTCTACTGTAAAATCTTATTCCAAAATGTGTGCTAAGTCTGAGGACTTCCCTTTTTGATATTTTACCGCAGTGTATGACAAAGAACACTCGTAACAGTTGCATTTGGTTCTGACAAATGTAACAAACGTCTGTGATGTTTCCCTCTGATGTATTTTCCCGGGTTGCAAACACACTTAATGACACGCAGTGCTTACCTGGGATCCTTCCACCTCACTGTGCAGCAACTAGAATCGGGTCAGACATTCTCACACAGCTCATGCTGAAGAACTGCTCCCTCTGTGAGCTCTCAAAGTGTCTGTCACTTGGGTGAGATTTACTTGTATTGCTCATGGTGCACTAAAAACAGAACATGTTTTGTGTGGAAAAAAAATCAGGAAAGTGATTCTTTAAAGTAATATATTAAATTGAGCTATACCTTTAAAATGAAACAAAAAAAGGAACTTAAAAACTTTGTTCAATAAAATGTAATGATCTCTTAGATTTTGCAGTAAACTGATATTATTCTAATTTTTTTTAATCTGACACACTTTCACAAGAGCCTATTCTCTCAGCATAGCCCTCTGACATAGAGCTAATTTCAAGAAGATTTGGGAGTATGATGCAATATCAGCTGCGTTTGCATAACTCATCACTGTTTTCATTTGAAATCTCTTGTTAAGACTCATGTTACTGTTTGGAGGGTTACTCAGTTCTTTCCTTTTCAATGACTGGGCTGATCTGGTAAACTTATAAGTATATTAAATATGCTAGGAATAAAAAAAAAAGAAGCTTTAGAACATAGTAGATACTAGAATGTTATTCATATCAAATGGAAGATTTCAGGCTAGGATACTTAATTGATAATTCCAAGTTAACAAGTAAACAATGACTTTTGTCCACAAACAAATAACTTACAATGTCCGCATTATTTTCTTGCTGTTTAATTTGTTCCAATAATTCAGTTTTCCTGAATCCTTTTTAAAGTTTTTGGAACGAAAATCTTAGCAGTTCATTTAAATTTCTTTAAACACCAGCTAGAAAATTATTATCAGTTCAGTGTTTTAAAATTTGTATGTTCTCCAATATCAAAGAAAATCCAGAAAAAAAGCTCATTTTGCAAAAAGAAAATCAATATTTAGCATAATGGGTGTTTGATTTTTAAAAGCTCATACACCTCATATTCCCAGGTTGTTCTCAAATGGTTTTGTTGTTGAATTTGCTCCCATATACTGTTATAATAAATTTTGTTCTAGTTAAAGCATAAAACATCCACTTGTTTTCCATTAAAGATATTGTACAGAAAAATATGAAGTAAATTAAATCATCCTTTTATGCTCTTTCTCCTTAACTCCATTCAGTAAGTAATTTTAAAATCATTAAAATATCAACAAACATTTTTCAAAATGGTATTTATATGCTTAAAATACATTTTCTTGCCATCTACAGTAGTTGAAATGATTCAGTTACACTTAAAATATTTCTAAAGGGTCCCACAGAATTCCATATGAAGTATTATTCAGATCTGTCAACATTATATATTGACTTTATAAAATACCACTAACCAAAACTGAAAGCAGCAGGATTACATTGCAATTGTTCTCTTTACATATTAAAAACATGGTTAAATGACTATGTATGAGAGAAAACAAAAATTAACTACAGAATGTGTGATTAACGATTTCATTTGTGGGCCGAAGTTGCCGAGTGAATGGAGTTCATATTCCTGGAAAATCAGCAATGTCCAGGGCAAATGTTAAGCTGAAATAGACAGCCTTTTAAATCTGTTTTGCCATTCAGATGTATATAATCCACAGAGTTCTGACAAACCTGGGCCTTGCAGACCTTACAGATTCAGCCCAGAGTTCGACCAGTCAGGTTAAATTTCCTGACCCACTTCTGCTACTCTGATTGTGGCCATTGCTCAAGAAAAAAAAAAAGGAAAGAAAAAAAAAAATACACCCACACATGGACTTCCAAAGGGATCATCATGGAAGTCATATTTCTTTAATGAAAATTCTTATTCAACCTGCTATTAAAGAAATTAATGGACAAAAGAAAAATCTTGAAACCACCCTCGGTAACAGTACCGGATCATGTTTGCAGGGAAATTGAGTTGAGAATTTTCTTCTTTTGCATTGGCTTTTTTTTTCCCTATGAAGGAAAAGCAGTGATAAAACATGGAGTGAGTGCTCAGAGCAGAGAGGCTGTAGAAATCCACGCGGGTAAGGGCAGCATGAGGGTGAGCACGCGTGTTGGGGGCAGGTCTGGAGCAGGTCGGTGCTGCCTCCACAGCTTCCCCGCAGGACCGTGTCTGGGGGCCAGCACGAGGCTCTCTCCAAACCTCCCCTCCCTTTGACAGCGAAATTAGGCTGTGCAACCTGATTTCATGAGGTTCTGCAGGACATTCACACAGCCCAAACAGAAACAAAAACCTACCTGGTATTTTTCTGGCAAAACCCAAGCTGATCTTACATGAAACTTCCTTATTTCTTCACCTGACAGGTTTTAAATACATGTAATGTACGTGTGCGATACCTTTGTTTTGAACATCTGTCGTGAGATTAAAATAAGATTTAAATTTCTGGTATGCTATTGATGTGCAAGAAATGTAGGATAGAAAGCGTTATTAGCTATCTGCTCGTTGACAAGGGGGCAGGATTAGGTTTCTTTAAGGGAATTACACTTTTGATGACCCCGCTACATATAAAACATGTTAGCTAATGGGGGTGCAGAGGGGGCAGATTTAAGTGTTTGATCAGGAAATCCTGCATGAGCATATTGGATGGAAATTTGATTAGTAACCTTAGTGACAAGGGGATCAGATCCACTTTCTACATACAATCAGATCTGGCAGTACATGCTTTTTTGTCTCTTTGAAGGAAGGGAACATTTGTACAGAATCAAGGCAGCGTATTGGATAATTTAAAAAGCTGTTACATATTGAAACCTGGAAAATCACCTTTTTTGTTTTATTTTGGAAATATGCTTGCAGTTATCCTGGTGTGTTTTTTCTTACCCAAAAAAAAAAAAAAANGCTTTTAACATCTACAAGAAATATTTTATAGAAAATAGGCTTTTTCTAAAACTACTTATATTTTACCTCAGTGTTGTAAAGAATGTCAGAAAAGACTAGAATGAGAAAAATGATACTTTTATCTATATTTGCCTAATATTTGTGTAACAGTGTCAATATGGTTTTGTACTGGTTGTAAGCATTATATCTGTTGAGAAAGCTGACTTAGTTTTGAAAGGCAGCTTATTTTTTTAGATCATTAAAGCATACTATCAAGTTTTCAACTAACGTGTTAAAAATAAATATTTCTGTGTTTTGATAGCAAAGCTTTTTTTATTTGTGTTTGATTTTTGAAGGGTGCTCAAACTGGCTGTAGAAAGCAGAAGGCCTCCCTTTTCCTTGGTGAGAAGTGTAAATTGAGGATGATAATGTGGTGACGCTGACTCTCACTAGCCAAGCATCTGGCCCCAAGTGTTTGTTTTATAAAGAACGGAGGCAAAACGAACCACCTCCTGCTCTCCAGTACCTTGTGCATGAAAGGACCACTATTGCCTGTGGCTGCCCAGGGGTTTTAGTGCAGTGCCCCAGTTGTGCTTTGCTGCCACAGCTGCCCATACACAGTGAGGATAGAGCAGCTCATGGAATGCATGTGGGTCCTTGGCTGGGAAGAGCTGTGTCCTCTGCTGCGTGTGAAGAGGCAGCAAGGTCTGGTATGGGCAATTTTGCTGATAATGAACCACCATACCAGAGTAGAAGACCAGATGCAAATGCTGGCTCTGCTACTGACCTTAGACAAGTAATTTCCTACCTCTCTGCTCCTTCTTCCGCTGACCAACTCTGTTTTGATTTTCAGTTATCGAGGGTGGGATGAGGCTTTGGAACATCTACCACATGTCAAGACAGTGTTTACCATCAGTGCCTGTCAGACTGTGGTTGAGCATCAGGATGCTACTGTGTTACAAATAAGATTTAGTTATCACAGGAAATCCTGGCACCTGGCAAGGCAGGCTGTTCCTGTGCTTCAAACTGGGTCTAGACTTTAGCTGTCACTTACTTGGGATTTTCATATTTTTAAGAACAATAGTATGGAACTAGAGGACATGAAATCAGCCTTTGAGTTTGAAAAGGAAAAGCATGTCAAATTTTCCAGCATGTTGTGGAAAAAAATACTCAGAGTAACCTTTTTATATAAAGTCCACTGCTAGAAGTAATTAAGTAATAACATCTGATGACACAAGGACTGTCATCTGTTTAAACTCAAAAAACTGGAAAGCTCAAGGAGCCTGGATATCAGATAACAGGAGTGCCTGCATTGTGGAGCTTCTCAGCAACTCCATTCTTGATGCGAATTAGCGATTGAAAATGCTAATTTTTAAAAAGCCGTGCATTCAGAGAAAAATAGACAGCTGGCACGTGAATGGGTGTCAGCAGCCATGGACCTCAAACTGGCATTGCTCCCCTGATAGAGGTGGCACGTCTTTGCCTTTCTCCATAAAAAAACTGCAGGACAATCAGGTCCTGTGTGCATTAGCTGAGCCCAGATGTACATACAGCCTTGGGACACACAGAAGAATTGGCAATTTATTTTCTAAAAGTACTTAAATGAGTATTAGCCTTCCCAGTGAGTTTGATAACATTATTTATTTTATACAATAGTCTCAGGAGAGCAGCCAATACTTTCATTGTAATTAATTCATCTAATAGTTCAAAAATAATACACCCAGCAGTTTAAGGCTCCTGCCTTTAAGATACAGTAAATGTTTGAGCTTGGTTTTTTTCATTTTACTACTTGATGTCAAAATACTTAGAATTGTTTTCTCCTTATAGCTAATATTAATTTTTTTCTTTTTAATACTACGGTCCTAATTACAGAGAGTTATAAAGGAATGACAAAATATAGGGGAAAAAAGGGTTCTGATCGGATTATAAAGGCTAACAACTAACCAGCAAAGTGGAACTTTTTTTTAACACCATCCAATGATGTCACCAGTTTGAGGTTTCTCTGGGACTTTATTAAAATGTTTGTGACAGAGCCAATGTAAACCATCCTAAATCTAACACAGAGCTGAAAGGACTGATTTTAGGGAATGCAAAGATATGGATCATTGGGTCTGTCGAAGCAGCATCTTGAGCCAATTATTGGTGTCATCTTGAGCCAATTTAATCAATCCAAGGGGGACTCAAAGGGGGTGGGGGTGCAGGGTTGCAAGTGTTGGTCAAACATTCTGGCAAAAACGGATTTGTTGTAACAGCAACCAACCTCTGGTGTGTTGACTGACTTCCTGTGGCTCTGAGTTTGTGCATACTGTAAATAACCGATCAATCACTGGGCCTGCTCTTAGGCTTTTAATTGCTGGGTAAATTTGCAGATGATGTGATTGTATGTACACATATGTGAGCTTGAATTTATTTAAGACACTTCTAAAGGGGAGGTAATGTAGTGTAAAAGAACCTGAAATACCAGACAGTGTTACTTTCAAAATAGTAAAAGTATACAAATATATTTCTAAAGAGTAACATCTACTGACATTATCTGAGCCTAATCTTGCACACAAGTAAGCTTGAGAGTTGTAATTCCAATAACATAAACTGCTCACAGAGGCTACTCAGTTGAGGAAAGCTAATCTACAATGCAATTATTAGCAACAGAGAATTGAAGTGAGAAGTGTAGCTCTTAAACCTTAATACAGTGATTTTATTTTTCCTGTCAGACCCCTAGCAACAGTTTTCTGTCAGAAAATCTATGTGGGAAATTATTTAACTTAAAGTTTACTGGAAGCATCTTTTAAAGATGTTTGGTTTGCTTTTTTGTTTTAATATAGTGGTATGATTAAGAGAGTTTTCATGCGTTAAAATCCTACAAAGTCTCTCTCATTCAGTAACTTATATAAAAACAAGCAATCCTCCTCATCACTGGGATTTTTCACCTCGATGAACATTTGCAAGTCACGGTACTACACATACTCTCTTGTAACTACATATACAGTTGTAATTTATAATGCATCTGTGATTGGACATAATTGAAATTTTAGGTCAGAAATGCTTCCTAGTAGTTCTGAAATTTGCATCTTGGATTATTTAAAGGTAGAGACATGGTTAACGTCTATACAGTATGAACTGTGAGAATGAAATATAAATAGAGATAGGTAACTGTAAAGACAAAGAGTAGAAACCGTATATAAATCCATTCATATTAGATAAAATACATTTCTTACATGTGATAGATGTAGTATGTGTATTTTAAGTATGTCTCATAAAGATTATCTATCAACCAAACTAAATCAGTGAGAAGTGGATATTTGTTTTGGACAAGATGTCTTGGAAAAGCAATTTACATGTTTTGGAACTGTTAACACTGCAGCAAGTTATGTCACACTGCAGCACAGACACGACTGAATGCAACGGGCTGGAATGTGAGATGAGCCGATAAAACAAAAGCTAGAATTTAAAGAAGTACACGCTCAACTTCACTGTTGTATCCTTGCTGTTAAAACATGGCTCTTTGCTTTAACATATCCCAGCAGCTGAGGAAAAGAACACTTAGGTAAGTGTCCAAAAACCTTACTGCATTCACCCAGGGCCTGCTCTTTCCCTTCAGGATGCCTTTCTTTCTTGCTGCTAAATGCACACGTGAAAACAGCCATGAGCACACTGAAGCGTGTTTGTAGGGTGTTCACTTAGCTCTACACCTCTGCCATTTCTTCATGCCCACTGTGCTCAGTGCACATTCCTCTCCAGAGTGAAGAATGGAAATCTTCAGGTGGGCAGGCAAAGGCCAGTCACTGCTCTGTGTGCTCAGGGTGTCTCAGATCAGGTACTCCCAGCTCTGCAGCAGGATCTGCTTCTCACAGCAGTGCCAGGAAAAGGTGTGACAGCAGAGCAGTAACATTAAACAAAAGTAAGGTGAGTCATAAGTTAAATACTTAAATCATTTGAGATTGGATCTTTCAAACATCTTCTGTGAAAGTGTTTGTTTGTTTGGCAGTGAGTTAGTTCTGTATTTCACCAGCAGAAAAATAGTGATTTTAAGTGAAGGATGCAAGGTATGTCAGCTTACAAGAATCACATATAAATTCCTACTCTTCAATGCCTCCACAGCTCAAAAATATTATTAGCGTTTAATTTGTCAGTAAAAGAACATTTTTCTTATATTTATAAATAGTATACTTTCTATCACTCCTATCCAGTGTACCTTTTCATCTTCGATGCAGCAACATATTTGTGATGGTTCAACTTCAGCTATAATCCGCAGGCTCTAGGTCTGTAATTTATTATTTGCTCTAAAAGATCAGGTCCAGAGTTTAAACGTCCCTAGCTGAAAGTTTATACCAGTCAGGACAGAAAATTATTCTCTATGCCTAGGTTGAAGTACATTACTTCTTTATTGAATTAATTATGATAAGGATCATAACTTTAAACTAGGGGTGAGGTGCTGGCTTTCTACTAGGATTGCTTGAAGCAATTTTCATCTGAACATTTTTGTAGAGTTATTGAGTCTGGCAGGTCTGAACTTTATGAGAGAGTAACTTTCTCCACAACTTAAAAGAGGTTGGACATTGATCCAGGCAAAGGTTTACCATATCCCATGTCTGTAGCCAGAAAAATTTGCACTGCATACTGAACAAATAACTACAGAACCAAATTAAACACATCTTATGAGCTTTTAAAATAAAAGCAATGCTGGCCCTTTCCCTGAGGGATCGATCAGAGAACTAAATTAATATGACAGATTTACTTCTTTTTTGTTTGTTTGAAGTGGAAGTCTAAAATGATTTTTGGTCAAGGAGGAATTAGTCTACAAAGTATGTATACATGAGTCTATCGAACCATGTATATTCAGTGACAAATTTTATATCTCTATCAGATTGGAAAAAGTTGGGCTTCAAAAGCAGGTAAAGATGTTAATCCCACAATGACTGTTCCCCCCTGATTGGATTAAAAGGCCTAGGAACAACAGAAGGAAATTACGGATATTTGGAAACTTAAAAAGCAGCTAAGAAGAAGGAAAACATTCAGCTTGAGAAAAGCAGGTTCCAATAACTGTTCTGTTGTCTTGAGTCAAACACTCAGAGTTTTGCAAGACTATAAACAAGAGATCCTCTGGGAAAACTAGGGTTTAAGTGACTTACCTAGAATTACATAATAATTCTGTGGCTCAGATTGGATTAGGAATAATTCATTTGGGTGAGAGGTGACTATTTTTCATCCTCTTTGTGTTGCATTACCTATGTTAGCTCTATTCTTTTCAGAGTAAGAGAGGCAAGAGGCTCTCATCCAACACCAGCAGTCTTAAAACTGCTCAAACCCAGTAAATAGTTACTTAGTGTAGCACTTTGAAATTTCAGAGCTGTTTCTAAGGCTGAAACTTAACTGTGCTTTTTTTGGATGTTATTTTATAGTATAAAAGATTCATGTTTTAAATCTTCAGAATTTTCAGTTCTTTGGTTGCCCCTTTTATGCCACTGACTCCAACAACAGGAATAATGTCCAAGATATGGTTTGCTTTTTTATTTTGCTGCTTTTCCTAATTTCTGTCCTGGAAAGTTAAAAGTAGCAAATGGAGAGACACTAATCTGTAACAAAGCCCCTCTACGTTTACAAAACTTTCTGGCTGTTGAAAGAGCCCTAATAGCATTGTTTTCATATACATTTTTGTTTCAGTTCTGTAATTTGTTATGTGAAAAGTAAAAATAACTTTTCTATTACAAGGAAACAACAAGAAATCTACACCCACTTTGACATATTAAATTGTATCAGAATAATCTTGAGAGCTAAAGAGCTGAAGTAGCAAATACAGTTACTATTTAAACTTTAAAAGCATCACTAAAACCTTTGTCTTGCCCTGAGAACAGAGAGGAAGAATAAGGATATGCTGATCTACTACAAAGAGGTGGTAGAAACCTGTCACTACTCAATGGATTGGTATTTATGGGTGTATAAGACCATAAAATGTGGCCCCTCAAGGGAGCTAAACAGAGGAGGACTATGTCTTGAAAGAGAGAATTGGTGGGAGACACTAAATATGATAGAGGTCCATATAAAATTTGTAATAGTATCAAGTAAATAGTATGAATAAGTAGAGTTAGAAATGTTTATTTGTTGTTTTTCCCAAAATCAAATTTATGTGCTGCCCAGTGAATTTGACAAGCAATAGATTTAAAACAAAAACAAACAAAAAGGTTACTTTTTTCATGAAGTAACCATCTGATGTCTGGGAGTAAAACAGGGTCTCAAAATGAAACTACACACATTTGAGGAGGGTAGTCACAAGTGACATCTAAATAAAGTGCAGACTTACCCCCCGGAAGCTCTATCCATTGATTTCTGGGTGATGGGAGGTTACACTGGATAACAGTCTCAAATTCTGGCTGTCCTTGAGACCACGCTCTTGCAGCTGTGGAAGACTGTCTCTAGGCAGCCTTGCCATGGATGTCCACAGCCACCACCACTACTGGAGTGGCCACTGCCATTATCTTTCCTCTTATGCCAGCTATTTTTAAGAGTTCTACTTTATTCTGCACCTTGTTCCTTTTGACTGTGCACCCTGCCTGCATGGAAAACACAGCCTTTAATGTCCCTGGATCCAGTGCCACAATCAGTGCCATATGTAAGTGCTAAGAAGAATAATACAAGATAGAATTCAGAATGCTTTACTGTTCACTAAGAGTGTTCATTTAGTGTTTGAGATGCCCTGAGCAGTTCTTCATATGACAGCTCATTTGGAAAACCAGCACTACCAGGCCATTGATGTGGTTGTTTCATCTCCTCATGCCCTGTTGTCTCACCCTTTGGAGTTTGCACCATCCTTGGTGCCCCTTTCAGTCTTCTCTTTTCTGGCATCTGTGTGAGCTTTCGGTCCATTGTAGTTGATCTTCAGGACTAACAGACCTATGAATGTGAATGAGTGAATTCTTGGCTTAACATCTGCACTTGTAGCGTGTTTGTAGCCATAGGCAAGTAGAACAGTATTTACAAAAGATGGTGGAGTATCTCCGAATCCCAAATCACATGGATGTGTTCCCCATTAATGTGTTCCCCATTGGCAGTCCTCAAGGATTTTGGTCTCTTTTTCATACATGCCGCCATTTTGGCTCTCCCCTTTCATCCTGATCAAAACACGAGCTGGTGATGGGCAATATCACACTAGTCATGGTTTGATGGGACCATATGCAGGGCACCATCTGATCTTCACAGTGCTCTAGTTAGGCACTTACTTGGGCACCACTTTCCACCCTTACCTACATGAGTGCTTAAAGGATACCTACATTTTAGGCCTTTTAAATTTATAGTATATTTTCAAGTGTCTCATTTCTGCTACTGAACGTAACTAAGAAGACATGAAAAAGGTATTATGTCTCCCAAAGAGAAGACTCAATGTACACAAAGGTATGCACTGGTTGTTACTTTTTAATCCTTATTTATATCTAAAAAATGTGCATCACTGTATTTATTTTATAGTGTTTTATTTCAATTTATTTATACTTGCGTTGTTTCATTTCTGATTAAATGTAACTATAATCTCTAATATCCTGTTACATGGAAACAGTGTTTTTTTCTGCTTCTGGAGTGATGTCTCAGTCACTGACAGTGTTGTCCTTTACTCCAAAGAAGCAGTTTTGGTTTTTCTCCTTTCTACCTAAGTAGCTCACCCTCTGCTGAGAACCATTCCCAAAGTGATGTAATCCACTGAATTTCTTCAATCTTTTTTTCTTACTGCCAGGCATTGCCTTAGTTTGAGATGGTTGCTGCAATGTTGTTGCAATGTTTGGGTTAGTTTTTGTGAGTTCTCTCTGTATGTTGTCTCTTTTCTTACAGTATTTTGAATTCTGTTTAAGAGATACTGTATCAGAGCTGGCTGCTTCCAGAAACTCCATTCTTGGACAGCGTGAATTTCTTTATTTGGCAAATGTTCATTTCTGGATTTTCTTATATCTCTTTCCAAATGTTTTGCCCTGAATTTCAATAATTATCAGATCTTTTGTCAAGGACTCATCCCTTCCCCATAATTGGCTTCTTAGTTTATGAGTAGCAAAGTCTTTTATCACCATCCTTTTCTATTTTCCTTTGTTTTTCTTTATATCCTTCAGCTCAGGTCTTCTCATGCTTCTTTAATGCAATTAACTAATTGCTAGCTCTCTCCTCTTGATTAGCAGGAGCACCTAAAAGCGGCTGCTATCAGAAACCCAGATCAGTTCTGCCTGTTCTCCCTAAGGCTGGCAGATTTGGAGCACAGCTGTGAGAACGTTTGCAGGCGGAGGGCTCTGTCTGTCCACGCTGGTGAGTCCTGTTGAAACTGAACAACAGTCAGTCAGTCCCTGCTCTGGGCCTTCCAAAGCCAATCGCCTGTTTTGTGAGAGCGGTTTTAAAAAGAGTCGTGCCTTTTGATCATTTGTCAAGATTTTGTTTTGTGTAAACTATTTTGATATGTAAGATGATTTTTGAGAGCCTGAGGAAGCAACTCAGTTGATAAAAACACTGTGTTCAGTAATAACAGTGATAATGATAGTGAAAGACCCTGTGAAATGTAGTTGTGGTAGCAAATATTTCCCATAAAAGGGGGGTCCAAATCTCTTCTTTTTCCATGCTCCAAGGGGGCATTTCATCAGATGGAGAAAGCCCAATGCCTGACATGACAGTGGACATTCTGAGCAATGATTTCAGGCACAGGGTGATATTTTGGGGGCTGTCCGGGACAGGGCCAGGAGCTGGACTTCAATGATCCTTGTGAGTCCTTCCCAACTGAGGATACTCTACAATTCTGTGATCCTGTGTTTTGATCACACAGAGTTGAATTCTCTCAAAGGCCTTAGTTGCAAATTCTGAGCATTATTTTAAACTAGGTCCCTTTAATTCCACTTGCTAAAGGCAACCAAAGGTCTCCCCAACACCAAATTTTCTTAATTTTGCTGAGGATTTCCTCAGCAAAGTTGCCAGAGCAATTCTTCCAAGGGAGAGGGGAGTAAACCAAGGCACTGGTTCTTGCTCTCCACTAATGCTTCCACTTTTTCAGGTCTCTGAAAAAGAGGAGAAAAGAATTTTCTTCCATGTCTATTTCTTTAAGGTTGTAAATATAAGATGAAAGCTAGAGAAGTGGAGGGAGATGGTTTATGGGTGTTTTCTTTCCCCTCCATAATAAGGAACTGATTCATTATAAATGAGAAGTTTAATTTCTATTATTTCAGCACAAATCCTTTATATTGCACCAAAGCCTGAGTTTTCTTCTAAGGCAGCTGCAATGCTTTTCCCACAGACAGATGTGGAGTCCAATCCTGATATGCAAGACACTTAAAACTCCCTGAATTTTGCAAATATTTTTGCTGCATTCTGTTTTCCCAATAAATAGACAAAAAGCTGTTTGAAAAGTCTTTTTGCACTTTACATGAAGAATTTTGGCAGAAGTGCTGCATATTTATTTGGCTCTGACAATCAGCCTGGATTTATGCAGGCATTTAGCCTTTATCTTTTAGTTTAATAATTATCTTTTAATTTTGAAGTACTTTATTTTTTAATTCTGATAGTCCATACTTTGCCAATAGGGCTTTTCTCTTAGTGCCACCATATATTTTGTACAGATGCAGAAAGTCAAGTTGTTCTCTTAACACGCTTGTTTGTCTTTCTAATATATACTAATATTACATTATTGATGTTTCTAAGACTGTTTTTCATGTTTGGAAGCTATCACTGCATTTGATTTTAATTTTACCCTGCCTTTGTCCCTCTACTACAGATTAATGCTGTGTTTAGAAGAGCAGGCAACTAGTTTAATGACATTCTTAAGTCTCAGCCCAGATTAATTATAGCAGAGTACCATTTTTGCCTTAGTAACAGCTGAAGTGGATTGTGTCAACAAGATGGAATTTGACTCATTTGGGCTGTAGCACCCCTTTTTAGGGCTGCATGTGAATGATTAGGGTTACAGAGAGCATGTGGACAGTGAGTGTGTGTTACTGTGAACTCAGAGGTGGATGAAAAACATCTGCCTTACTAAGCATCCTTTTAGAGACAACCGTCCAAGATATGCCTTTTGAAATCAGCATTCTTGATTCTTTTTTGTAGCAGCCAAGGTAAGACTAACTTTCACCTTCCCGATAAACCATTTGTAGGTGTGATGCTGGCAGGGGTTGTGAACCTTAAAGACTGGGTATTATATTACCTGTTTATAGCTCGTGTCCCATCAGCAATCAGAATTTGTGATCTGTCATGAAAACATCAGAGTGCTCTGCACAGCCTTGATTTTACAGAACTGCTGGAAGAACGTGTTCTGGAACTAACTAGACCTTGGACAGGGCACTCAGCCTGTGTGTGATGGGGTACACTAGGCATAACATGAGGAATGTGTAGAATTTGCCCCCCCACACTTTTTATTTAGAAAAGCCACCAGTTGATCTATAGCATTTATATATAAAGGGATCTTCAGAAGGATTTGGGAGCTACTGGGAGAAACCAAAATACTTCCAAAAATTTCTTTGGATGTATGTCTGTACTTAGGACCTGAAACTTGAAAGCATCTTCAACCATTAAGGCACTTAGCCCTGTTATCTTAATTGACTTTCTAAATCACTCCAGAATCTGTGAACTTCAATCCCTGGTGCTCCAGCACTGAACTGAAAGACAGTCTCCCCTTGGTTCTTTGCACCAGTTTTGGTATTAATAACTTTGTAGCTCTGAACTTGACACAGTCTGGTCCAAATGCCAATAGGTCTGAGCTGCTGAATGCTATTTTTTTTAGTATTCTGTTATGGGTAACCAGATGAAATGTCACAGGCACTGAAGTCCAATTTAAATCAACTTTCATAATCAATAAGTTTCACTGAAAATGGCAAAGCCTGGTGAGAAAATACTTGTGATTTACCAACAATGTAAATCCCAGGCACCCTATCATTGTTAACAGAAGATCCTGTTCGAGGACATTGCAAAAGGATCCTACTTGTTTACATTTCTTATTAAAAAACAACTGATAGAATGAATTTGAAATTTATCTTGCCTGTTAAGGACAAGCCTCAACAATGTCAGCATGTCCTCGTATTTAAAGTCTTGTGAAAAAATAGATAAAAAAAAGAATATGAACTTCTAATACACACATTGCACATTCACATCAAATTCTCCTTGATACCAACAGCATGACCTGGGGGCAGTTATTTAGACACGATTTAGCTGGTGTCAACAAGATCTGAGCACATAGGAAAAGGCCGTGGTGCTTCAGACATGCTCTTAAGAGTGGGTTTGTTTTAGCATTGAACTGGTTGCTCAGTTCTAAATCCATGCTTAGATGCTCTGCTGCAGCTGAGAACTGAGCAGAAACCTGCTCTGCTGTAGAAACCAGTAAATCCTGAACTCTGATGCCAGATTAATGTGCACACTTTTCTGCTTGAAACCAATGTCTGCCCAATGCTGGCCCAGCTTTCACCCTTTGCTTTGCACACAGGTATTTTTACTGTGACATTTATGATGGCAAATCTTAACATTGCTGGGAATGCTGCTTTGAAGCAGAGATTTGTAATATATTAATGTTGGAAATCACCAAGAAACAGAAGCTGGAGGGTCCATGCTGAGGTTGTCCTAAGAGAACAGCTGACCTTATGAAATATTTTTACCATCTCTTTTTCATGAGAACTGCACATAGTTAAGTTTTAAGCTAAAAAGGAAGTGATGATTCTTAAGATAGAAGTAAAATCTAGGACTAGGTATTGCTAGAAGTCTGAGGAGAAACTGTGTTTATTGCTTGTGGTACCAACTGCAGGGAATGTGTCTGAGCCAGCTCTCTTTAAAATCAGGGTTTCAGTGGAAGTTAACGGTGAACAATGGTGTCTGCATAGTTTGTGCCCCACATTAAAGGCCAAACTCTCTCATGGTACAAACTGGCAAAGCTGTGCTCATGTCTTTCTAATTTAAAATTTGCTTCAGCAAGTGTGTTCAAATTGGCCTTTTTTTTTTTTTTTCCTTTGCCAGAGCTGAGCCCAAAAAGAGAGCTCATCGATCAGAGAAAAATAACATTTCTGTTTAAGGTCTCTGTTTCATTTAAATAGAAAAAGCCCTTAGGGGGGGGTACAGAAATAAAGGCAGAATAAAAGACCCTCAGGTTCAAAACCCAAAATCTTGCTCTCTGTCACAGAGAGGGA
Source organism: Scytalopus superciliaris (assembly GCA_013400415.1). Lineage (NCBI taxonomy): Eukaryota > Metazoa > Chordata > Aves > Passeriformes > Rhinocryptidae > Scytalopus > Scytalopus superciliaris. The sequence goes on from VXBX01004397.1 coordinate 60,217, forward strand.
AAGCTGCCCCTGGGTTTGCGTTTTCTGTGCCAGTGTGTGGAAGGTTTCAGTGGCTATTTCAGACACTGCCAGTGTTAACTTTGCTGGACACCTGAGAATAAAACAGGCTGGGTTTGCTGCAGGAGTGCTACAAGTGAGTGACAGGAACACGTGGCTGTAACCCTAAACAGGATTGTGAAGGCCTTTATCCAGAAGCCAAGTTTACAGATTTTGCAAAGACGTTAAACAAACACTGTAACTTTTAACATAAACACAATTAACTAATGTAAATATTTATGCAATTTTCTTTTCATTTCTCTCAATGCATATACTGCACATGAACCAGAGATTACCCTTAAACAGTTGGCTTTAGGATACCATTATCATTCTTATCAATAATTAAACTTCTCTGGAGGAAATAACTTCCTTGCTTAGCACAAAGACATCTCTTAAACTTAGTAACTGCTCCAGACGAGCTGAGGATTCATTCAGCTTCTTAGGCTGATGAGCTGTAAGGTACAGACAGCTCCATTCAAGGTTCAGAGACAGGAGTGGTTTTTTCTCACTGTGCTCAATCTTCAACTATTCCAATAGGACAACAGAAATTTTGCAGTGTGAAAGTAAGGGCTGAGTAATGGATATAGAAATTTCTCTCTTAAACCAGCACACAGAATTACTATAGTAGCCCTGATATAGCATTACTATAATCCCTACTGGCTTAGTAAGAGGTCTTGCTGTGAGAAACAGTTTAGTTGTGCAGTCAGATAGAGGCCCTGTACAGATACAGGGAGAGCCTTGGAGAGCCTTCAGTAAACACAGTCAGGGACCTATTGTGTCCTCTTCTGACCACAAAATTTCTACTGTCCCAACAATTTGGGCCATAGTCAGCCCCACTGAATTCTATGAAGACATTCAAGTTGTGTATCACTCCTACATGTGACTTAGTGAGGTTGCAGGGCTGGAACTGAGCCTTGTAAAAAGTGGCACTTTATGCAGGGAAGAGAGGCATCTCCCCCAGGAGATATCCCTTAGTTGATAAACCTTTATGAATTTAATCCAACACAAGGCAAAAATTTACAATGTAGAAGCTAAGGCGCAGACTTTATATAAGTCAATCGGTCCCATAAAAAACACCAATTAATAACCACAGTGCTTGATGTATATACCAACAGGATGAGGAGAAATCTAAAATTCAAGTATATTGAGAATTCCTTTATCCAACACAAGAGGAGTCACTTCTTTCCTTTTCCTCTTTTCTTTACCCTGCAAGGCAAAGTGGATATTTCATTTAATTCTGTTATTCAAATATTTCTCTTTTTCTTCTTGCATGCTGCATGGCTATTGAGTGTCTCTGGATGCTCTGGTGTTTTGCCTTCATCAGAAAATGCCTCCCTGCTGAGGAATGACAAGGAAAGAATGGAAGTCACTGGCAAAGAATAGAAAGGCAAACAAACATCCTGCCCAATGTGCCCTTACATGGATCCAATAGCCAATTGTCCTTAAATAGCACTATACATGATACCTCTATACATGGCGAGTCCCAAATGTTTTCCAGTCAATAGCTAAGCAGCCCTGACACTGATTCCACAGAGCATGTAGAATCCCTCCACAGCAGGTACTACAATGAGGGTCATTTCACAGGAGAGGTGAAACAGATAATTTCAGGCTGTTTGGACTCAGATAATTCCAGAATTGAGGGACAAAGCTGACAAGGAGCTGACATTCAGCTTCTGCAGCTGTTCACAGAGCTGTCTATCACCTGCTATCACTGAACTGAACATCCTTACTGAGCTCAAAACAGTTCAACCCCCCTGCTAAAACAGGTTCACCTACCACAGGTTTCACAGTAACACATCCAGGCAGGTTGTTACTATCTCCAGAGGAGGAGTCTGTACTGTTTTTCCCATAGGACCCTTATATTGTTCAGGAGGAAGCCTGGAACTGTGTGGGATGACATGAGCTGTTGAATCAGAACCAGTGTTGTCTCTGGGCTCTCTTCATTTTATCTACTGGAGGACATACCGTGAACGATGCAGGGGTAAAAGAAATCAGATGGTAGAAAATCTGGAATTATTACTATGTTTCATCATGTTAACACCCACAGGGGTCATCAGCAGACTGAAAAATAAGTTCAACCAAGACAAAAATTGCTTTACTGGAGATCAGTATTTAAAGACTAAGTTTACCCCATATCATTTTTGTGATTGCATAAACAATTGTAAAACTATTTTCAGACTAAACCAAAAAGTGTTCTAAGCCCTGAAGACTTCAAACTGCTTGTGTGACTCAACCTTATTTACACCTGCACACAAAAAGAGCCTTTTTGGCCCCAAATGAAGCATATGTCTTTTCAGGCTGATTAGTGGATTTGGGGGTGTTTCCTGGAAGATTGTGTGCTGGATATTAATAGGGTTCAGCTAAGAAGCTGTCCTCTTAGGTATGTGTTGTCCTACACTGTAGGGATAGCTGTGGCTTTGTTGTATACATCCTTGCCATCCTAAAAAATTCAGCATCACCCCCATTTAACAACAGCATCAAGAGTCTGTGTGACTCTTCCAGGTTCACCCTGCAAGTCCATGTTGGACCAGGATGTGGAAGCCAAGTCTTCCCATTTGTTGGCTGATGATGCCCCAGACAAGGATGTACTCACCTTCATTGGTTAGTAATGTAGTTACAAAATCCCTAAGGTATACTGTGGTCTCCTTAGGTTATATTCCACATGATTTAGTAATACCTACTCCCCTATATCAATGATTAGTAAAGAATTATTAGAGGACTCAATAAAGGTGGCAGCCTTACCCTGCACTGCCATGACAACATTCATACTCATATAACGAAGGTGACAACATTCAGAAAACTGGACACAACAGGCTGCTGGAACTGCGGGTCCTTTTAGAGAGTGTCTAGTAGCAGCAGCCTTCTAAAGGAAAAAGCCTTCTGTCTGTGCTGCTGCAGGGAATGTGGAGAAATAGCTCTGCTGTTGTCCAAAAGCTCAGAAAAAGCTGGAAACGGGAAACTCTTCAGCAGTTACACTGACTGTGTAATAACAAGTTGATGAGAACTTGCTTTGTTCAAACCATGTTTTCTGTGCTGTAGTTTCTCCACTCTCCTAAGGTGGGTGACTTGCTTATCAGTGTAATACAGTAAGAGGTCTCTTCCCTCGATGTGCTGAAAAGAGGGAAGAGAAGATGTAGTGCTGAGAATCCACACAGGCTGTTTGCTCAGAACATCAGGGGATTGAAAGTTCACAATGTTTCTGCACTCATTCATGTCCAAACTATTGGAGGTGGAGGCAAAAAGGAGTTATTTGACTCAAAGACACAGGAAAGTGGCAATGCCACAGGACCCACTTTTTCTTGGATTCTCATTGTAGGAAACCTGTGAAACGTGCCCCCCCTTCTTTGACTTGTGTTGATTGCTTGTGCCACCTCCCAGATGAATTATAAAATCAGCTGTGAGATCAAAAGTCCAGTCAGCCCCCTTTTCTGTCTTGAATACTACAGGGATCCCAGGGAAAAGGATGAGAACACAGCAAGTATGTATTTATCTTTTGTATCTTCTGCAAGGTACTTCTTGAGTCAAAGGCACAGGATATCAAGGGGATTGCAGCTGATTCAATCTCTCCCCCCTGATCTGAGCAGACTTTGATTAAGCTGGCATATACATCCCTGGCTCACTGATGGAATTAATCACTTGTGCATAAGGTAGTGAGATTTTATATAAGTGATAAAAAAATTCCGTGTCCTTCCTCAACTTAATTCCACTGGCAGTTGTAGAGCATCTAAAATTTATATATATTATTTACAGTAATAATCTCCAGGAGTTATATTATGGTTCCATGAATCTACTCATGTGGTATCGTGTGTCTGGTCAAAATTATCAAAACCAATTAAATACAGAAACCTCATGCTACATTCAAATGAAGTCCACAATCTTATCTGGTCCCCTGGTTCTTCATACAGGTGCAAGGACTGAGTAGGAAAAGGGCTACCAATGTGGAAGCTGTTTTGGAAAAAAAAGGAGAAAATAAATGGAAACAACTTTTGTGGTTGAACTGATTCTCTTGTTTACTGAGACACTGCCAGATCACATTTGAAGATACTCAGAGCTTAAAAACAGTCTTGGGGAGCTTGTTGAAGTCTACCCGTTCTTTAGGTGACTAAGTATGGACATGAGTTTTTAAAGAGAGGGTAAACATCCTCTTTTCGTATGTGTATCTACATATTCCTTCCAGTTAAGAGTCTGGTGAAAGATAGGAAAGAAATGTGTACTTTTGTATCAGTAATATCAAGCAGTAACCTAGGAAAAATCAGTGTACAAAGCCCATCTCATAGTGGAAGTTTTTCTGTTGGTTTCAAGTAATACTAGGTCAAGCATTTATTGGAGTAATAAATAACTATAATAGTAATAAATCCGAATATGTATATTGTAGAAGATCTTGTTTACTCTCCATGAGAGTGTTTTAAAAGAGTTCTAACATATAGACAAATTAACTTTGCCTTTGAAATCTATTATGTTTAGACAGGTTGGTTTTCTTGCAGAAGAATATTAGAGTCCTTTGTGCAGTGTGACTGGAAAAAATTATTTAAGAACATATTTGAAATTCTGGAAACTTGCAAGGTCCCTTAACTGTGTTTGGTTTCAAGTCTCTTACTAGAACTTCCAAGACAGCCTTTGACTGGATGCAAATCAGGAATTAAAACTTTGTGGCATCACTCTATGTTTGGGAGGCAAAACATAGACAGGAATTTGATTTACCATTGTCACTGTTTAGTAATCCAAGGGTAACCCTTAACTGGACTACACACCTGCTCTAAGAGTTGTGTTGATAGCAATAATCATTTGAACTGTCTTCAACTCCTTGAGGAAATTCCACTAAGCTACTTCAGGTTATTGAACTGATGTACCCAGACCTAAAAAACAGCTATATTTGTTTTCTGAACATCTTCAGATGTTGGAAAATACATATGTCTTAATTTACTTCTGTTGTGTTTCCATATTCTTTCCACATAGGCCTGATTCAGCATATCCTATCTGTGATGGCTTAATTTCTTATTACTACAGAAATATCCAAATAGCAGCACAAGGTTTTGTAGCCACCAGACAGTGTGTTAAGAATCAGAGAAATAACTGAGAAACGGTATAGAGGATGATGAGAAGTATGAGGAATATCTATTTTTAGCAGCTGGAGTGTATTTGTATTTAATTATGCTGTGTTTCTATCTTGTGCAATACATGTTGCCTCTAAACATGAAAAGCATCAAGTTGGACTACATTTAAATGTGGTCATCTGGTGTGAATGTTTTAGGCAACTAACTTATGCCATTGGGATTACTTTCCATTCTCAAATGGCATTTAATATTGGAGGAAGCAAAATAGTTCTGTGTGGTTGTAGTCTATCCAATATCAGTGTGTTACTGGGAAATTAAAATCTCATCTAAGCCAAAAATGTAAATCTGCCAGACCTCCCAAGAGTACTGAAAGCTTCTCTTTCTCTCCCTGTGCTTTAAAGTGTGGAGGAGATAACATCACTTCTCTTGTATCTGGGAAATCATTCTTTCTGCTCATTCCTATAAAGTTGTCCCTCTTTCAGCTTCTTCTTCAAAGGAATATTGCTTCTCTGAACCCTCTTGGTTCCTTTTGAGCTTTGCTTTCATAGCCAAATAAAAACTGAGGTGTGCAGACAGAAATTATGTAGGATCCTGTCATTTTGCCTGATAAGGTCCTGTCATTTTATCTGTCTTTTTTTTTTTAAAACATTTTTCATCTAGTGACCTATTGAATTCCATTTATTAGTGAGGAAATGAAAATGTCTGCAGGTTTGGAGCTTTATATTTTTGTAGTAAATATCATATGCATCTCACTTTACCTAGATGATGCTATCTTGTTCAGTCTTATAGAGATAAATTCAGAAAGGCTGGGAAAGAGAAACAAAGCATGGCAATTGATCACAGTAGCATCTTCACAGTAGCTTTAGCATAGACACTGCAGATTATCAAAGAATGCAAAGAAAGGTCTAGCTTAGCACATCCCATGCAAATTTGTGTTGATTTGGTCTTTTGCTGTGTACCTTTGGGTGAATAAACAAGGTGAATAAATAGGGAAGAAGTTATTTCTCTGCCAGGCTTCCAGTCTCAGAGTCTCTGCACAGTTTGCAGCTGTGCGTGTCAGGTACACGGAGCTCCACTGCAGGATAAATGAGCCATGTGGTAAACCCCACAGAAACTTATTCCTAAGCATTCCTACAGGATGCCCTGGACAGGGACTGGAGGAGATCTCAGTCCTACATGGTGGCTCTGCTAATCTCGTCTCTGTAAGGGCCAGCAAGGAGGTTTTTTCCTAAGAAAAATTGATAAAGCTTCGCAGTAATATCTATTATTTCTTTGCAATTCTTTAGAGGAAATCTAAACTAAGGGCAGCCACAGCATCAAGGTGCCTGAATGAATTCTGGGAAGAGAGTCTCTAAGATGATATTAATAAAAAGACCAAGTTACTCCCAAGAACCTGTGGCTGATTTTCTTAAGTATTCAAGGCAGAAACTGACTCTGAGCACACAGTGAATCATTATTGCTGGCATTAGGAAGAGCAGATCACACAGGCTGGGGGCTTGCCAGTGTAACTGCTGTGTTTAATGCTGTACCTCTGTGAGCCAGTGGGGCAAATTAACATCTTCTGTGATAATTCCATTAAAGACTTTTTATTTTGATAAATCACAGGAGGCAAAGGTCACTGTCTCCTGGGAACTTTGATTTCGAGTTATTTTGCTTGGTATTTCTGTATTTAACTTTACCATTGGGTTACTACAGACACTGCATTGCATTGCTTTCAACTTCTGTTCTTCTCTTACCAATGATTCTTGAAAACATTTTGGTTACTTATTTTAAAATATTTAATCCAGATAATTTTCTTCTCTAATATGTTTTCACCTAATCAGTGTATATTAGGGAGAAAATATGACCTAGAGCAAAAATTCACTGAGCTCTTTGGGTGTGTTTTACATAGAGATGTTTAACATAAAGATACTACTGAGGACTCAAGGGTTAAATTAGTAAATGCCATTGGTGAAAATTTGGGGGTCATGTCTAGTTAAATAACCTGAGAAATCTGTGTTGGACAAATATTACCTGAACTTGTCATATAATTTTTTCATTATGCACAGAATATAACTGACTAAGTTTCAGCAATTAAAGAATCAACAATGGTGATTGTTGTTCTTCAGAATACAAGAAGTGTTATTTGCTGAAGTTGGAGTAATTCAGAGGTAATTCTTGGGAGTTACCTCTCCTTCAAGAAGTTGATTCTTTCCCAGACAGCTGTTCATTGTGACAGCACAAAGCCTGATCTGGCTGGAGGGCATGTGATTTAAGAACACTTTTCCTTATACTGTGATATATATTTGATGGTTAATCCATCAGAAGGAAACATGTTTCATGGGCAAGTGCTACAGTTATGGGTGAACTGTCACTTCAGTGCATAATCCCAGCAAAACACCCCACCACTGCTCAACAAAGCAGTGCTGACAAGAAGACTAAAAGCAGTTTATTGGCACAGGTTATTCAATTCATAGCCCTGGAAAAGTTATATCAGCAAAGGATTTTTATAATGGTATGTGTTGCATCTCCCTTAAGGGAGCAAATGTCCTTTGGTTTTGAGCTCCAGCTGTTCTGTGCAGCCCAACATCACAAGAGGCAAGGCGAGGGGCTGGCTGGACCCTCTTCTTGTCCTTCTGACCTCAAGGGCAAGGACTTGTGTGTCTAAATCAGAGGAGGATGAGCACAACCCCTTCCTGTAATGAGAAGATGGAAGCGCAGCAGGAACACGTTTGGCAATCTGGGATCCGCCTGTAGGAACAAAATGCCCATTTAACTATTTAAAATAGATGACACTGCATCCAACACAGCCCTGTCCCTGGGGACTGACCAGGACAGCTTTAGCCCTTGTAAGAACAAAGCAAGCAGAGGCCTTGCTGCAAGAGCTCAGTGCCCTTTCACAGAGTTCCTAGCAAAGGAATGACTTTTTATTTATTTATTTTATGTGTTCAGCTAAGCTTTGATGAGGAGTTCCTCAGCTTTTCTGTACAGGCTGCGTTTCCTGTCTGAGATAGTACTTAAGATGAACACTGCCTCCTTCTCCTGTTTCCTTCCTAAGACCAAAAGGAGACCCTTTCAAAGTTTACAGCCTTTAATATATGCCCCATTTGTAGCTTTCATCTCTTCTACAATGACTACTGTTACTGCTTGCAGGTAACAGTTTTTATCTCATTTAATCCTTTATACCTCCTTCTTTCACTTGTACAATGCCACAGAGGAATTAGTGCCTTTTTATGCTGTGCTTCTGCTTTTGTATGATCATGGCATTGGGGATAAGTAAACACACACTTAAACCAATAAATCAGCATTACTTCAGCAATGCCTTGTTTTATTCAGCATGGCAATCATACAGCATGTTCAATTTTAAATGAAAGGGTGTTTCATTACCAGTTTTTAGATACATAGGATCAAATTTTGCACAACTATATTTTATGTATTACCCTATTATCATATTATTTCTAATACTACTAGTACAGATAATAGTAATGATATTATTCATTCATTCAATGTGAATTTCAAGATGGAAATCACTAGAGAATGTTTCCACTAAGATGCCAATTTGGTGGTTATTGCAAATAGTGAGACAAAATACTTAAGTCTTCAGAGGATGCTGGGATAAGCCTTTTTTTGGTCATACTCTTTGTATTGACCAGCTGTGAAATAAGACACATTCTCTAACAGCATGATATCCATGTGAGAGGTTTTATAGTCTGATGAATAATCATTACCATCCTGTTTATTGGCTACATATGAGGTTGGTAACCTCTAGTTAAATAAAGACAGAGAAAAAGCCCCACTAATTGGAGGTGGATGTCCCTTCCCCTCCTGCACTTTCACTAACATGGTGCTCATTGGGCCATCAGTTAAAAGACACTTTTTTCCCTTCCATGTTTCTTTTCTGGTGATTTCTTCCTTTGTCTTGAAGAGAAAGTTGGAAATTTATTTATAAGAGTTAGCATCAGTGTGAATTATACATATAAAATTATAACTTTGAAGTTAACTTGGTATATTATTTCTAGCTTTTAAAAATTGTGCTCCTTCACCTATAATCTTAGTAAAACTCACAGATGTTTTGGGTTATTTGACTGTCTCTTCTGCCCTCTTATGGAACTACTAACACACATTAAAGACTTAATCCAACTCCATTCAGTGGGACATTTGCCACTGATTCAGTCATAGTTGGGTCAGGCTCTTCCTTTGGAGGAAATGGATGGCAAATGCCTCATAAAGAGATGCTTTGAACAGGTGGGTAGTGTAGAAAAGATGAGTGGAGGGAGTGGCCAGTTGTTCCTAACAGCTCAGTAAGAACCAACTGGTACAATTTAGAAGTGCATAATGACAGGTATATGCCCTAGACAGCTCCAGGGCTGACATTATTTCTGCATATTCCTAAATTATTTTTTTTTAAATAAGTCATAGTAGGTAACTCAGACTGCCTTCATTTATGGAAACAGATATTTCTTTGTGTCCTTGTTTATGAGATTTTGGTCCTGGAGTTCAGGTCCACACCAGCAGCAGTATTGTCTCTTTGCTTGTTTCTCTATGGAATACTCTTCCCTTCCTCCTCAGTCCCAATTTACTAAGTGGAAACTGTCATTTGTGCAACTGCTTCTGTTGAGGTTCACCTGCTGGTTAGAAGATGAAATTCCAAAGGTTCTGTTGCTTTCTAGTAACACACATTTTCCTGATGCCCATGCTTTCTTCTATGTTTTTCAGTTACCTTCTTCCCAGGTATTTTATTCTACCTTCTGCAGCTTACCTGTGGCAAATCTGGGGAGGAAAGGCTTTAGTCAGGCAGGACAAAATTACCTGAGACACTCCCGTGGAAAAATAATGCAGCATAACTATATAGGAAGCAGTATTGTTAGTGGGGAGTTGGTGGAAAATACTTCTTGACATTCATACTTCTTCATTAATCACTCCTACATGAAAATTATTCTTTTGAAATACGTATTGTACAACTAAGTCTTTATTTCAAATGTCACTTTTTGTTCATTTCCTTCAAGGACTTGTCCAATTGGAGAGATCCATTTTTAAGAAAAATTGTAATGAAATTTTGGAAAAATATGTGTCTATCCTTTTCTTAACATATATTTGAAAGCACATTGAAACTAACAGTGTGGATTGTAAGCACTAAAAACAGTGATCCATGTAAAATCATGGCTTGTTGATGAAGAATAAAATTAAAATCTAGCAGAAATGTAGATCAGCATCCATGCAAAATCCCACAGAGGAGGGAGGCAAGTCCAGTGTTAATCACAGGAAGAGAAAATACTGTAGAATCTCTAACAGATTTAATAACAAAAATGGATGGATAGATACCTAGAGAAGTTATGACAAGTATTTATAAAATATAATAGAGTTGGTGCTTTTTGAAAGCATACTTTCTTTAATTGTCTCTTAGAATTCTGTTGCAGGGTTGGTATAAATTCTTAGCACTACAGAATGCTCTAAAGTGGATGTCTTCTTAAATTTCACTTGACTAACAGGTTGCTACACATTCATATCCACCATACTGAATGTAGAAGATCATCTATTTTGGACAGAAATTACAGACTTGTAAATCATTACATAGCTGCTTAAGACTAGTCATGCAATTAGTTTGAGTTCTGCATAACTGTTTATAACAAGTGCTTAGTTAAATATGTGCAAAGGTTTGTGCAATATCAGCACCTGAGGTTTTTAAGATGTCTGCACAGAGTCAGGTAGTTTTATAATGAAGTCAGTAAAATTAGTGCTATGAATACAATTGTAAATCTGGGGTGGTTTCCTGTATATCGTATCACAATAGTTTTGATTAACCACAAATCCCTGCAGTAACATTTCTCTTATCCCAAATCCTTGTTCCACCCAAAACATATGATCAATTTTACCAGAGCAATTTCTGAACTGCTCCTTTTCTTTCTGATCACTCCATCCGCCTCCCTGGGTCAGTGCACTAGGACACAGAACTTACAGGAGTGACAGATGCAAAGATTTCTTTAGAAGGAGGGTGTGTTCATTCTTTTATACATTCAGAGAAGTGAGAATATTATTCTTCTTTAATAAAGAAGATTACATCCAAATACACCTGACTTCTGTCACTGATTCCTCATGTTCATAGTAACAGCACCATGAGACCTCAGTGCAAACCTGAGGGACACTGGTGGAAAGTGGAGCATGAAAAGTGAATTGTTTCTCTACTGCAATATACTGTTAATCCTTCTAGAACATTTTTGGTTGTTTTCTCTGTTCACGTGGTATAGAAAATGGAAGCATGAAATGAAAATACTCTGTTTGGAAAAGCTGAAGATTCTGTTTGATAAACAGGACTAAAGTATTTGTAAGTCTTGAACATTTCCTTTTTGGGTCAATGCCTTGTCATTTTCTTCCCTTGGGCTAAAAATCTCAGCATTTTTTCTGGCATTCAAATCATGGCCTGAACTCACATAAGAAGAATGAGAGGATGAGTCTGACAGTGTGAGCATTCTGTTTCCTCTGTCTACCTGTCTTGTCACACACATGTCCTCCACTTTTGTATGCTGGTTCTTCCAGCAAAAGACCAACACACATCAGGTGTTTTGCTCCTTTCCAGTCTTCTACAGGAGACTGAGGTTAGTCCTTCAGAAACCTTCGAGGTTCAGATGTCAGCCCTAATTCCCATGTTTGACAACGTTGTTGAAACAAAAGCAGTCAAATGTGGATTGCCTCCTCATCCTTCCCTCCATCCTACCACGCTCTGTCCTCTTCATACTTGTCCAAAACTTTTGGCAACGCCCATATCCAGATTAGGACATCCAGAGAATAAAGATGGAAAACTATGTCAGTTACTAAAGACCCTGTGGATTTCTGACTGCAGAGCACACTGTGAAAAGAACCAAGGCTTCAAACACAAAGGGCAGGTCAGAGCAAGGCAGTGTTGTGTCCCCATTGTCTGCACTGGCACAGTACTGTGGGCTCCTGCTCCCTTCTGTGGTAAGGGAAATCGCCCATTCCTACTGGAGCAGGAACTGAAGGCCCACACCTGTAGCTGCAATTTTATTTCAGAACAGGATTTAATATAGTAGCTGAAACCCATCCCTATTATTCTACTATTCTTACAGGATCCTAATTCACAATCACTTTATCATAGAACCCACTGTTTTAAGGATAGTTTATGAACACATCATGGTCAACAGGCTGGCACCTACCAAAGGCAATGGGAACAATACTTAGAGCTCTTACTTTGGTTTCTACCACTTCCATCTGCTCTGATTAGTACCTTACATTGACAATGGTCCTATTGTCTTTGGGGCGATTAGTAAAATACTACCTTGTTCAGCATGCCTAGGAAAGAGCCTCAATATTTGACCTTTAGAGAATTGGAAGGGATCACAGAATTAAGGAATATGCTGAGTTGGAAGGGACTCACAAGGTTCATTGAGTCCAGCTCTAAGCCCTGCACAGGACAGCCCCAAGAGTTACATCATGGGCCCAAGAGTATCATCCAAATGCTTCTTGTGTCAGGCTCAGTGCTGTGACCACTGCCCTGGGGAGCCTGTTCAGTGCCCAACCACCCTCTGGGTGAAGAGCCTCTTTCTACTATCTACTCCAAACCTGCTCTGACACAACTCCAGGCCATTCCTTGGGTGCTCTCCCTGGACCCCACAGAGAAGAGATCAGTGCCTGCCCCTCCTCTGCCACTCCAGAGGAAGCTGCAAGGAGATGCCCCCTCAGTCTCCTCTTCTCCAGCTGAACACACCAAGTGTCCTCAGCTGCTCCTCACACACTTCCACTCAAGGCCTTTCACCATCCTCATTGCCCTCCTTTGGACACTCTCTAATGGCTTAATGCCTTTCTTACATTGTGGGACCTAAAACTGCCCCAATATTGCAGGTGAGGCCACCCCAGTGCAGAGCAGAGCGGGACAATCCCCTCCCTCGCCTGGCCGGCAATGCTGTGCCTGATGCCCCCCAGGACACAGCTGGCCCTCCTGGCTGCCAGGGCACACTGCAAGGAAGTGGGGAGGAGAGAGAAAGAGGAAAGGAGAACAACAAATGACATCTATTAATGGATTCAAAGTGTAAAGATCTCTTTCTGTAGCCTAAAAATAGCAGTGAGATCCTCAGCTGGTGAACACTGGCAATAGATTTTCAGAAGCTGTGCCCAGCTAGGCTGAGTCCTGTGATCCGAGCGTGTAGCTGTGGAACAACTCCAAGCTTTGCAGTGAGCACACTGCAGTGGGATATATTACAGACATTTTATCTAAGTGAAACTAAATTGGTACTTACTGAATGTAAACAACTGCATAATATGAACAGCACACAACTTATATAATTAAAGATTGGTACAGAACACTACTTAGAAGCTTACATTATTTTTAATGATGCTCTTACTGTAGTGAAATTGAACTAATCATTTTCCCAAAATTTACAGACACACACACACACACACAAATTTATTGTCATTTATGGATATTAAATTCTGCACATTATATTACAAACAAATAATCTTACCCGTATGGACTTTATTTCATCAGTCTCCCTTAGAAACCTTTTCAGAGCCGTATTATGGAGCAGATTAAGCGTCCATCCTTCCTGGCTGCTTTCAAAGCCGTCTGTCAGTTGTGATCAGACATGCCGCACGCCACGCAGCGCAAAACTCAACCTGATGCCTTCTAACCAGGAAAGCAGGAGGCAGGAAGTTCCAGCTGAGGTTCACAGTTCCAAAGTCCGCAACCTTCTAATATTTTCAAGGTTTTGTGTGTTTTACACAGGTCAACACATGGTCTGCTTCTCCTAAAAGTTCACCAACAGTTTAGTAACATCATGAGCTCCAGGGTTAGGAGAGAGAGAAAAGTACATTTATGTAAAATAACTATTCTAATTGTAATTTTTAGAAGTAGACATTTTAGTAAAATCTCACCAGGGATCAGATTCTCATCTGTGAGAAATACACAGGGTTCCCTTGGAGTCACTGAAACAGCTAATTTACATCAGGTGAGGATCTGACCTAAATTTGTTTCAACTCTGATGTACCAATGCACAAGCTGCATTGCTCTCACATATGGAATCCTATCACTGCTGTATCAAAGATGGAATTAAAAACCTGCCATAACAAATGTGCACTATGCCCTACCAAGTTCTTGTGCTGACAAAGTGCCGGAGGGGGAGAGTTTGATCTTTTACTCAACATGGCTTGCCTCTGGTCCTAGAGGCTTTATCAAAGGGCTTGAGAGAAGCAAGCCTTGATGGTGCAGCAGGGACAGGCAGCTTCGAGGAATCGGCCGCCAGGCTATCCAGCTTTGCCGAGCACAACTCGCACACTGCTGTAGCACCAAGCAAAAGATAGGCAGAGCAAAACACTGAGCACAGTTTGTTTTATGGTGATAGCAGCTCCTTTCTACTAAGAATGTGAGTAGCAGAGTTCTGCACCAGCTGGTGCTTCTGGGTGGTCTTCAAGGCTAACTTCAAATACAGGCCAGTGCAGTAAAACAGCATGGAAGTGTCAAAGACATAAGTAACTCTGGTAAGGTCCTTATCAGCAGACAGGCCTCCATTTTTTGACCAGCTACACACTGAGGAGCATAACAAGCCACCATTACTGCCTAAAAACCTTAAGGCAAGGATGGATTAGAAAGAAAAAGAGTATGCAGAGTGTTTCTTTGAATAAATGAGTTCCCAAACTGAGTGCCAAACAATAATGATCAAATGCTAATAAGTATCTTCTTCTATTTCCCAAATGCATTAATCTCCCATGAAAGCATAGCTGATAAAAGCATGCTGGACTTGAGTGGTGGCAGGCCAGAGGATGGCCATAGGAATTGTTTACATGTGTGAAACATCCAATTCATTTATTTGGTTCTTTTTTGTTTGTATTCTTATAAAAGTTTTCAGTGTGTATCTCTCAATGTCACTATTCAAAATAAATTCCTATATAACCATTATTCACGTTATTTAATAAACAAAGCTGAAACCAACCTAACCAGAATATGTATAAAAGAACCCTGCAGAACATCACGATTCCCAAATGGCTACTTTAACAAAATTGAAAGAAATTATTTCGCCTAAGGACTATATCCAGAGTCCCCAGAAATCAATGGGAATATTTTTATGATTCACTAGGACCAACATCAGACCATAAATGAGCAGCATATTTCATAGAACATATCAGTTATTTACAGCAGGCAGAAACCGTTGCTGCCGTGGCGTGGAACTAATGTTTTGTTTCAAAAGCACATGGAAGAAGATGGATGCCTCTTTGTTTAGAGAATTTGTAAAGCTTCAAATCAGTGGTGAAAGTTTTCTACTCATTCTATTCATGACTAAAATCATCAGAAAACTTAACTAATTTAAATAGTCTCAAGATCAAATATTGTATTGGGAATAGATATCTGAAGTGATACTAAAATACAAAATGTTCTCATTCAAAGCAGGTATGTAAAATCTGACATTTTTAGCATTTCTTTTGCTTCCATGGCTTCATAGTAATTAAATTTTAAAATAAATGGTATTTTCAATAATCCTGCATTAATTTTAATAACAATATTTTTTCAGAATGGAAGAACTTTAAAAGTATCCAGATTTCTTTCTGCGCTAAAGGCTAAGACAGAAAAAAACCCCATCACCTGGGAATGTTAAAATTCAAAGACCTAAATGTATCTATGACATATCCCAGCTGTATACAAACTACACTTAATCCTGTATGGAGAACTTGGCATTCAAACCAACAGCCCTAATAAACAGAACTACATATTTTCTTTTGCTATTAGTGCCCTTCACTTTTGTCTGCTGAGGGAAAGGTTCATTTCAAGACAAAGCTTTTGCTGGGCAGAACAGCAGAGCACACTCTGTCAGTGTTATCAGTGTCTTTCAATGTGGAACATATTTAACTTGACACAGGAGGAAAAATAAAAATAGAAATAGGACTTGTGAACTGAAGTAAAAATGCATTGAGCTCTATTATATCTCTCAGGAACAGAGAAACAGAGAAGAGGCAGTGGCACCTTCAGTATCCCCCACCATGGAGATAAACATACTCTGGTTAAAGTACTCTGAGGCAAAGCCTGGATTTTCAGAGGAACCAGAGCTCACATCCCGACCCTGAGCACGGCAAAACCCAGCAACAATCCTTACCAGCACTATGGCTGGCAAGAGACAGAAAGTCTCCGACTTGACAGCTAAACTATAGTTTTCCTAAGACCCACAGCATGCTGGAATTCCTCAGCGGCCTCCCAGGCTCCTGTGACATTTTTAACACCTTTTGTGTTCAAACCTGAAGAAGTCACACCTTTTTTATTTGCACATTGATCACAAAAGGAGCTCCTGTGGCTCAGAAATGTAGATTTCTGAGGAGTATCAAGAAACAGCAAGAGCAGAGCTACACCAGGAGGGAGGGCAGTCCAGGAGCAAGGGGTGAGCACAGGACAGGCAGTGCCCTCAGTGACCAAAGCACAGCCCACGGACGGCACTGAGCAGGGGGCTGAGAGCAGAGCTCAGGCACATGGTGAGCCAGGTCCAACATCCTGGCAGTAGGAAATAGGGCCAAAAAACTTGTGAAACCTTTAGATCTAAGGTCCTTCTAAGAGACAAGGCTACAACACAGATCCAAGGGTGGCACAGGAGTTAAAGACAGAACCAAAAATAAATGAGGGACAGCTGCAAGAGGGGCCAAGACAAAAGTGAACCTCCCAGGCCCAGTTTAAAGGAATTCTCTCAAGGAGTGGGAGTGGTACAATGTGAGGCAGGTGAGGGCAATTAAAGCCAATTAGTGTAGTCACAGCCCCAGCCAAAGCATATATATGCGTGTCTTGGCTGAGGCATGGTTTTAGTTCCTACTGTGGCTGACTGCAAGCATGGAGCATTTCAGGTAATAGTTATTGTTTAGCTTGCAATGAGTTTACTAAAGGCCTAAGGTGAAGGTTTAATTTTTGCAGCTAGTCATGTTTATGTATCAGAATATTTATCCCTTGTTAAACTGAAGAGATGTGGAAACAACATTATTCTCATAATTCAGTATTCATTTATAGTTCTCATAATGTGGAAATGACATTAATAAACATTTAAGGTTATGTAGTTATTTTATTATTGTTTTTATATCTTCATTGGCAAAATTCTATGTGGTCATAAGACTTGTTTTGAAAAAGAGAAAAATTATTATATTTTAGGTAATATGGTAGATTTGCTTCTTTCACTGCAGGAATAGCACGAGTTGAGGTTTCAGAACAACTGAAACCAAAGAGGCTGTGATATCATTGTATCTATCTAAAGCAGGCAATTGTTACTTATGATGGTGTCAAAAAAAAGCATTTTGGAGAGAGTGAGTCCTAAAAAAACATGGAAATTACAACAATTTAAAATAGTGATATTTTTAGCAAGGAAGTCAGTTTGACAGCAATGCTCCTGCCACTACCCAAAGTTAAAATGAAAGATTAATGCAACTTTTCAAACCAGTGATGGGAGTAAATAGATTTCAAGTCTAGCAGGGCAACTTGAAATAGCTACTATTGCTTTCAGCTGCGTCTCAGTTGTGCCATCGGAGCAGGAAGGGAACTGCTGATCACAGGTCCAATCAAGAGAGGAAAGGCAGTAATACCCCAGAGTTGTTTCTGCAGGTTGCAGTGAATGACTTCTAATCTAGCACATCTTAAAATTCATTAATTCAATTTACAAGGTTTTAAGAGTAATTATAAAATGTAAAATGAAATAAGTGTTTGTTCTTCTATGTGCTTTTGACCCATTTTTAAGGCCAGAAGATAGTTGAATGAATTTCAGGAACCCTATATGCCTACAGGGCTCAAACTCTTACCCAAGCAACTTTTATAGTGCTGAATTCCTGACATTGAAGGTGCTGTACAAAGGGATAGAGAGACATAAGCAAAAATGTGGCCTGAGAGCTGTTGAACAGTTTGTGATCTCCTGTGGTCACAGATACAACTTCACCAAGCAGCCTCGAGCTTCTGGATGTGTCTCTAATTTCTAAGACAAGGGCAATTAGGATAAAGGAAGAAAAGCTGTTTGAGCTGGGTGCTCTGCCAGCAAGGTCCGTGGTTCATTTGGCCCCTCTCTGTAACAGTTTAACAAGGGGTTCTAATACAGTACCATCAACTGCTGAATTCATGCTAAACCCGTGCTTTATTTTTTTTTTTCCTCTTTAAAGTGGAGCTTACTGGTCCTCCATTAATACAGAATTAGTAAAAGAATCTTAGTACTAACAACTTCATAGCCTTCATGATAAAAAGCAAAAACTTCAAGCAGTGGAAAACTTCATCTTAAGAAATAAGAAAAGCCAGTTCCTCACGAAGTTTTTTGGGGATTTTTTTAGTTACCATGATATTTTTGAGAGTGAAGATTATCAAGGCTAGATTGATTTCTTCTGTCCTGGGGATTAACAGTGTATGAGTGTTGTTCAGAAGCCTGTGTTTCTGAAACCACGTGATCTATTTTTATCTCTCTGTGTAGGTATGGTCTGGCCTTATGAAATTCCCGTTGAAGTCCCATGAATAATATTTAGATGGGTCCTTTGTTATTGAGAAATATTTTTTTTATCTGAAATTATGTGCAGCATAAAGATTAGATGGCTGATTAGTGAAAATCACACTGTTTAAGACTGCATGCAGTTTCTGCTTTTATTTCTAAAAGCAAAAATAATAAAACCATTATTATGCAAGTGTTATAAGAATTATAGTACAATTATTATGACAATTTATTTTACATTCTGATATATTTATTTATAAGTCGTATTACTGCTGTTTCATATGTGGTACTGTGCTAATATTTTGGAGTAAAAGCTACAAGCAGTTAAACATTAGGTTAATTTTAAGTGAAAAATATTCTTCCTGAGGCCATGCTTGATTTAATTAAAATAAAAATTAGGGACAGGAGTGTGTGCTGGCTTGTAACCTAAAATTCCTGAGCTTGATTAAAATAAAGTGTCTCCCACTGATATTTTAAAGATTTGAAGTAAAGAACAGCATTCCATATTTTTGGGGGATATGACCATCCCTCTCACAGATGATAGAACCTGAAAGTCTTTTGAGTTTGTGTAGTTTTGTGGTATTTAATGAAGGAGGCTGTGTGTGAGCTTCGGGGTAGTCAGGCGTGTCACTCCGGGGCGAGCTCTCCCTGGGTTTGTCTCTGTGCTGGCACCTCCTGCAGCCCCGGTCCTGGGCTGCCTTGCGAGCACTTGTGTCCCTTTTAGGTGCTTCAAAATCGCTGTGCTCGTTGCCTTTCAACAAAACAAAGTATTCGTTAACATGTTGTGTTTGCAAGTAGCATTTAAACGTTTTTATCATGTAATCAGAAAGCTGTAAGTAACCTTCAGCGCAAAGGACATCTTTGCAACTTGGGAGATCGGCAAATGAAAAGTGACAAAATTCAGTGGAAACATTTCGCTGTTTCTGAATCTGTTTCCTATCACAGGCTGAGCAATTTGCATGGTTGAGATGTAAAAAACAAACAGAAGAAAGCCCCAAACTTTGTTCTTACTTGATCATCAAACCAAAGCAGTTGTTATATGAATGTGCTCGGGAGCAGCACGTTTTGTGCTTTGTTGCAACATTGAGTGAGCAAACCGTGTTTTACTTCAGGTGCTGTTTGCTGCCCGAAGGGGAAGTGATTTACTGCGTTTTACTGTGGTGATGCCTGTAAGTGACATAAGTATAGAGTAACAATTAGCAGTGGCCAGAGAAGTGTTGACACCAATTCCTGGAGGAGACAATTTACTCTTCGTGCTGATCTGTCAGTAAACAATGCTAAACTTCACCAAGAAACAACAAGTTTTTAGTGTGTAAGTGCTTTTGTTCGGGAATGTTGCTGAATTTTACTTTCCATCTGGCCCAGGTCCTGGGGGCTTTATGGTTATGCCTATTGATAAAGGCCAGGTGGTCAAGTTTTGGGAGCTGTCTGTCACTTCTTCAGGAATGGGATGTGGCTGTAGTCGAGAGAAAAGTAGAGAAACAAAAGGGGTGGGCAGGGGAGCAGAATTCCTCTCATTCCCAGCCCCTTTTCCTGTTCAAGCTCAGCAACACCTGGATGTTCCCCCAGTAATGGCTGCTCTGGGGATTCCGGGGAGGCTGCTGTGAGAAGCAAAAGTCTCTTTCATCAGGCAATATCTCCAGAGTGTTTGGTGAATGCACTGCAGCGTTTCCATTGCTCTCTGAGATGCTTGTGGTAATTGTGCCTGGAGACAGAAGGTGCTGTTTGCTGGGCTTTGTCAGAGAACCTTCCTCTGAAGTGATTCATTCTCCTTTTCAGGAAAGGATGTTCATATAACATGTATAGTTACTGGCTGTATGGTGCTGTTAGTCTGGTGTTTGTAATAACTTTGAGTCACATTTCTCACAGCTTGCTAAATGCATTAGCTCATTTTTGTACCCTGTGAGTCCCTATCTTGCTGTTTCTACTTAAGTGAGATGAATTGTGTAGGACAGAAGGCACCTTGTGCTCTTTGTCATAAAATGTGCATCTCAAATTTAAACCTGAAATGTTTCCTTACAGAGCACAGACCTCTGGGTTTGCAGTAACTTTTGGCTGCTCTTCTTATCAGGACTGACATTAGTGACATCTGTATCCTCTTGGAAGAGTTAAAAACCCAACAGACCTTCTTAAATACAGAAATAAGATGTAGGAAGGCATTTAACAAAACGCAACTTTTGTGGTGATTAGTATATAAATTTCTTTTAGGTCTTTGTGGTCAGTGAATTCATGTTTTAGCAAAGGAAGCTTTGCCAAAGCAAATGGGGTCAAATCTGTTGTGCTGGTTTGAACATGGTAGGAACGTAACTGAGGAAGATTAGCTGGTACTTGGCTTTTTCAGTGTCAATCCAGGGAACAGGTGGCTATTTACAGCAGTGTTTACTGAAGAGGTACTTAGGATAATATTTACAAACTAAGAGCAGTGGAGAGAGAAAGCAACCAAATGTTTTGGTTACTCTGGAATTCGCCCCTGGTCGGCATGGAAGGGCAATGGGCTCGGGGACAGCAGTGAGGCTGCAGCTTGTTTTCTTTCTCTTACCCACTTTCTTTCTTCAGCTTCTCCCAGAGAACAAGTGGCATCTTGTACTCTGATTGTAATGAGTAGGTCCTTTGCTAATCAGCTGTAGTGGAAAGCAGATGATCGTGTCTACTTGATAAATTGCCACTAAGACTTCACTGAGGGCTGAATTGAGATTCAGTGCATACTATTTACATACCACAGTGATTCCTCAAAAGTTTACTGCTAGTCATTTGCCATTTTATGTTGACTTCCATAAAAATTTTCAGGTGTTGCAGAAATATTGGGAGTAAAATGTGTGTATTTATCAATGTTCTATGAAAAGCCTCTTAAGGATCTGGATTTTCCCAACCTTTAGGTTTTCTCCTATGACTTTTTTTTTTTTGAATGCCTATTAAGTGATTCAACTGAATTTGTATCTCTGTCTGCTTGTGAAAATAATTTTGAAACAAAGTCTCAGTTCAGTGGGAGAAGTGATTGATGAATTGCACATCTTGCATAATACCAGATACTCACCATTGTCCTTAATTCTGTCTAGTTTTGAAAGCACATCTGTTTCCCTAGTTCAAGGCTTCCATTATTTTTTTCCTTGATAAATATGAATAATAGTTTTCAGATACCTTAATATTTCAGATATCGTATTTACTAATTTCAATTTTGGATTTCCTAAAAATTTGTTATTTTAATGTTAACTCTTTATCATTTCACCCATGTCTAGAAACTTAAATGCTTCTGTGCAGTTCTTAGCAAATGCTGGTGAGTTTGACTTTCAGCTAGAAAAGTTGACCAGGCGCTGTTAGAGTCAGCAGAGCCTTTCCATTGCACTCCTTAGGAACTGAATCAAGTCTGTAGTTTGTGTTTTCACTTCCTCTAAACCTGAAGGACTTTCAAATCTTAGTCATGTAGGGGACTGAACTGAGACAGAAAATACTGATTGGGTGTCTCATCAAAATCATGGACCGGAAATGTTTAAGAGGTGTCAAAGTAGAAGGGCTGTGAAAAACTTGATTTCAGTTCTGACCTTTGAAATCTGGGTATTCATTTCTTTCTTACATAGAAACAGTGAGTTTGCAAACCAACTTTGCTTTGCAGTAGCTGTGAAAACAGTTGAAGTACGAATCTTGATAACTGAGTAATGGAACTTATGAGCAATATATTGAGCAAGGATGGGGAGCACATCAGTAACTGTTTTCACTGCTGCTTTCATAAAATAGGAAGAGTAATTAAATATGAAGAACACTGCCTACCATTATTTTCTTTTTTTCAATACTGTTCTAGCTATGCCTGTCTTATACATTGTATGAACAGTACTTAGAACAGAAGTGTCACAGTTACTTGCATTATTTAAAAGTTTACAACATTTTAGGGTTTTTTTAATTGCCTACATTGCCTTGATAAGAAAAGTGAAAAATTTAATAAATATATGCTTAATATGCAATTTCAGATCTTACATATAATTAGGCGTTCAACATGTAACTGTGACCAACTGAAAAGGAAGATAATTTGATTAAAGCCTATAGGTTAAGGGTGCTATACAGACATACTCAGAATAGATCTTTGGAAACTACTGAAGAGCTGGGTAACACAAGAGCAGAGCAGGAATGTTTTGCTCTCAATTAGTCCATGTAATTGGCTGGTGTCAGAGGAATACTGTAAAACAGACCTGCAATGTGACACCCATGAATGAGAAGATCTACCCTTCAGTCTTAGACACTAATTGAGGTCAAATAAAGTAACTGGAAAGCTCACTTTGGACCTAAGAGCAGTGTCAAATAGATTCCCTAATGCAGATCCTACCTACCTTTTACTGTAAAAATTACATAAACTTCCCTGTTACTGGCTAGATCCCAGTTTCCCTAGGGAAAAAAAAAAATGAGGTATAATAGCCTCTTTTTTAAGGAAAGTTATTTGGTGAATATAAAACCAAAAAAAATCTGGTTTAGAGAACCTGTGTGCAAACTGCTGGTTGCCCAGTTATTCTTGGCATGAGCTTGATTTCAGTTCTGTATTTATGGAAAACAAAGGAACAAAAAGCACTGTGTGGAATGAAGATGTGCAGTTTGAGTGTGGCTACGTGCTGTCCAATACAATGAGGGAGCAATGGGATTTTAAGATAATGCCTAAGTAATCAAGCACAGCATGTAATGATGCAATCAGCATTCTGCAGCTAATTCAACACTTTGCAATGCTGAGTAGAAAATGAACAGGTTTATGCATGTAGGTAGTTACAAAATAAACATTGTAAACTACCAGTGTACATAACTTCAGTTTGAATAGGAACAAAGTAAAATCAGCTGTAAATTTTAAAAGTTTATTATCTTACATAGTTGCCAGGTCTTTAATTTAATGTTTGTACTGGAATGGTGATAATATAAATGTCTGCAGTGCTTGCTGTAGGAACAGGATCCTTCCAAAGGTCTCAGGGATTGGCATTTTGTTCTGTTCAAGTCTGGATTAACACATAATTGATATTAGAAGGGCAAAACTGGTTTGGAAGCAGAGTCCTTCCAAGACCAGGATGAAAATGAGAGACTACTAGCAAATGTGAAACATGCTGTTAGGTTTTGGACCTTTCAAAGATGTGTATTTTGAGATAAATGTGCAATAAAGCCTGTGTTTAATCTAGGAAGAGGAGCAGTATTCTACTGGTAAAAAGCAGAAGGAAAATAAATTGCATCATCTATAACCTTTGCAGTCATAGGCTGAGTGAACAGAACATCAAAACCAAATGTAAGGAAAACAAGCCTCTGTATTCAATTTACCTAGTGATATCCGGCCTTGCAAGAAGCTTTAAGTACATTCATTCTTTTAGCTACAGTGTGAAAAAATCCGTACCAAGCTCAGTCTTCAATGGATGAATATATCTAGGGGGGAAAATTGCTTAAAGCTAGATCCAGGGTTTGTCAAAATGACTGGAAATAGTTCCAGAGACTCCAGGGACTGTAGATGAGGCTCTTAAATATGTAAATGAAAGTTTTATTGCTTTGGTGAGCAATATTTCTCTTAATTATGCAGCAAAATAGATCTGATTATTTGGAACAGCAGATAGCCATTTGGTTTCTGACAGAATACAATACATGTTTAAGCATATCAAATGTGTTTGGAGTTAGTGAAGGAAGAATCTCAAGATGTTTGGGTTTGGTTTGGATATGCACCCAAAGCCTGCGTGCTTTGCTGAAGCTCTTCAGTCTGCACCGAGGGCTTGTTGAGAAATGAGTCCTTTTGCGAGGTTCCTCCAGCACCAGAGAGCCAGGAGTCCTGGAGCAGCTGGGCCATTGGGAAAAGGAATGACCAATTCCTGGGCAGTGGTAGAGGCTTTTTGGGACAGCTCAGCTTCCCAAAGTGCTTGTGTGAATGTAGTTGGATGCCAACTCTCTGCCTCCACATAGAAGACTGTCTGAGACCACTGTCCACCTCTGGGATGCCCTTCTCCCCTGCTGCTGGCACAGCTCCCCAGTGCCCTACAGGCCCTGTAGGGCTTTGGTGGCAACACTGACATTTCTGTTTTGGAGTAACATGAAAACTTTCTGGGTGTCTTAGTTCAGTTTCCTTTCAGATGTGTGTGTGTGCATTGAGGTATGGAAGGGGGATAGTGAGGAATGCAATCTGGAATTTTCTTTACCTTCCAGTCCTGCCCAGATTAGGGCCTCCCCTAGTCCTGACCTGATGGCTCTGTTTGCTCTCCCTGCTTGAGAATGTGAGAAGCGCTGATGTCCTTCCCCTTACTAAAACTGGGAAGCTGCACTTGTGTGTCTGCCACAATCTGACTATGGCTGGGCACGGTGAAAACAAGGAGGTGTGGAAAACTGATATGGAGACAAAGCTCTCTATGTTATGCCTGCTTTCTTTCTGTTGGGAAAAATCCCTACTGCGGGAGGAATACAAAATAAGGCGAGCAAATCCTTCCATGTATTGAGCTAACATAGTTCAAATTGTGCTTTATGCTGCTGCCAGTGTAGAATACCAGTGATTTTCTGCTCACGAGACAGAGTGGCTCATAGGAGATGGTACCTCATGGAGCTTGTGTTGACAAAATATCTGAATTCCCACTTTTCATTGAGATGAAACTGATCCAATGGAGCAACTGACATCCCTTAACTTATAGATCGTGGCTGAAGTTGTGACTGTGTGTACTCTTACTGAATTTGTCACTTAGAGCTGAAATGGTGAATCTGATAATTCATGGAGCTCAGTCACTGCAGTGACAGAATCTGCACCTGATTTATAGAAGGTTTCCTCTTCTGGGAGTTCCTTTCTTAAACAGAAACCACCCAAACAAATTTTATTTGATGGCTAAGTATAAGTAGGTAAATATGTATGTAAGGACCATGGATTAACCTGAAGATAGTAAATTAAAAATTAGTTTCTTAATTCCTTTGAAAAAGACCATAAAAAGTATCATTCTGAAGAGAGCTGTCATCTCTTATTTGCCTCTGGGTGTGTGGGAGGTTTTTTTGTTTGTTTAAGGGGAGGAGTAGAAGTGGTCTTTGGCAAGATTTCCTTGTTAAGAATCTCTGATTATGACTGTTGTGCTTTAGCTATCCTGGTGCCTGGTTTTGTGCCAGGATTTATCAGGATGGAGGATGTTCTCAGTGGTAGTCTGCTTTTTGCCACTAGCAATGGTTTTTCCTAATAGGGCAAGTTTATAAGGCTTATTACCAAGAAGGGAATAATGGGAAAGGAAGTTTCAGTGCCATTTTTTCTGTTGTTTTCCTTTTTTAAAAGGGGAGACAGAGACAAAGGATGGAGTTAATATAAAATCCTGCTCTCCAGTTAGCCTAAAAGATGACCTGCAGGTTTTGGAATTACGGTATGTTCAAAGATATGTCACTGAAATAATGTAATGCCACAGACATTAGGCCATAATGACCTAAAAAAGTATGTGTTTAGTAGTTTGCAGCTGGAGTCGAGGAAGGAGCAAAACCGCTTGAAGTGAGCCAGACCCGCACATTCTGAAAACCATTATTACATTTGGAGTGCTGGTGAGGGAAAATATTCTGAGCTAACAGTTTGACTTTGGTTTAGATTAAATGTCACATGATTAGCGGCTTGCAAGGGTGCAAGAAGAGCTTTCTACAGACGATTTTGGATTTTTTTTATGTAGCTATCAACCGTGATGTGAAAGATCACAACTGTGGTCTCCATCAACAGTGGTCTGGAATTTTAGGGGATGAGGGTTTTTTGGGTGGCTTTTTTTTTTCTTTAGCAAGGAGAAAGGATTTACAAGAAATGGGAATTGATATGGACCACCCAGAATAGGTAAAGGGTATCCTGAGTGTCTCTAAATATTTCTTATGATCCGAAGGTCCAAATGAACATAACTGTGTGCTCAGTAGTTTACTGAATTAGGGATTAATTTATAAATACCTTAAATTTCAAAGGCCCAATAAGACCTTGCTATTTTATTGTTAATCTTGCCTGTGCACCTACCGGTCTATGCAGTCCTCACAGTGCAAACAGCAGCATGAAGGGTAAAGCCACTGTTGGTGGTGACAAGCCTTCCCAGTAAGTGCCTTAGCAGTGGGCAAAGTCAGGGACTTGAGGTGTAGTAATTGCCAGTCCTGTGCCCCTATAACCAGATAATTTTCCTGAGAGGGCGCGTACCTTTTTTTGGTGTCTAATTCACCAGTGCTTGGCATGGTGTGTCCAGGATTTAACACCAGAACTTTCTTCTAGTGTTATTTTATCTCCCTGTTATCTTCCTCTTCCTTAAAGCAGTTTTAGTTGTATACCTAACAGCTGGATGAATTGCCTGTTGATTCATTGGATGGAGTCTTTCCCTACTTGCTTGTAAATGAAACCAATAATCCAATGCTTTTGCTTTCCTTGGGTGAGTTAGTGACCACCTAATGACGTATTTGAGATGTCCAAAGCACCTCCCATTCCCTTGCTCCACAAGTGAGTAAAAATTTTAATTTGAAGCTTTTCCTGAAGAGGTGCCTGCATTTTCCAGAGCCCTCAATTTGGTCTAGGGACATTGGTTGAGAAAATAAGGGATCATCTATTCCTGCAAATCTGGATGTTTTACTACATAAAATTGGAGTAATTAGCAGTGACCCCAAAAGTGAAGGTGATGTGGAGAATTAAGTAAAAACGGGTAGTTCTGATGTGGCTAAAAGATACCCACTGTGATCACTTTCTTTCTGTGGAATGTTGATGCTGTGGTGTTTGGGCATTCTGGAGCAGAAAATGTTTTGTTTCCTCCACAGTAGTCTGGTCTCCGTATGTTAAGCAATTCCACGGATAGTCTGCTCCAGAACATCTTTGGTTAATAAGAAGCTGAGAGATAAGCCGTGTGATAATTGATAAGTCATTAGCAGGACTCTAGTTGATCAGATAAAGCAATTAATGGTTTTGCATTTCCCAAAGAGTGGCAGTGTTGGGCTGAGTCACTACAGGATGTAGGATGAGGAATTATTTTGTGACATAGTTTGAGTGCAGTACAGATTTACATCCAAGTGTGTTTGTTTCTGCAATACATACTTTGGCTTTTCAGTAATTTTTGTTCACTTTGAATACTCCTCTGGAAGGTGGGTGTTTGTGTTATGAACAATTCATATTTTATTCACTCAGGTTTTTTATAGCAGGATCTGTCATTTGTTCTCTCACTTCTTTCTTATGTGTCCTAACCAGTGGGCTTTCTCATCGGAAAGGTGTTTTGCTTTTTTCCACTATGTAGGTGTTGGAAATGTTGATTGTGATTTGAGCATCATGGAGTCAAGACATAGATAAATTACAAATGAGGGAAATAATCTTTCAGAATTCCTTCCAAGTTTCTTCAGAATTTTCTTTAAAAGTTTGAAATTGAAGTTTTTTTGGCTGGTTGGAATCAGTTGTCATTTACCTGGTATTGTATAAGGTCAAAAGACAGTAACATAACATGATTTACACATTCAGAGCTATTAATGTTGGTACTGAGAATTTTATCCTGTTTCAAACACAGGTGGGTTGAAGAGTCGAATCTGAGGCAGTTTTTATTAAAACAACTGAGTCTTTTTTATTCACAATTGTGTATCAATGGAATTGAAGAGCTATGAAATGACAGTTCTGAAGGATAACTTGTGCTTTGCAGTAGTATTTATAGGAAAGGTCACTTTTAAAGAAGTGACAATATAAGTCAGGAGTGATTTCTAGGTTTGTTGGCACTGACTGTGTGCAGCCGAGATGCCATTGCAGACACTGGGGCTTTGTGCTGCAGAAGGGACCCCAGCAGTGCTGCCTCCCACCACGGGAGCTGTGATGGAACTGCAGCCTCAGTGTCCACCACTGCAGTGAGCAAGACAACAAGTTACTTTGGGAGTCTTTTTCACTCTCTTTTCGTGTTGCTCTAGTCACAGTTAGGATTTCAAAATGCTGTTGATGGCTGGAATTAAACATCAGTCTCTCAAAGCACCATTCAGGAACAGTGGTCTGTAGCAGGTCCCTGTCACCTTAGGACATGAATGCTCCTTGCTCTTCTGTCTCCATCCAGTACTTCCATCTTCTGCTGATAAATATCCCTTAGTGTTTCATACTGGGTTTGATGAACGAGCTTTATATAGTGAATAAAAGATCAGTTATAAAAATTCCTGCTTGTTCATAGTCTAATTAATTTTGGAAAAGGCTTCACAACTGGTACACAAATTCCTTGCTTACAGTGACTGAATTGAGTATGAGTTCTGATGGCATTGCTGTTGAACAGCAGGCCTATTTTTCATCTATTTCTCTCCATCTATGAGGGTAAGGGCTTGCTTGATCTCAGCAGCATTGTGGTACAAGTCGCTGAAGGCTTAATCTATAGCTCAGTTTGAAACACTCCTTGGGGAATTCTACAAACCCGTTTACAAACATTATGTTGATCTAATATTGAGTAAATTTTGCCTGAAAAATAGTATGGCTGCCTACCATACAGTGAGGAGATGCTCTGGGTGTATATATTAATGTACCGTGCTTAATTGCTGCAGCCGCTTTAAACCAGTGTCTTTGAGTAAAAATATCCATCGGGTGTTTAGGGTATGAATCTTGAGGGCTAAGCACATGAAATTGGTCATTTGTAGCGGGGAAAGTCGATACCAACTGCATGAACTGCTTCTCTGCCAGTGTGAAGTGTAGCCTATGTCCAGAGGGTAGATAAGGATCGTGCTCTTATTAGCATACAACTTAAGGAGTTAATTGCAGCGCTTAAGTGAGCTGATAGCATCGCAAAATACAGTCTTGAAAGTGTCAGAGGAAGAATAACAGTAATTTGACTGTTTGAGATGGGAACACATCCTCTGCTGATAAAAGCCGACATCACTGGTGTTGCCAGAGTTCGACTTGCTGTGCAAGGCAACGTCAAAAGCTACTGGTAAGAGCTTTTCAAAGCCTGTCATAGCTGGAGCCTACTAATGTATGTCGACATGTGTTAAAGCTCCCTTATGATTCGGCATTGAAGGTATAGCTGTTAAATAGTGGCTTTTTTTAATTAATACTATACTCCTGAGATAATTCGTGTCAAAATACTTGGAACATCCTAGAGAAATAGACCACTGAAAGGTGGCTAATTTTGAAATGCAGTTCAAAAGCTAATAGGCAATTTTGAGATCAGCGTATCAGTAAAGCATATTGTGTGTAATGTAATATAATACAGTTTCATTCATCTTAAATGATGCATATGAAGTCATTTGCGCTATGTTGAGGCACTGAACTTCCCAGTGCAGAGCGTGGAAGAGAAGACAGAACGGAGCACTGGGTGGTGGGAGATGTTGATGTTACTAAATATGTCTCAATATCTGTCAGGTCCAGACATGTCATTGGGAAATCTGGAGACAATGCCCTTATAGCTGGTGATTAGGGCTAAATCAACGGAGGGGCAGAAGTGTAAACACTGGTTCTTAACTCTTCACTGATTGAAGAGTACTTGCTGTACTCACTGGCAATGTAATTGCAAACAGTGAGAAAAAGAGCATAGTGCTATCCTATTTAAATAGTAATTTGTAGCAGCCACTCTTGGGCAATTCCAGTTGAAAGTCCTTGTGACAAGCTTGGTCTTACCATTGTCCCGTTACATCAGTACATAGTGACTTGTAGCAAACGCGTCTTTAACTCGCTGTCCCTGGAAATAAGGAAGGCGGTCGCTGAGTCGCAGCTCTGTCCCAGGGCTCCTTGTGAGCCGGAGCAGCTTGTGTACCAACCTTACACAGGAGCCAAAAGTGCTCAGTATGAGCCTACAGGAGCAGGGCCAGAGCTCTGAGCCTTTCTAACTCCAGAAAGGTAAACAACGCCTATTTTAATCCAGCGCCTTACAAAAATTTTGTTTGCCCTGGGACTACGTAAAAATTTAAAAAGCTCTCTGTAATGCACACATTTCTAATTAGCAACGGAATCATCTTCATGTTTATTTCCCCCCTCAAAACAAGAGAATTCCTGAAATTTCGTTTTCCTTGCCGAGTGCTTTAGACAGTGATTATTCACAGTGACTTCCGCTGTTCTCTTTCCATCTCCCAGATCAATGGGCACAGAGGACTCCTCGGAGCACTGTTGTCACTGTTTAATCCGCAGTATGTACTTGCAGGAAGGTGGTAGAAAAGTGCACAAGCCAACTTCAAAAGACTGTCACTTGAAGAAAAAAATCGGCAGCGTTTCTAGCCATTAGTGACAATAGGGGTATGCACCTGTGGTGAGGAACTTTGACTCGAAGAAGCTGATCTAAAAAAACCTTTAAGCACTGTGGATTTCTAGTCTTATACTTGAAGAACTGACAGAAATGACCTGCACACCTCTGAACTGGTGACCTACAGGTGGGAAGAAGTATTGTTAGAGGCACGTAAGCAGAATGTAAGGCTGTGTTGTTTTGATGTTTAAGCTATCCATTTCATCTTGGTGCAAAGAATAACAAAGAGGCGGTCTGGCTGATGAAAGGCAAAACTGCACTTGAGTTAGCTCAGCTAGAAAGTTAACTTTTGCAAATATTTTTACAATGTGCATGGTGGAGATGTGTTAATTCATTTGTACTTAAAACCAAAGTCAAGGATTTTAAGACTCCTGCTGTCCTTAACTATACACATGATCTGTAGCCTTTAAGCCTTTTTAACCTTGTAAAGTAACACAATTTTGTTTTAAAAATTAATTGTGCAGAGCTCTCTGTCATTGACTTCAGTAGCAGGAGTTTCCAGACCTAACATTGTTCGAGAACCTTGATTCTTGTGGATTGTGTTACTAAGGCACAGAGCAGAGTGGTGCCAGGGAAATCACATGGAGCACACTGCAAAACAATTCTTTTAGGAGCTGTGTTGCTCATTAAGGAACTAATGACAGCCAAAAGTCAGTTAAGTCATACGCCATTTTCTGATAGGAGCTGGAAGCAGTCAGCTCTTTAATATGTATGTTCAGGCTGGATGTTACTTGTTAATATTCCAGGAGGCATAAAAGGAGTATTACAGCAGTACTGTGCTGCCAAAGGTGAAGGTAAGAACCACCACTGGTTTCTTCAAGTGCTTGAGGCTGACAGAAATCTCCTAAGTGGTCCCCACTGTGAGATTTTTAACTTGGGTAGGAGGAAGGGTGAGAAAGAGATGTATGACCAAGGGGAATTTGGCTAGTGCAATGTTTCAAGGTGGCATAAAAATTATAAAACACTTGGATAAATAATGGGAAAATTCATTCTGTATATGCTATTTGCTGTTACAATGTTTTACTCCTATAGAAATCAAGGGGAATACCCTCTTGTCATGGTTTCAGTATGAATTCTTCAAACAGAAGGAGCAGAGGTATTCTTTTCCAATAATTTCCCCTTTCTCTACTCCTGCCCCAGTAAAAGGTGCGTTTCTATAAGCTATCTTTCCTGTTATAGGTAGAGCAGTCATGTACATAACATCAAATAAGATGTAATCAAGCAAAATTCTCCATAGCATGTACCTGTATCCCTGGGGAGACAAACATGGTGAACTGTGCCATACACATTGCTGGGTGCAGAGCTGGGAGATGCCATGTGAGGCTGATCAGCGTCTGTAAAAACTGCATAAAACTAAGCAGTTATTTGAAGTAGATTTGAAACATTTAACAAAGTGGCTAATAATTGCTTCATCCATACGTTTGCTTACACAGCGTTCCTCAGAATCAGCAAGTAAAACATTCCAAGTGTGACAGAAGGATATTTAACCCATAAAAGAAATTGTCTCAAATATACTTTCATTGTCTAGTACCTTTTAGAATTGTAAGTCCACAGAATTTGGCACAAAATTTTTCAGCAAAGAAACCTATTTTTTTATGATAAAAGGGATAAAAGGCTCACAAATAAATATGTGGATTAATGAGTAAAAGTCAACTTTATTTAAGAATTAGCTACCAGTTACTGCTTAGAAATCAAACTGAGTTAAAGTGGCAAAAGTGTACAGCACCTATCTTCCTGAAGACTTACCAAGTTTTATAGGATACACAAAAAAGTCACATGAAACTGGAGTAGCTAATTGCAAAAGCATTTTAATAATGACTGATCCATTTGAATTTAAGCAGATGAAGGATAAGCTGAAGCAGGGATAAACTGAAAAGGCCATGTGCCAAGTCCCTTCATTATCTACGTGACTAAAACTCCTGTGCTTTATCATATGCTGTCTCTTTTTGCTACCTCCCTCTTTAATTTTCCTAAATGGCTGTGCACTGCTGCTGAGATAAGGTATTTAATATGGGAAAGGATTTAGATGTTCCTACAAGACCAGCGTAGGCTCCTTTTTTTTTAAATGTCATCTTGATTTGTGCTTTTTTCTTCTAAGTAATAGGCATAGGGATTATTAAATGAATCTGGAAGCTAAGTTCCACTAACAAAATCCTTGTGTCCACTAGTAACATAAATAACAATTGGTTCATAGTACAATAATCCTGGATAGTAACCACTGTGAGAAGGTGCATAAACTGAACCTTGTATTAGGTGCATTACTTTAAAAAAAAACCAAACAAACAAACATTTCAGAAGCTGTAGGGCTATATACATTTCATTTTAAATAGTTATCTAATATAACTTGTTCATGGCATTTTTTCAAAAAGCAAAGAACATTCTTTATATTAAAGAATCACCCATAATAGATATATATATCTGCTACTTCTGTCTTAAAAATCATCCTGCAGCAATCCCATGCACAAAATTAAGTACTGAAGTTTAGTTTCTACCCCAGGAGTGTATTTTTGAGGAAGGAATCCTAATTGTAAGCCATGTTCTGGCATCTTTACAGAGTGGCATCTTCCTCCAGGTGTATGTATTCTGCACATGGCTGGGGATGCCCCTGCACACAGGAGGTCTGTAATGTCCACACATTTCTGTGTGGGTCAGAAGTGCATTTCTGAAGTGAGTTTCCCCTCATCCCTGCCTACCGTGCATTGATTCCATTCACAGGCCAGTCTTGGAGCTCACAAACAAACATGGAAAACGTGCTTCAGAAACATAGTTAAAATGCTCCAGCCATTATTGGGTGTTCAGTTGTGAGGGACAGATTAGAGTCAGTCTGAAGTACCACCCCCAGAGTGAGTACAGTATTGACTGACATTGGGTCCTCCCCATCAGCTTCTCCACCCTGCAGATCCATTCCTGTTGTTCAGCAAAACTTGCAGAGAGAGCTTCAGGGTAACAGGAAATGCAAGGGCATTACAGCAAAGTGTTCACATTCCAAATAGCTCATGGAACTAATTGTAGTCCCTGTATTTGCATATCATGTAAGTCTTTAATATCACAATTGCCTATTAAGTTGGGCTGCAAAATTTCTTGCTTCGTTCAGTGCATTGCATTGACTTTTTCATGTGGAAGGAGAGAGCAATTCAGTATTTCATTATCTGCTTCAGGACATTTTTCAAATTCATGTAAGTTGGTTGCTGTAGAATCTGTTTTCCTCTAACTTCTTGCTTTACTACCAGCCTAAGTCTGTGACAAAGTGCCCAGGCCACCTCAGGCCCAGAGAGGAATGGGGTAGGCCATTTCTGTGCAGATTGTCACATTTACACTGGGCACTGCTAAGGCTGTGACTAAGAGAGCCCAGAGCAAAATTCCCCTGAACTTCCCATTTCTGCACCATGCAGGGACAAGAGGCTGCAGAAGCAGTTGAGCTGCATTTGGTGGGTGTGAGCCTCCAAAAGAGGAAAAACATGAAATTTTCTGGTTCCCACCTGAGCTGGATCTCTGAGTCTGCTGTTTGACCTGACAACTCTCCCTCTGGGGTGACCCACTATGTACTTCTAACCCTACAACTGAGAGACAGCACTAAAAGTGTGTTCAGCTGGCCAGAAGCACTGAATGAGTGATCAGCTGTACCCAGTCTGAGAGTGTTCAACTAGTCGTATGTGCACTTGAATCTCCAGAGGCTGAGTCATGTAATAGATAGATTTTAAACCACAAGGGTTAAAATTATCTAGAAGGGCATGTGGTAGTGGACAGGGAAGGATGTGATTCTTGAATAAAGGCTGAGAGAACTGCTGTTGGTAGGTAGAGAATTCCCAATCCCTTCAGCAAGCTCAGGTCACACAGTACAACAGCAGGATAGTGGTCACTTGATTTTCCTCAGTAGAGGGCCAAAGGGTGGAGAGTTCACCCCCCAAAAGTGTGGGGTTTTTCATACATTGTGTCTTTGTCAACAGCTGCCTCAGAAATTAAAAGTACTGGTTTGTTATAGAAGCAGTTCTTCTAGTGCATGAAATAAGCATAAGCTTGCAGTAGCCTGTTCTGGAAATTCTCTGGTACCTTTCTGTAGCTAGAGGGAGGAATTTAATGGATGCAGCTGCTAATTCTATAATATTCTAATGAAAACTTTATTTTTATTTAAACTTAGCTTTTATGGGCCTCCTGTTTGTGAATAATACTTGGTAGGAAAATTATCCTAGTTAAGGTAGCGTGGACAGGGAGATAATTTCAGAGACTTGATCTCAGTTTCTACCTGGAGGGAGAAAATGAGGGATAAAAAGACCAGAACTGGCAACTTACAGGTTGACTGCTACAAGCAGGACTACCAGTGCTGTTTTTATGCAGCTTCAGGAGAGTCATGTTGCCAAGCAAAATGCTTTTCTCACTACAGCATATGAAGGACTTCTGTTGCAATGTCCTGGGCAAGGTCCTGTGCATTGTGTGTGATCAAGCCCTCAGACAGGCCTGCAGGGTACAATCTCTGCTCCAGAGTGAGCACAGTTTCTTCCCCTCATTTAAAATTGGTATTACTCCCTTTTCTATAAAGTTACACTGGCTAGGTCTCATCACTTTGGGTACTCACTGTCAAGGTGCTTTCTGGATTGAGGAACTGAGGGTTTTTTTGCACTGCAGAAGCTGATACACAGTGCAATCCACTATTGGGAATTGTATATGCCCTTCTATATACCTGAGGACTATTTGGTCTGTGCTACAGTTCAGGCTGTGAACCTCTGCACCTGAGAAATATTTGGTTTATGGTATAATTCAGACTATGTTGACAAAAATAATTAAAGAACACTTTATTGTTACAGAGTGAAGGCCTCTGGCTACAGCTGATTGTGCTGATAGGGTAAAATGTTGGAAAACAAATTTTTTTGATGAGTTTTAATAATCAGAACTCACTGTTTTGGAAATTAGATGTTTATAGGCAGCTGTTGTTTATACAAGAAGAAAAGATGGAAATAAAGGGGCTTTTTAAAGGTGTAGTCTGCTATTGACAAAAGAGTTCTATTGAAAGGTATGCAGAAGGGGCAGATCCAGTTATGGACTGGAATTGCTATTTACTGTTTTGATTTGTGAGAAGTTAGCACAGGCAATCAGCCATCTCCTTTGCTTGAAGATGAGGGTGTTTTGGGGCAAGTATCACAAGATAACTCTGCAGACAAGCACTGACACAGATCTCATTTATCCTTGCCTTGGAGCTGGAAGGTGCCTGTGCTCCAAGGAACTAAACGAATGACAGCAGAAGAAAAGAGGGGAAGGTAAAACATGAAGTTATTAGGGAAAATTAAAGAGATACGGAAGATCGCTTAGTCAAATCTTGTGGGTTTAGTGTAATACCACAAATACAACGCTCTGAGCATTCTTAGGCCTCCTTCATTATAATTCTACACTACATGCTGAATTTTCACTTCTGTAGTTGAGATCACTTGGAGCCACCTTGATCTATTTTACTGCTTTACTTTCAATATATTTGTAGGGGGTTTGGGTCTTTTTGGCTATTATCCTTCTGTGATGGCAGAGATAATGCTGGCAGAATAGAGACAAATTAAAACAAGATCCATCCTCGCTCTTTATGGAAATTCCAGTTATTTTCTGCTTTTGCTGCAAAGTGGTGGTGAAATTGTTCAAAAATGAACACACAGGACTGAACGTCTTTAACACAGTTTTGTCTTCTGTTGAATTAATAAAGAAAAAGTAAGTATGCTTTCTATTTTTCTTATTGCTACTAATTCTAGGACTATGTTGTATGGTATATGAAAAAGCTGAAAAACTTTTCAGTGAATGGATAGAAAATTGTCTAAAATTAAAGATTATAGGTCTGAAATTTGCTTTGAAACTGTGTATCTTTGCTTTAGAAAGCAAGTAGTGTTGCATCAGGATTGCAGGAAGGGATTTGTACTAGATTCTCTGAGGATGTATGCTGTTTTCATGCTATTGATGAAGCTTGAACAATTTATACAAGCAGTGCCCAGCTTTTCCTTTGAAGTTTTGAATATTCCCCCATAATCACACAGAAAAGTAAAGCTCTGGAATGCTGTGGGGTCCTATTCTTGATGTCTCAGGGAAGTGCATCTCCAAAGAGAGAAGCTAATACTTGTAAGGGGACAGCATCAGAGCTTTCAAAATTAATTCTGTAGTTTCCTTGTGTTAGTGAATTTAAATGCAGAAGAATCTGCCAATGTGACCTTTTCTAGCTACAGTAATTAGTATAAAGACTCAGTAAGAAATAAAAATGGGACACGAGCAGTCTTGTTTACTCAGTTAACCTAAAGTCAAAAGATCACACAAAAAGGGGTAGTTAATACCAATGTGATTTAAACTGGTGAGGAGGCCTGGCCTGTGGTTATTTAGATCTCCTGCTGTGGGGAGTCTTCTGGTGAAAGTGCATGGAGTCCTAAGACCTGATAAGGTAGCCTGAAAGTAGTACAGAATAACAGTTTCTTTTCCCATCAAATAATTCACTGCACTAATAGAGCAGAAAGAGGATTAAGGTGGAGTTGTCCTGATGATCTGAGTAAATCCTACATGTGGTTACTTTTGTTTCATTAAGTTACCGGCTGTATCGTATCCTGTACTTTTAGATATCTGTTTGGTGATTATTTTTAAAAAACATGTTATTAATCTTCATCTAAACCACTGCTCTGTAAGGTTTGAATAAATTTCATCATGAGGGCTTTCTGAGCACAAATTAAGATTTGAAAACCACTGGTTCCCAATATTATTATTTTTTTCAGAAAGCTGTTCCTGGGGAGATATGTCTGAAAAATGCTGCTTGTTCCAAGAGCTTTATTTGGTTATATATTTTGCTTAGCATTTGTTAGGATGTGAGTTTTCTGAATCCAGCACTGAGTCAGACAAGGGTAATTGTTCTTCAACTGTTGCTATTATCTTACTTGAGATTTCTCGTTATAAAATGCTCTTAATTCACTCTCTCTCAAAGAATGGGATTAGTGCCCAATTAGACCTGTCAGGTTTGATCTTCCAATATGTTTTGTGCCAGATTCAGATTTGAGAATAAATACTTAGAGTATTACAAGTTCATATATGATACAATTGAAAGCTCTGTTGCGTCATTACATTTTTCATTTTGAGTTTGTTACCCTAACAAGTACAGTAGGGCACAAATGGAAGGTTCTAATATCAGAAAATTTACTACATGATGTCAGCACTGCATCCCTCCCAGAAGAATTCATGTTAATTGTCACACAGCCTTGCCAAAATCCTGAGCAGTGTGCAGTAATGAAATCCTAATAGCAGACAGCTGCTTTGAGGGGCGTCCACCCAACGGCTTTACCAGTTTTCAAAGGTGATACATTTGTCCTGCAAGGGCTGGCTCTGAACTCGGGCCTGACCCTCCGAGTGAGCAAAGGGATGCGCCAGCAGCTCTGCAGAGCGGTGCAGCCTCTGCATGTTCTGCACAGAGCAGGGAAGGGGCAGTGCATCCATCTCTCTCTGTTTCTCTCAGCTGCTTGGCTGACCCCAAGCCAAATGTCTGCCTCTGTGTTAAGTTGAACTGCATCACAAATTTCTAATTATCCCTTACCTTCTATTTTCCCAGGCTCCAGCCCTGGGAAGACCATTCACTCATGCATGTTTATTTATAAACGGGTCATTTCCATGCAGCTTTGACCTCTGCAGTTGGCTTCAAAACCTAAGCTGTGTGTGGAGGAGTCAATTTTCTACCTCACTGCAGACATATTCAAACCCTTTGTTTCTGAGGGTGGGGAGCATACCCCAGCAAGTATCTTCTGTCCTGAGACTGACTTCTGCATCACAGTGAAATTTGTGAGTTCAGCTTCCTACTAGTCAGTTTGTTCAGCTTCACAGCTGATAGTCCTGGACAGAGAGAAGGGAAGTTGTGAGCATTCTTTTGGGATTAATTCGGAAAAAAGTAAAATTGTAATGTACTGGTTCACCTGCAGGTGTGTTCAGGCTGTGGAGAAGTAAACTCTGTGGGTAGATGTATTCAGTGGATGAGTATCCGTTCATAGGTCAGTTCCTTTCCTGCATGTGAAGTTTGATTTCTCACTACCTGTTCACCTCTCCCCTGACGGGGTGAGGATGTTTATTAGCATCTATGTGCAACAGCCCTGCATAGATTTATTTGGAAGCCCCATGTCTGTTTTCTGTTGCCAATCCTTACCTACTGATGTGTTGATAACACCTTGTAGGAGACCAAAACTTGGCACCTTAAAACACTGATGTGAGCTGTCCACCCAGGAAGAATAGCAGCTGTCACTACTGGGTGAACCTCAGTAGAAAGTGACCTCAGGGCACATTGTCACTGGCACAGACAGTTCCATATGGCTCATGAGACTGCTCTGGGAATATCTGCTGTGTTGGAGTATCCAGCATGAGGTGCTGTGCATCCTGGGTGTAATTCTGCACTGAGCATCATACCAGGACATACAGGTGCACACTCAGCTTGTGGAGGTGATGGCAATCCTGAGTGGGGGAAAAACCCAGCTATTTACTGCCCCAGACACACAACCAATGGCCCCTGGAGGAAAAGCCTTTTTTGTTATAGCCAGATGAGACTTTTGTTTAAACACTAACAAATAAAAGGCATAAAGGGAACTTTTTGGTATAATGGTGAAGTTCCAAGGAAGGGCTGCAGATTGCATGCCTTGCCCTGGGGAAAATAAGGAAAATAATGCTGCTGAAATCAGTGGTGATGTTAGATAGAAAATGCTCCCTGGGAGCAAATAGATTTCTCTAGGTCCACTGAAATATTTGAGAGATATAGGTGAGAATACCGGAGAGGAATTTTTTTTTTTTTTTNAGTATATAAATCCCTTCTTACATTAAGAGGTTGCCTTCAGGCTCTTTTGCCCTTTAACAAGGACAGCCATCATAGTTTTACACATTGCGTTTGTCAGGGCATTGCATGCACAAGGCAGCACAATATTAAATCAGCCAAGGAAGAATTTTTTGCTCCTTATTCTTTCCCTCTATAATGAGTTCTAGTGTAAACCTGCCATGTTGCACACTTGTCTTAGCTGTGCATACTGTCATCTTTCACGTTTTTCATTTGGCATATTGGTAAATGCTCAAGCAAAACAATATCAGAGCAGGGAATGCAACAACTGGTTTCTAAGAGATATCCCAAAATGACAATAATAAAGCAGAAACTCCCCTGTCAGAGGCTTAGCTGTATAAATTAAAGTTTATATTAGATACCTCCACATTCTATGGGAGGGGAGAGTGAAGAGATCATGATGATTAATTTTTCTTCTACTCAGCACCAATACAATGATTTAGAGCAGTAGTGTGAAAGAATGAACACACATATGAATAAAGGGAATGCTTTTCAGGGAAGTGAGTGGTAAAAGCCAGAATGGAAATGAAGAAGGAAGTCTGTTCAGCAGTGGAGGTTGACTCCCAGCAACTGGATAGGGGGAGTAGAGAGGTGGCTGCCTAATAGAACTGAACTCCTCTTTACAGTTTGTATGTAAGTGTGTGTATATATATATATATGTAAGTGGATGTGGAAAGTATGGAGCTTATATTTCCTGTGACAACTGAAAACAAATGTGAATGTTGGGCATGGGGCAGGATCAACTCCTTGTGCTGCAATAGGTTTTCCGTTGTGCACTGCCAATGCTGCTGTGCTCCAGCATGTGCATGGCCACTGCCTGGGCACGGGGCTCTGTCCAGTTCCAGCTTTTGTACTGGAAAGGGTCAGAAAATGGTTTGAGGTCAGAGGTCTGTGTTTCCCTGCTGAGGCACAGGGTGCTGGCTGTCTGCAGACCAGAAATAGTACAGCTGGGTTTTTCAATTTATTTTTTTCTTGCCAGCAGAGAAAAACCACTGCATCCAGTTCATGGTACTTAGTAAACAAGGAGATTGCTTACATTTCCTAATTTTTTTTTTTTTATGAGTTCAGCAGTACTTTCCCTCCTATTTAATGTGAAGGATATCTTTTGCTTCCATAGGTATGTTTTTTTAGTATGTATATTTTAGTATCTTTCTATCAGAGTAATTAGTGGTATTTTGGTAAATGGGAGGTGGGGTCTATAGACTTTCTAAATGTACTATGATTGTCCTTATCTGATTTCTGTGGGTTTCCTTACAAACCAGAGAGAGGTCTGGGAAAAATAGCAAAGAGTTGCTTGGAGATGGGAACAGTGGTGCAAAGCCCTAGCTTTTCACCACACCTTACAGTGCCATAGCCAGCTGGGTCTGTCCCCCCGAGCCATTAGATGATAGCTTATCAGGAACCCAGTTCTGTGTGGTGCTCTCCCAGCAGCACCTTGTCTGTACCACTAATAAAATTTAAAGTCAATGTCACTTCCAAGGCCTTCAAAAGAAATTAATGTGGGCAAGCTCAGAACCCCTGGGTTTTCTGTACACTTCCCACCTAGGTGAATATGTTTTCAGCCATAGCCTGTACCTGTGCAGAGTGGTTCCTGACTTTTCTTGTGATCACCTGAAGAGGTTGTTCTCACTGAAATCCCATGTTACGGATCAGCCTTGCCACTAGAGTTCAGGCACTAGTCTCAATCTCCTCTTTGGTGTGGGCTGCAGTACATTGATTTTTCTTAATAAGCCAAATATTGCCATCCAGAACTGAAGGAGTGTTTCTAATCTCCTCACTGTTAAGAGCTGGTATAATGAGAAGGAACAGAAATGACCCCTGGAGTTCTGTGCAGCCTGATGAGCTTTCATGAGGCTTTCAAATGCCATGAGTTCCATACAAATGACTATAAATAATTGCCTAGGTTGGCCTGACCTCGGGTTGTCTGAGAAGATGATCTGATAATGGCACAAGTGACTCTGGTTCTGTTCTGAAGCTGAGATCCCGTTTAGGATTATACTTATTTGAACTCTCTGTAATTTAAGAAGAAAGCTTTCTGAGTGTGCCAGTACTGGAAACACATTCTGAACACAAAGGTCACTGATGTGGCAGTTGAAATCATCATGAAATAAGTCACTTGGGACATGAGTTTGAGCAAAACTGAAAAGTTACCTCCTGTTTGACAGTGCAATTTTCTCTGCCTGGTCTCTCAGCCCTGGTCAGAGTTGCCAAGTTTTCT
Source organism: Scytalopus superciliaris (assembly GCA_013400415.1). NCBI lineage: Eukaryota > Metazoa > Chordata > Aves > Passeriformes > Rhinocryptidae > Scytalopus > Scytalopus superciliaris. The sequence continues at coordinate 101,898 of VXBX01004397.1, forward strand.
ATTAACTCCTCCATTCTGCAGACTGTACACGGGGCAGACACCACTTTGCAGGACCCTCACAGGGATCTCTGTGCATTTTGGAGCACATGTCAGTCTGAAAGCAGCCTGCAGAAAGGCAAGCTGGGTACCACCTCTTTTCCTTGGGGCATCCTTGCCTACTTTCCCTTCCAGTGGCAAGTGGTGCACATTAATTTCCAAGAATTACTAACCCTTTTCATGAAATGTGGTCCAAGAAAGAAAATATTAATAACCAAAGCAGCCCTTATTACAACCTTACTTAGTCACACCTTTCTTTTGTTCCTGACAAATTGCAAAGAACAAAGATAATGGATTCAATGATGTTTATGGTCTTTTCCAACCTAAATGGTTCTAGATTTTGGTTTTTTCTTAAACTACTGTTTTGCAGAATACGTAGTGTTGGGAGTGGTTCCATTACTTGCTGTAGGTCCTCCCCAAAGTGCTCAGAACTCAGTGTTTCATCAGACATGATCTTGATATATAATAGAACAATGCTTTTGTTTTTGACCTGTTACGATGCCCGTAGTCCCAACCAGAAAGATGAGAAACTTGGTTTGTTGACAAAGTTGTCAACATTTCCATTTCAATGTATCCTAAAAAATCCTCTTCAAGGGAGATAGAAAATAATGTTAAGATGCTAGGTTTGGAAACAGTCTCTCCAAGTGGCTGTGCCTGTTACTTGGTGTGCCATTGCTACAAATTTTTGGGATGCAGAGCAAATAATGGTTTATGGATTGCTGTAGAATGCAACAGCTTAGGTAGTGTGATGAATGTGCTGCTGGGAGGGGCACAAACCACTTCAAAATGGCTCAGCTGGGCAAGCAAACAGGAGTGATCCTGCCAGGCAAGGTATTTGCTGATGATGGTTGTACATGTGGCAGAATAAGTTTGGGAACTCCCTGGCTTGGAATAAAGAATTCCCTGAAGGTAGATGGTCTGAGCAGATTAGCTGTGGCCTTATTAGGCCAGGCCCATTACTAAACTGGTTTATTACTGCTGCCATCTGAAAATCCTTAAACTTCACACAAGGTGGGAGAAATAGATCTCTCTGGAGCTGTGTTACTTTGTATTTAATTTCTTCCCAAATGATTGTAAAAATAATTTGATGTTACTGTTTTGAGGAGTCTCCTAAGAAGCCCATGTAAACTTTAATTCTCCAACTCCACTGCCTTTTCTGAAAGACAGAGCTCTGCTTATCCTTTCTGTTCTTAGCCAAGAGCAGCCCATTGAGGGACATAACTGCATTTGGGGAAGCCTTGGGGCTGAATTCGTGTTGGCTGTATTAATAATATGAATCATAAATAAATCAGTTTGCACTATCATAAACAGAACCACTTGGGGGGAAGATTTAATTAGAAAAACTATGGGCAGACTGCAAAGGTTTTATAGCTGTGAGAAGAGTGACAGATGGGAAAAGGACATTCCACAGTCCAGATTTCAGCTCTTCATAAACTGTTTGTGACCCATTAGCTGAGATTTTCAAAATAGCTGTGGGATTTAGTCACGTCTTCCATTGAGGTGTAATGGGCGATAAGTTTAAACACCATGTATTTAGGAAAAGAAAAACTAAAAAGGACCGAGAACATTTTCAGTCATTACTGAAGCGTACTATAGTCCATTTGTGTGAGGATAAAGAAAAGACAGGTGAGATCTACTGTATGGGTAGGCAAGCTTCCAAGAGCATTAACATTTTATTTTAAGAGATGAATAAAACCCTCAAAATTGCTCTAGACTTGGCAGGTAAGGATTGTTATGCTTCATCTTGCCTCTTGGCCAGAAAGCTCAGGGAGTGGGAGCTTGCCAGATACGGCAGTCTTCCCCACTACCTGAATTTAATTTAAACCATTCTGCACAGCCCTGATTTTAATCCTTTCATTTTGGTTTTGAGTTACCGCATATATGGCACAATGGAAATATTTTTTCAAACTTAAATTAGAAACATATTTTAGGAGACAAAAAAAGTGCCTGTCTTTAGTGCAGAATGAAACATCTTTAACTGTTAGATGAAGTATAACTGTTGGACCATTTTACTTAAAAAGTTGAAAATCAGTGAAGAAATGTGGATTTTCTGTGATGTGCTTTTTGTTTCCCCCTTCCAGCTGTACACATTGCACAAAGTATTTCTTCAGGGTGGCCATACTTTGTGATAGTTCACAATAAATGTGTTTTAAAATAACTAGAGACAGAAGTGCGATGTATCAAAGGTTAAAAAGAATAGTGTGTTCATCTTTATTTTACACTGTGCATGTAAAAAGTAATGGTGGGGTTTTTTAATTCTACTGAGATATTTTTATTTGCTATAAATGATGGCAGCATTTTTGTCACCTCCAAGAATGGGTGTTTCCAGGATGTACTTTTGCTCTAAAGCAGTGCAGAACAGGAAGTGTAAATGCTGCAAACATCTGAATCCAAGTAAAAGCTGTGGAAAGAATACAAGTTGCAACTAGATCTTCAATTTTGCTGCCCAGGTTGGCCTTGTTTCTTCCACAAGAAGTAAGGGGCCAACTTCATAGGGAAGAGAGACTTTTTTTTTCTCCTGTTTTTAAATATTCTCATGGTGTTTTTGTAAGCTAAAAAGGCTAGAAAATCCAGATCTTCATGGAACTGCTAAAGCACGTGTGTGAGAAGCACACTGAAAACCTGTGTTCAAATGGGTATCAGCAATTCGCTGTCAAATGGGTGGGATTTCACACAGATCCTGGGCATGGCTCATCTACCAAAAGCATAGTTTGAAGATTAAAGAGTGTGGATTAAATGTGCAGATGACGGGATTCTAGTCAAGGATGAGCATGAGGTAACACCTCTGAGCAGGAATAACCTGTTGCATCCACGAATGCTCAGTGACAATTAAGTACCAGGTACCACAGCTCCTTATGTCACAGTGAATGTGCCTTGACTGTACCATGCTGTTGAGGAGAAAAGCCCAGGCTACATTGGAATATCAGAGTATTATTGGTGAGTGCTGTGGAACAGCCACCTCCTTCTAGGAGTGTTGGAATTAAGCACGGTGTGTCCTGTCCTGGACTCGGCCTTTCAGAATGGATGAGTCAGAGTTGAGCACTGAGGATGTTTTAAGGTCTGGAGATACCACCCAGGGCCTGAGTCACTGTGATGGTGCTCATTGGCTTGTTGCATGTAATTCCTAGAGTTTGGTAAAAGTGAGATGGTTTTAAAGCAGGCTTTATGTCGCTCTTTAAACATGCAGATTTATCAGTAAATCAAGGTGCGTATTAATATAATGTGTGTTCTTATTTAGGCTTGCCTGTTGGCAGCAGGACATGGAAACAGAAAGGAATACTTGCTATGCAGTTGTGGTCAAGGGACTGTACTTAATTCTTTGAAGGATCATTTAGGACCTGTTTCAGGAAAAATGTACCTGCACATCAAGGCTGTATGGACATACCATGGCTGGGACTACTGGAACCTAGTGTGTAGTAGCAGCCAGTCCATGATTTAGGTGCCAAGCTGTTGAAATGTGCTTGTTTAACAAAAAAAATATATAAACAACACTTGACATAGCTTTAGAAAGATCGCTTTGAAAAGTGAGTGATTCATGTATTTTAGGTGATTTTACCTGTGCTTATTTGGGTTTTTTAATTATGTGAATAAGGCCCCTGGAAAATGGGCTATTTCTGTAGTGCATGGGAAGTGGTGCAGTGCCCCCATGTAAATGCAGCTTCCCTGAGTGCTGGTGCGCAGAGAAGGTCACAGAGTCCCCTCTGGGTGTTGGCCAGGATCACTCTGACATGGTCATGTTTAAAGGCAAAGCAAACTGAAGGAGAGGAAGGGACTCACAGGGTATCACTGATGAAGAAAGATTATCTCCAACACACGGGCCGCCCTGGCAAAGTGTGAAGAGGCCAATTAGCTCTGCTTATCCTTCCCTTCCTGTTGTTCCCAGCCTGGGTGTGAGCCACTCACAACTTCTTAAGGCTTTGAGCCATGAGTTGCTTTTTCTAAGGACTGACAGGAAATCATTTAATAAGCTGGGGGGAGGGATAAGTTTCCTGTTCTAGTTACTCCCTATGAAATTCTTAAGCTAAGGAGAGAAGACAGTTGAGTGGGCCAGACCCCCAGCCCCAGTGTCCTTATGTCTGTTCCTCTGGCACTGGAGGTCTAACCAAACTCATCACATCCCCATGGATTTTGCCTTCATCTCAGCTAGACCTCTAAAAGCTACAAATTCTTTTAAAGGATTAATAAATTGAGTGTTTTGATTAAGTTGCATGTTAATATAATAGAAGTACTTTCAAGGCCATGACTGTGGGGTTAGCTCTCTGCAGAGGGGTTGGAGCAGGGCCTCAGGACCCTTGTTGGAACCTCATAGACACTGAATGACAAATTAAGTTCATGTGAAGCCTATTCTCCAACACATACAGAAGTGTAACTGGGACTGACATATATTTGTCTTGTCTTACCCCATTTAGTATCAATAATTAACTTTATTACTTTGCTCTGTGAGTACATGGGCTTTATTACTTTTAATCCTTAGGACACCAAGACAAATGCCAAGAAATTCCCTCAGTGTGGGAGTGCCAGGGACTGAGCAGTGCCTGCCCAAATTTAAGGCAGTGAAAATCCCCAAACCTCATTCTGCTCACCAGTGGCAGCTGGGCAGTCACTCCACTCACCAGCTGCCTGCTTTGCTTTGGCGCTGGGAGACTGGAGCAAAATGTCTGCATTCTGATGTCCTGGGATAGTGGGAGCAAACACAGACATCCCAGACTCTGCTGCAAAGATCCAACACTATCAGATGGCTAAAATGCATAAGTCAGTTACATGAATCTTAGTAATGCTTTTGGTGTGTTTATCTCCTGAGTATTTAGGACTTTGTACCAGTAAACTTGAAATACACTTATGAATTCACTAAAAAATGTGTGTACTTATTTAAAGTTGTGTAAAAAATATCATTCTATTCATTTGAGTGTATGAATGGTAAACATAAATTTTGTCAAAAGCCCGTGGTAAATTTAGGGCTTTAATCTTTTAGCAGTCCTATGGAAGTGTTGCATGGAAAACGTAATGTATTTTAAGAAAATACTTGCTATATAGTATTTCATACTAGAAGTGGTACTGACTAAATCTGTGCTATCAATGGAAAAAAACCCACAAGCTTCACTGTGCTTCCAAGTATATAAATAGTATTATTCAATGCCTGAAGACCAATTATTTGCTAAAGACCTAACATTTGTTTTCTGAAAGAAGTGTGTATTTGTTTCTTGAGCAGACATCCTCCGCGCTGCTGAGAAACCTCTCGGAAAGCACAGCCCTTCAGAAGGGTCCTGAGGAAGGATATGACAAAGTTCTGCAAGATGTGACATCTGGTGGATGGCCTGCTCCCAGTGACCCAGGGCCCCTGTCAGGTACAGTGATGAGTTTGAGTTTATTGAGGTCTTTAACAAATTTCAGATGACTTGATTAAAATCGTGAGTGTGCAGCTCTGCTTCTGCTGGGAATTGACTCTTTTTGTGCTGCAGTGGGCAGCCCAGAAAACTTCACTTCTATTTTAATTTTGCTACTTGTCACTTGACAGCACTGAATGATTAAAATTTTGGGTTTTTTTTCAAAATCTGAAAGAGCAATTTAGCAGGCCAGAGATGTAGCATACATTGTTATACACTCCTTTTGCTTTCCAGGATAGGTGTGTTTATTGTAGTCTTGCATATCTGCTTTTTTATTCTGTCATTGGCCACAAGTTTTTTAAAAAGTCCCTAAAATCATGAGATTCACCTAAAATTCTTCTCAGTGCAAGTTATTTTACTGCATTTATTTTTTTATTTTCCAACTTCTGACAAGAGCCAAGAACCCTCATCTCTGAGAGCTGATTGTTTGCATCATAGAAATTGCAGTCTTCTGTGGCTGCAAGAGCTGAGGCTTTGTCAAAAGTATCAGAAATTGCAAAAACTAATTAAAAATGAGTTCAGTAGAGTTCAGAGTGATGTTCTTTAGTAAGGCTGAAACTCTTAGGCAATCCTTGCAGTGGTAGCTGCAGTAAGCTGGCAGTAGGAGTGTTCAGTTGGAAAAGAGGGTACAGATGTGTGCTAAGGAATGCACTTGGTCATCGGTGCCCTAAGAACCAACCCCAGCTGCACTGGTCTGACTGTCCCTCGGTGAGAGAGTATCTTTTTACAAATAAATACCTGCAATCTGACATTGAGAAAACGGCTGGTTGGAAATACAGGCAGTTTTGTTTGTTATTACGTTTTCCCTATGGTTGTTTAGAAAGTGAGTTAAAGGAAAGTGTTATTCTTTTGTTGCTTCATAAGTTCTGCTCAGTTTCAGCTGCTTCTCCCTGTAACCCCCTTAGACAGGCCTGTGGTCACCTCTCATTTCAATCTGAGAGGCTGAGCACAATTTGAAATTAAAGTCTGAAAGTGGAGGGGGAAAGCAGCAGAAAAATCAATGTTTTTCAATCAAAATGAAATCTTACCAAGCCTTTTTCTGTCTTTTTGCTTGTATATGCTGTCATTCTGTTCAGAAGTTACAGATTGTGTATCCTTTATGATTTGTCTCAAGTAATTCCAGTAAATTTTCTCCCATTATTTCTTGTGGCTGAGCTGCTCAAGCAGGGGAAGGCTCGTTTGCTTGTTTTTATTTTGTTTTCTTCCTGAGCTACTCTGTCTGGAATTTCAAAGCAAAGGAAAACTGTAAAGGGGTAAAGCTGTGTAAAGGAGTGAAACTTCTGCTGGCAAAGGTTGTAGGTTTTTATTTCAAATAGCTGTGAAAACTCCAGCAGAGACATAATTGTTAATAATCATGAGGATGTATCAATCTGCCAATAGTTTGACTGGACAAAATACACACATGTGCCCATGGACTGAAATATCTGACCTTAGTTTCTGTATCCAGGAATAAGTTGCTGATTTTTCTCCGATGACAATGTCAAAATCCCTCCACCACGAATATGTGCAACCTGTGTTTTTACACCACACTTTCCTTATTTTTTCCTGAACTAAATTCTTGTAACTGGTTCTGTTCTCAATATAAACCCACTGGTCTGCCTTCCCCCATAACCTCCAAGGATTTAGTCAGTGAGGGGGAAGTGTTTAAAAATAATTCCAGTTATGGTAGAACAGCCTGTATCCTTTCTATAGAGTAACTGACATCAGACTTCTGAGTTCACAAAATGGTCAACAAAAGATCAGAAAAAACATCCAAGGATTCTGAAGGGCAGACTTTTTTTCGTCTTTCCTTTAAAGGGAAAACGTAACTTTTTGGGCAGGAATAGATTTTCAGACTGTGGAAGTCTGAGTGACACACACCTCTTGTTAAAACCAGTACCATTATCCTGAAGAACTACCCAACCTCTAAAAGCTTCCGTTCTGAGGACACACATAGCTCTGCTGTAATGCAAGTTAATGTACAGATTAAGGTCCTGTGTATTAGTGGGACCAAAGAGAAAAAGAGAAATCTCTATTATTTTTTTTTGTCTGATTTAGTGACACACAGGCCCTTGTGCTGGCTCCTGGGATGGGTTGAGGGTTGTAGTTTGCTCATGTTAAAGCTGGGGGATGTAAAGAGATGCAACATGAGCCTGCAGGTGGAAAACTTCATTAGCCCAGGGAATCTGCCTCCAGCGACTGGCTGTGGCTACCATATGGGTTTTCAATGTGGGAAAGCATAAAGGAGGAGCCAAATTAAGACATAAAAACCAAAAGCTGAAGAGGAGGTGGGTATGTGGGCAGGATTTGATGTAACAGAGTGAGCTGTGTGGTTTGCTCCTGTTCTAGTGCCAGCAGCCTGCTGAGGTGTCACTGCCACCCAGCCAGGACACAGCAGTGGGCTGGGCATAATTTGGGGCTGTCCTGCTCGGAGTTATATTGCACAGGTTTCTGAGGAGATCTTGAAGCAAGCACCTGCTTGAGGAGAGGGCAAGGGGCAGAGCAGAATATTTCCTTAGGCCCTGGTGTGGTGAGCGCCAGAATTTCAAAGCAGAAATTGTGCAAGGGAGTCCCAAGAGCTTAGGTAAGGAGTCCATGCTTAGCACTTCAGGTAGTGGTGCTGGGCAGGGAGTGCAACAAGTGTTTGCAAACACTGATATTCTAAAACATTCACTTACTACAGTGCTCCCCAACAAGAGCTGGAAGTGTAACAGCACTGCAGGTGTGCCTTGACTTAATATTTGCCCCACTGTGTTTAAGAAATGTTGAGAGTGACTCTGAAGACTGAACTTATTTGAAATGAGTTATGGACCTGGATTGTTTGTAATGGTGATGTTTTTAATATATGCACATACAATTGGAAACCTATCAGTTGTTTTTTTCTCATTCTGCCATCTAACAAAGCCAGAATTGGTATCTTCTATGTTCAGTATTTCACACTTACCAAATTTCTTGGCTTACTTTTGAAAGACTAAATCTTGAAATAAGGATTTATTTTTTCAGTAGAAATTTAAATTGCTTTTTTTTCCTGGCACATAAGATTAGACAGGGAAAGTAACACATGCCTTTTCCCTGGTCATTGGCTACATTCACACAGCCATACCAAATCTCCTAAACATTTATTTCCTTCTGTTGCATGCTAGTAGATTTTTTTGAGCTGTAAAGATACTTTTTCTGCTCAGGAGCGAACCTGCCGTACCTGCGTTTGGCGTTTTCTCGGTGCTTTCCCTTTGTTTATGGAATGAGTCGCTCGGGAAGGTTCGGGATAGCTCAGGCTCCTGCAGAGCCGGCCGTGCCCCGATGCTGCAGCGATCCCTCCTCTCCTCAGCCTCTCCACCGCTCTCTGTTTCACTGATGCCCCCTTCTGCCCTCCCAGCCTCATATCACGGAGCAGTCCTCCTTCAGCGCTGCCCCGAGACCGCGGAGCACCGGACAGGGAGCTGGGTTAGGCACTGCTAGGGGGATGTTCTGGGGAACCTGCCCCGTTGCTGTTGTGGTGGCGAGTCCAGCATGAGCCTTTTGCCTTCTCTGCAAGGTGGAGGCGTGTGAATGCACGAGGAATACACTGAAGGAAGAAGGTGGGGATGATTTCATCCATTAGCAATCTTTGTGTTAAATGTGGACCAAAAAAGCTCTAAAAAGCACATTGGGCTACTTTCAGTTTTCAGTTGTGTGATGACAAGTGCATTTTTAGCCGGAGTATTACATCAGAAATTAGCTCTTCCTTATAAAAAGAATTAGGACTGATCTCTATGGCTGTTCCTGCTCCCATAGTCCTTTCCTCTCCACGAAACCCTGTAATGTGATAAAAGAGTGTACACCCTTTTCTCTTGGGAGCCTGGGTTTGCTGACCAGCCTCTGTGCCACACTCCTCCTGTGGCAGACAGTGAGAGAAGTGTCCCAGCTCCGGGATACATTTGCCTGTTCTTGCCCAAGAGATCCAGTTAGAGATGAGAAAACGACCCCAGATCCTCTTTGCTGGTGCTGCCCCTGAGGGTTCAGTTCCACTTGGCTGCATTTTTGCAGCCCGCACTTTGGGAGGAAAGAGATTGAAACCATCAGTTGTCACAGGTTTAATTGGTTTGGGGATGTGACCTTGGCACTGAAAATCTGAAGGTCTGCTTGCCCTGAGAAATGTGCTCAGGAATGGCTCTTCTGCCAGGAGCCCTGGTGTGGGTGCGAATTGCATGTACCACACCAGGGACTCTTCTGGAAGCAGCGGAGAACACCCATTCTGGGAAACATCTGTATGGAGGCAAGTCCTTGTCCTTCTAGACCTGTCCTTCTCAGGGAATTCCAGAGAGCTCCTTCTGCATAGAAAACTGAGAGTTCCCAAAAAGGTTGATATCTCTGTAACATAGACGACAAGTCCAAAGCATGCAGGTGCTTGAGGAAGGGAGGGGAAAAAAAAAAATCCCAGAAACTCTGCAGAAAACCTTGTCAATTCAAAGTATGGATGAGAGGATAAAACCTGCTTTGATTCAGTGTGCAAAGGGAGAGAGGGAACAAGGACATGGGGACAGGACACAAAACATTCCTGAATTTTAGGAATTTTGAGGGAAAAAGAGGTTTGTAGATATGTTTCTGGATTTTTTCAAATGCAATGCAAAGATTGTATCACTGTTTCCTGACATCAGTTGCAGTGGTGCAGAACTGCTGCAGGTTTCAGTCACTGCACTATCTTTGTTTTCACAATATTAAGTGCAGCTACCACTTAGCATGGAATGATCTCTCTCCTAAGTCAAACTCTACTGTTTGTGTTTCAATGACAGTTTGACACAGAATGACTTAATGACTAAAATGAAAAATGGTACAATATTTCAGTCCTCGTATCAGGAAGAATTTAGGAATTAAAAAGCATAACATAGAATTAATGTGGTTTTTCAAAAATTCATTAAAATAACCTTCTTCAGTTAGCACTGACATTTCATATTGACCTTAGGTTTTATAAAAACACGTGCATTTTTTAAGGAAAAAAACACCAACCTAATGTAAGTAAAGCCTTTGTATCTTAAGTTTTCTCCTCTGTCCTGATAGAGCTGTCCCTCAGACTGACACTCCTGCTTCTCCCTGTAAACAGCCAACGGTGTGAACTGGCACAGCAAGTGCCTTCCCACTGCCTTGAGCTCACGAGATGTTGACACACAGGAGTGGCAAAGAGGAAGGTGCAAACAGATGAAAATCCCAGCTGAATGAGTGGGTTTTTAATCTTCTTGCACCTGTTTCCAGGAGGGAGTGTGACAGTGATAGGGTGCAGAAAGGAATGTTACAACCTGGGCAGCAGGATGTGGGTGGAGGCACCAAGTCCCAAGGGTGGAACGGGATGGGGGAGGAAGAAGCAGGAGCTTGCATCGTATTTCAGACCTTGAATTTGGAAGAACTGTGATATATTGAAGACAAATACATGAAAAAGACAAACAATTTAAGACCAGTGTTTAGTATGGTATTTACCGGGGAAAGAGAGGCATTGACCAGCATGATCTAGATGCAGCAACTTTTGAAATCATATGATTTCCAAAAGCAATTACCCTGAGCCTATAATGGATTTCATGCACAGCAGAATGTGATCTTATCTCCCAAGCTAATTGCCTGAGCAGAGAGGGGGGACCTGAATGGTTAGAAGGAGGATATTGAAAATAAAAATTGTCCCAAGTAGGATTTGGTTTTAGACTGGAGGATAGTGCAGCCTCTGCAGAGGGGTCTGCTGTGGAGGTGCTGATACCCTCTTGGGGAGAGGGAAGGGTGCATGGGAGGAGTTGCTAGAAACCACTTAGTTCATCCCCAGTAACAGATTGCTGATGTCCCCATGGTTAGTGAGCCTGAGCCTGTGCTTTAGAGCAGGCTGATTGGAGGCCTGGAAGGCACCCTGGTTTTCCATCTCTTTGTTCCTCAGTGGTCCTTTTCATTACAGTGATACAACTGGGAAAAAAAAAATGCCTAAAATACTCTGCTTTGCAATGTTTCTGGAAATTTGCACACCTGCCTCTTTCCAGCACATCACTGGATCCTGTGCCAGGTGCTCCAGTGCCAGTGATGGTGACCCCAAGGCAGTGCAGATCCTGCTTGGTTCCAGTCCAGTTGCACTCAGTCCTTTGAAACAATGCAGACCAGAGATGAATTTCAAATGCTGTTTAAAATCCTATGTTGTTTCTATAGACCCTTGGGTTTTTTTCCTTTTGCTCTCTTTTGGGTGGACTCCTAGCAAGTTTGACAGGAACACGGGACATTTTTGATATATGGCATCAGGTCTCTTAGTTCAGAAATCCCACACAGAAGCTTGTTTTTAGAAAGAGAGAAAATAAGATTAAACAGGACAGGGAATGCTGTTATGAAGGAATGAAAATATTTTCATTACCAGAGTATTTGTATGTCAACAGCTGATAGGGAATGATGTGAGACATTCCCAGAAGGACTCCCAAAGATTTTTTCCTTGTGTAATAGACCAATTAGCAGAGCCCAGATTAAATGAGCAATGTCACATTGCTTCTTGCATTAAAAAAGTGTGACATTCAGTCTCTTTATCTAGTAAATATTTGCATTTTTTCATCCTTGGGACTTTAGTTATACTATTTTCAACAGCTTTGAGTTCCCAAGTAATAGGAGAAATGTTAGTTTGTCCAATATAACTTCTAGACATACAGATAGATTTCTTATGTAGTATGTATTTTTAAATATTTATTGATGAGAAGCTCTGTACACTCTCAGAACATGTACACATGAAAAGGAGGGGGTTATTAAACTCTGCTAGCCCAGAACTTGCAATACTTTTAAGCTGACTTCATGAGTTAATAAAGGAGGAAATGAGCAAATCCAGTTTGAGGCTCTGCTGCCCAGCTCTCCTGGAGCAGCCCTTGAACTGACTCAAAAGAAATTATTTGATTTACAGTTGTTTTTCAGTCTTAGTGTGGTTTTGAGACATTTTAGTCTTTTCTTAGAGAAAACAACTGAATAACTAAAGAAAAAAATTAGCACTGTTTAAAAAAAAAATATTTGCAAGTTTGCTTTGTGTTCTTGGCAGCTTTCAGATTGCACTGGAGAAGGGGTTGAGTTTTGGTGACAGGGCACTTAATGATTTCATGAATTAATGTTGATTTGAAGTGGATAGAAGAAATATTGCGGTAGACTCAGAACATTAACACTAAATTGAATTTAGTTTTCAGATGTAATTTTTGTTTTCATGTTTCTGAAAGTTTACACAAGTTAAATACCAATTAATGACTGATCTTTCTCAAATAACAAATAATTGTAGCGGGTTATAATTCAGAATCAGATGGTTCCTTTAAAAGTATTGACATCTGCATTGCATGTCAGTTATGTGTGTTTATTGAAAAAAAAGTAGTAATAGGGGAATTTTATTTCATTTTATAGTAGCATTTAAAGGACTTGCACCTCACAAGATAGTCTTACCCATCCAGTTCTTTATTCTGCATGATGTTTTTTACCTCACCTTCATCCTAAAAGCTGTTTTTTTTGTTAATTGCTCTTTCTAAATATGGAGCACAGGACCCCTGTTTCTCAGGTCAGGGGAGCACTTGAGAGAAGAACAGTTAATTCCACTGGTGATATTTATTAATAACATTGCAATAAGCTCCAGAGTAGCTCAGAGGCCTGCTGTCTGCTCTGTGTACCTGTTGCTGCATTTACATGTGGTTAGCCTTCCTCTGAAAAAGCTTACAATGCTGCCCAAGGTGGAATTTCAGAAGGGTCTAAGTAACTTTTCCTGCTTCATATAGACTCCAGGGCACCTTCTTTTAGAGATATCCAGGAGGTGCTTTAGGACTAAATGTAAGTTGTCCTTCTAAAGTTTTTTCAGAGTTTCTTGGGATATTCATGGGTTTCTTCTGTTTTGTTAGTCCCAAGTCTAATGGTGCCAGCTGACTCCATTTCTGAGAGCTGAATTCTGGTTTGTTATACCAACAGCTTTGAGATTTAGGGGGGTGATGAGACCTGCCTTCTATGTAAATAAAGCCACAATATGTGAATGCCAAACAGGAAGGTTGAATTGTGTCAGAAAACACCATTTTCTTGTATTTGCATCTCATCTGTAGCTACCTAGGTTTTTACAGCATTTGTTGCTTCTTAACACCTATTTGGAAGTGCAAATTTCAGTGCAACTTCATGTTTCTCTGAGATTTATTCTCTGTTGTGTGTGTGTGCATATAAATGTGTTCAGGATAAACCATTTCTCTTCTACTGTTCTGGGAATGTTTTTATTTGTTATTGATGGAGAGCACCTCTCTGGAGCAAAGCTGAAATAATACAAGTATTATTCCTCCCCCCTCCCTTGCCCACTCAAAAGATCCCAGAATGTGAGGCTGCTTCCCTGGAAATGAATACAGCCCCCTGGATATTGCCTCCTGAAGGAGAAAAGCAGCAGGTGTCAAGTTAAAGGGGCTTCTGCTTTCCACACAGAGTGAGAAGTGTGAAAATAAAGAAATTAAAACAGTATCTGATGTTGACTGTCCAACAGTCAAGTCTGAAATAGACTATTCCCACCCCTACATATTGCTGGGGTCACTTGGAAGAGGAGTGACTGCAGGGATTACACTGAGGGTGGGGATCCACAAACAGGAATGCAGTGAATAACTTGACAAAATTGTGCAGCTCTCTGTACCCGTTGCAAAGAAGCCTTCACCTCTTGCTGGAGTTTTTTGGCATCTAGGAGAGCTTATCTTCGAGTAACATGTAGAGTGTAAGGTGAATTGCAAAAGAGGAATGCAGACAGCTTCTCCTATCAGCACATTGTTTTGGTTAAGACTCCGCTGGAGTTCTGTAAAAATGCGACTGGGGGAAGGGAAACAAGACAAAGTCAGCGTGTCCTCCAGGTTTGCTTAGTTAATCAAATAAGCTTATTGGGAAGTTAACACTTCTAGGCTTAGGAAAGAGTTGCTATGCTATTTTATTTTCCTATGACTTCGAGGACTGTACCCAGTTGTCCGAGTAACAACCAAGCAGAAAAAGAACTTCTTGCAGCTCTGGCTGTAAATGCACAGGTGGGGGGCCAGGAACCTGCAGCTTTACCTGGAGAAAGGAATATTTTTGGGCCTGACTTCTTGTGAGTGACTGTGGCTCTTGCAGCACTCTGGATGTTGGCACAAGAAAAATTCTCAGCAGATCACCTCTTCTATGAACTTTTTTGTTTTGTTTTAGAGTTAGCTGATAAATTCTGCCAATTTTAACTGGGTTTTGTGACTTTTATAAGATCATCATTGTAAGAACTGTCTACTTGCAGGGCTGGGTGTCCTGTATTCTCATGACTAGACCAGTCTGACTCTTACAGGATCCTTGATGCAAATTAAAATGTGTTTTTCTGCAGTTGAGTAAAATGTGCTCTTGTGTTTTGTACCTTAGGTTTGCAGACAACCAAGCCAAACCACCCCCTCCCCGCCCCCAAACCATCCATGAATCTGCCTCATGTGTTGGCTTTACATGGGCTGTTTCAAGGTCCCAGCACTGAGAATTGCTCTCAGCTTTGTGGACTGTATCCCTTACCTTGGAGGCACTGTACCTCTCCTCCCAGCAGGATGGGGGTAGATGATGGTGGTCTCTGCCCAGAATAGCTCTTGTGTAGGCACCTTAATCTTTCTTTTACCAGGCTGGCCACTGTGCTATCTAGTTCCCTTCTTCCTTGTTCCTGTCATTTTTTTTTTCTGTGGTATTTCTTCATCAGCTTTAGGCCCACAGCTGGTTTCTGACTGTTTCCCCAACTGCTTTTACACACTTAGTGGCCTTTACTTTCTGTGGTTTTGCAGTTTATCCTCTGAGAAGTAGGACCACATTGCACTTCTCAGGTGACTGAAGCATGGGAAGTAAAGCCTCTAATTTCAAAATAATTTAAAGATGTTTTAAAACATAGAGTATTGGTTTGGAGGTAAATCTGAGCCATGCCTCATGGGTTTGAGTCCCATACAGTTATCTGGAGAGCTCACAGTGCTCTGTGTACTGACCTAAGAAGGGAGGGAATTGGGAGAGGTATGTGCTGTTTCTTTTTTTTCCTTCTTTTTTTTTTTTTTATTTTAAGAATTGAAATGTTAAATAAGAAAAATAACAAATGCTGGGAAGCTGGGGCTGTAGATATTTGCACTGGTTGTGTGGTGCAGAGATTAATGAATACTTGAATAAGGAGTGCTGTGATGAAATATGCTCTTGCTTCCTTGGAAATATCCCAGCCAGGCTCTGTCCTTCATCCACGGAGGTCCCCTGTCCTGGTCTTTCTGACCATCCTGGAGAGGAGAACACTGAAACTGGCTCACAGTGAAATGGGAGATTATCTGTTGTGGTCCAGTGCCTTTAATGAAACTATTTGAATGAGTAAGGGATAGTGTGTGGGTATGAGTCACCCTGGAACTACATGTTCTCTCCAGGACAACCTTCGGGAGGAGGGGGCGGGCAACATCTGCAAGGATTCTGGGGAGAAGGTCACTGCAGGCAAACTGTGTTATTTGATCACTGGTGAAAAGAGGAGAGGGAAACGCTCAGCTCCACGGGCTGGCAGTTGCTAAGCTGTATTTGGACAGGTACACAGATGATTATATCTGATTAATACCAAGGAGCATTACAGTCGTTAACAAGACAAGATTTGCAAATTCCTTGTCAGCAAATGCCTTTAGGAAGTGTACAGCAGGAAATAAAGAAAGGAGTCCCTGTCTCAGAACCCACAGCCATTTCTATGTTGCCTGAAGACCTTTCTTTTACCCTGTGCAGTTGAGAGACATTTCCTGAGTGCAAATGCTGTCTTGGGACTAATGCACTTTTGTCAGTCTGTAACAGCAGCAGCACTATGGCATGTTGTAGGAGCATATATAATGTACAGGTTGTGTCTGTAGCTGTGAAATTCAGGGACTTCAAGAAGCTAAAAAATTAAGTAAATATAAATAAAAGTTATAAACAGTGTATATTTAATAAATGCATTATTCCAGTATTAAATCTGCATTAGACAAAAGTCTAATGATCAACAATGGAGAAGCTCTTCCCTAGTAGCTAATTTTAATGTCATTCCAGACATGCCAACTCGTAACTCCTTCCTATCCTGTTATGTATTTTTTCCTGAAATATATTGTGTGCAAGATGAACATTTATTTATTTATTGCAAGCAAAGTAAACGTTTACAGTTTACCAAAGAGCACTTTTAAAAAGCATTTAACAGAGGGAATTTTTCACTGAGGCAAGGTTTGATTACTCATTTTCACTCTGATTATTCAGAGTTTGGTTCTGCACTTAATAGAGTAACTCCCATGAAAATCTCTTTAGTCAAATGTATCCCTGTGGAAATACATTGTGCTGGATTTGATTCCCTGGGTTTTGTTGGGTTTTTTCTGTATTTTTTTTAGGATCTTAAGTGGCTTTTCATTTCATGGATGACAAATAAGGGAAGTTTCACTGAGTATCTCTGTGTTCAGAGGGAATCAGTAAGGTTTCGCTTCCCTTTTGCAGGAGCTGTTGGACAAAAAGGAAGACACCTCTAGTGTTTCACTGTAAAAAAATTAAAATAAAATGTCCATTCAGCCCTGGCTTAAGCTATCTGATAGGGAGCTGGAATTTATCATTGAAACAGTCTTCCAGTTGAACTTCAGCTCTTCACAATGGACTGATCTTGGGGTGTCTCTGTCCGGGGCTGGATCAGCTTGCTTGATGGCAATAATCAACAGCAAAGGGAGTTAAGTAGCAGCAGAAAAGCAACCACTTTGTCCAAACTTGCTCTAATTTTCCCAGTTTTATGTCCCTAGTTCTGCCCATTCTTTCATGTTAAAGAGTCTAATTAAGTAAACCTGTGAATTCCCTGGACTATTTTAATGATATTTTGTGCTGACTGTATGGGGCTTCTCTCTTTTGAAGAGGTAAATGTGAGTTCTGTGTAGGCAAGAATAAGAGTATAGCTTGCCACTTTGCTTCCTGGTAGAAAACTCTCCTACTCCCTTGGCGGCTGGTTGTTCTGCTCCAGAAAGTTGCCCTCTTCCCAGGAACGGAAATAAAAGCCTCACAAGTGCCACATTTTACGAAACAGCTGCAGGGGCTTTTGTTACCAGTTTGTTACAATGGCAAAAATGAGACTTTAATTTCCAGCGCTTCCAAACTGATTAGGTCGGTTTCTGCCCTTCTCCACGCCCTTCTCTGGCAGCCTCAGCTGAGCCTGCAGTGCCCACTGCTCCGGGCATCCCTTCGGGGGCACCCACGGTGCACCGGCTCCTGTGGCCGGCGATGGTGCTGCAGCACAGCCCCCGGGAATTCCAGCCATCCCAGCTCTATGTGCAGAGGCTGATGGGGAGCAGCAAAAACATACCAGAGGAACACCCCACATCATCTGAACTCTGACAGAGCTGCTTTTCAAATCAAGGGATTCATTCATTGTGCAAGTCCTGAGGTAGCCTGGAGGGAACGGACACAGAGACTGTACCAATGAAGTCATAATGCATGTGAAAATGCAGACAGTATTTTTTTTTTTCTAAAAAAGATAAATTGGATCAGCATAATAGTGCAATTCCTTCTAATTTAACCACTTTGACAAGAGGAAATGTTCTAAAACACTGAAGATTTAGCTGTGCTATTCATATCAAGTACACACAGCATCCCTCTTGGAAATCTCCTTTCTTCCTCATCCTGTGAATAACCTGAGCTAGAACAGCTGGGTAGGGAACAGCTCTGTCTTACAGATGCTGCAATTCAGATTATATATTTTATTAAGCTGAAATGAGAGACACAGCGAACTCTCCCAGGGAGTTCAGAAGTTTCCACCCTTCTAGTAATTGCATACTGTACAGGAAATGGAGGTTAAAAAAAATTACAAAAAGTCATTCAGGGTATCTCTAATAGAGTCATTGCCTTGAAATAAGTTCTCATCTCAGAAAATCTTCTGAAACCAAGAGTCAGGAAAGCCTTTTTTTAGTTCTTGGTATTTGTCAATAAAAAAGAGCAGAGGAAGGTGTCCTAGGCCCTCCCCAATGCAGCCTCTGTGTGTCTCCCACCACTGTGCAGACACTGCATTGCACCTCCATATTTAAAGCTGAACCCTTGAGGCCTCTGCCTGCTCAAGTACCTGCACAGATGTGTTGCTTCCTCCTGTTCCCAAAACTCCTTTCCCCGTAGACACCATCTTATAAAAAGTGTGATATTTGCTATTCCTGCAAAGTGGACACTGAAAATGTTAATCCTACATGCAGGCAGACAAGAACATTATCATCTCACCAGAGGGATGTAAGATAAAAACTCGGCCCTGGCCTGAAGCGAGAGCTCCAGGTCGCTCTTGGCCACAGCAGATCCCTCTTGCTGTGGGAGCACAGCTGTGCGGGGTGCTTCCCTCCAGCCACCTGGACATCTTACAGGGAGAGCAACGTTTTCCCTCCTCCTTCCTCTCCTTTCCTCTCACAACTACTACTTTAAAAAAATAAAAAAAAAAGAACGAAAAAAAGCCCAAACTCAACATTATGCTGTTGGCTCTTGAGAATAAGGTTGTTTTGGCAGTTGCAAGTCATGACAGTCACTATAAAAGGGAAGCTTTATTCTCAGTTTGTGCTTTGTGAGGTAATTCTTAAAAAAACTGAGAGTACTGGGAGTGTTTCACTTTTTTTAGTGCCAGAATGATCAGTTTCCTCTCTTGAGTGGAGAAAGAGAGAGGATTATCTGGGAAACTGAACACTTAATTTTTTGTTTTCTTCAGTGCCTGAGTCATTAACAGGTGTATGGTTGAGGACCAGAAGGTCCTGTACCATCTTCTCATTTCTTCTAACTGCCTATAATCTACTGCAAATTGACCATTAGCTTCATGTACCTTAAAAGAGGCATTGTGTACCCCTGGAAAGGAAGGAAATAATTGCTTGCAATTTATAGATAAGATGCTTATATAGGCTTCACTTAGCCTGTCCAAATTCATAAAGCTAAGGCTCCCCAAGGTCTGGTACAGTTTTTGCCTGCTGGATTATAGTGAAATTACTTTATGCTTCTGTAGGAAATTGAGCTCTTTATGTACCAGGGTTACCTGAATTTCTTTATATGTGTCAGGTACTTCATGATCTGTTAGTGAAAAAGGGGTTTGGGGATGTTCATGTATTTTATTTGGTCTATTTTAGAGACTAAACACAAGATCGAATGCGTTCCACTAAAATAGCTATATTTGAGTTTAAATCATTACAAATGCAAAAATCTTATGCAGGAAAAACGCTGTAAATTTTAACATTAACCTGATTGTGCTTCCTTTGAGGCTCCATTAGAACAGTAAATTAGTTACGCTACAAATCACCATGCTATGCAAAATACTTGTTTTAGTTCTGTCTTTGTAGTGTCCCTGCCAGAACTAGTCCATGATAGTGGCTCTTAGGAAAATTGAACAATACGTAATACATAAATTAAGCAACATGGAGTACTTGTGGGATTATATTTGTATAAAAAGTGCAGCTATATCAGCTCTTGCAAGATTAGAGACTAGTAGGATGTTCGGGAAAACCTAATTTATACAGGATTTCTGATTAATGTCCTTAAATTGACATGAATCTCTGAGTTAGCACTCTGTTAGTAATATTAATATGCATCAGTAATTATGAGAATAATTATCAATGATTGTTCTATTTCTTTCTTCCTGAAAATGTCTATGCAGTTAACAGCAGTGCCACTGACTTTATCTGGGGAGGGATTTGCTTCTGTACACATGGTAACACAAGTAGTGAGCATATCTGTATTCATTAAGTTAAATTTTAGTAAAAGATCGCAGTTTGGCTGTACGATAGAACATGTCAAATCAGGAAACACAACAGATCACCACCTCTAGCACACATAGCTGTCCAAGCAAGAGAAATGGGCAATACAGAAATAAACAGGTTCTGTGCTAGGAAATGCAAATCTATGCACACTGGAAGTGAAAAGGAAGGTGTTTGAAAGGCACCAGATTCGCTTGGTTTACATTGTTGGAGGAGATCAGGAAAATGTAAAATCAAGTTATATAAAAGAAATGCTTAGATTTGTAATTTTATGTCTCGAGAAGACTATTGTGCACTTCTGTATTCACATTTTAAGCAAGATGTGTAAGAAATAGAAATCCTTCCATCTTTACTTTTAATAATTTTAAATTATAGAGAATTATTAGACAACAAAATGTAGCCTGTGTTTTCACTTAGTTTCTCAGAATTTATTCTTTTCTTGTTGCTTTTTCAAGTGTAAATATTCAACAGACAATAAAGAGGCATTAAATTTATATTAATGCTTCAGTGAAGGCTTTTTGTCAGTAAGTATCAACTGGCTCATTTAAGTACTTGGAGTTTTTGTGTTTCTTTGACATGCAGCCAACAACCAAATTCCCTGGCTCTTCTGTCCTCTTTGAGTGCTAGAAATGGCTAATAGTGTATTAAATTGAAAATCAACTTGCAGAATATTACAGGGACAGAGCATTCAGTCACATATCTGACAAATTCTGTATCTATATAACAAATCACATCTGATGGAGAGAAACAAGGTTGTAGGGGAATGGATTAAGATCATTTCTTACACTGATATCTTTCCTGTACTTAAAAGCACTGTAACAAAAGTAAAAGCACAAAACGTTGTGGGCTGGGATCTTTTGATTCTCGTGTCAACCAGATGTTTGCTGGCCCTGTCCATTCCGACTGAATGTATCAGTTTGGCATGTGTGGAGGAGAGGAAATGGTTGACATCAGTGAAAATGTTGCCTGTAGTGGTCTGCTCACTATCTCTTCCATCTGAGGCTGCTTACCCTTTCAGAAAAGCTAATGTGAGCTTATGGTTTGTTCTGAGAGCTGGATCTGGAAAAGGCCCAAGCTGTGTGAGGAGTTGTCCTTTTCTTCCTCTCAAGCCAGCGGAAGATTACAGGCTGTGTAGACCATGACCCTTAGATCATGGCCCTGAGATATTCCCTTGTCCCTCACGTTCATACAGGATGCTCTTGCTGACAGATGATTTACAAGACAGCGGGTGTTGCAAGCAGAGGCCAAGCAGTGAGTGAGTTCAGTGCTGAGCAGGAAGCCCACAGGGCTGCACAGCACTTCGGGAAGGGACTGCAGGAATGTCTCCTCCACTGGGCCAAGGCATGCAGAGCTGTCACTGAAGTTGGTTGTGATGGTATCTGCAAGACTTAAGTGGATCTCACCAGAGCCCAGAGTGTCTTCACCTCTCCAGGTTTCCATATGTTCCTGGGAGAAGGCTGGTTACGCTGCACAGAGTAACTGGAGACGTGGGTGCAGTGCTGTATCCAGCCCTTGGGGCCACTGTGACCCTCAGGGACATTTTTTCCATGGCGAGAGCTTTAGGAGCAGAGAAGGGACTTCTCTGGCCCCCAGGCAGTACAGAGACATCCACTGGTGTTACATTCAGAAAGCCTGTGAGCTGTGCTTGAAGACAAGGCACAGATTCATGCACAATTCCTGTGGAAGGACAAACATTTGGTTGGACAAGGAGATCAGAAATAACAAGAGGCAGCAGGTTAGGCTGGGGCTCTGAGGCGAGTTGTGCTGTAACCAGTAATATGTAAAGAACTGTTAAAATAAAGGAAGGGAATAAGGAAGGAGAAAGCTGAGTTTAGAAGCTGCTGAATTCTTAGTCTAAAACCAGGAGTAGCTGACCAAATAGACTGACAAGGGCTTGAGGAAGAAAAATGTTAGTACAAGGATCTTGAGAAATCCCTTCTTCATCATCTCCGTGCTGCTCATTTTGTTTGCTTTGTGTTGTGCCCTCCTCAGTGGTGTCTTTTTTCTGCCTGAAAAGTCTTGGTCTATTCTGTGAATTCGTTTGTGAAAAATGTTCCATCCCTTTGATTGATTTTCCTGCCCATGACTGTGTTTGTCCTGTCCGAGATGGGGGCGGGCAACGTATTATAGTCAGTATATGAGTGAACTGTGGGTGTATATAGTGACATAGGAAGTTTTTTTATTGTGTTACTTACTCTTCATAAAATTCTACCTATTTTGTCACTTGCTGATCCCTGAGCTGATGTATTTTATAGAGCCTCTTATTGCAAAATACCTCTATTGCATATAATAACCAGAGTCCATCACTGCGTGTATAAAATTAGGACTTTTTTTTACTTTATGCATCACTCACACTTATAAACACTTGAGTTTCATATGCCATTTTATGACGGATTATAATATTGTCATGCAATTTTCTATGGCTGCCTTTAGTTTTTACTACACTAAAAACCACTTATCAGGAAACCTCATCTCACTCTCCACTTGCTTTTCTAAGACACCGATGAACACTTCAGACATCACAAGCTCCAGTGTAGATTTCTTGTGGAACTCCATAGTTTGTTGTGGAAAAGTACTACTTTATTTTTTAAGAAGCTATTTATGAGTGTGAAGATCTACTATTTTTTGACCTATCATTTTTGTATCCTACTCAAGCTTAAAGCTCCAAGGGAGAAAGATCTGTCATGAGCTCTTTAGGGATGCAAGTAAGACACGTAAGATAATTATATCTGTGTTTGCTGATTCCTGAGACCAGATTTTGGAGCTATAACGCCTTCTCAGAGAGAGAATCTGTATCTATACATCTCATTGCCCACATGTCTCATGGTTCCATTCTTTAGTATAATTTCTAATGGTATCTATGGATAGTTTGTGGATCACTCTCCAGAGTCCTTAAACTGGGTATCATCTTTACCAATTTCCAGTCCTCGTGAGATAAATTAACCACTGCAGCTTCACCTTGACTTTGGTTAGAACTCACACTTATCTCATACTTTCTTCTGCTTTATTGGTTCACTCTAAAACTTACTCAGGCAAGTAGGTGTATCGCTCATGACATGCCCTGTTAGGGAAGGTTGTGTCATACCAACATCCTTCACACTGCAGCTGCTGGTATCAGAATTCATTCAGTCTTTCTGCCCTGTGTGGAGGAGCCTTTCACACTTGCATCATTGTTTGGTCTCCTGCAGACTTTCTGCTCTTCATGCATTTGAAGGAGGAGTGATTGTATTCCTTATGCCTGTGGAATATGTTATTCTTTAAAGTCTTTTAGGCCTGCACTAAGATCATTTTAACTTTAATTTGCTTCAGTTCTTTTTTTCTTCAATTGTACCCAACTTTATGTTTTCAGAGAAAGCCTGCATTTCTAATACTCCGGGGCGCATTTGCCATTCCAATCTCTTCAGTCTTCCTCAAATCTTACTTGTCCATTTCTGTCATTCCTGTAGTCTTCATGTACAAGAATTTCTGTTTTACCCTCTGATTTTAATTTTCTTTTAGCAAGCTTTGTACTCTGTACTTGCAGCACTGCAGTGATGGATGTTCTGCTCCTACGAGCAGGAGTGTGGTGTGGGTGTTACTGTTCTTGTTAGGAACATATTGAACCAGGTGCTGTTCGTGCCTCAGGGGCAAGCAAAGAATTGTTTCTGCTCTTGTGTATTTTCTGACCAATTGCTTCATGGTTTTGGTTTTTGGTGTTTTTTTTTTGTTTTTGGTTTTTTGGTTTTTTTTTTTTGGATTTTTGTTTGTTTGGGGTTTTTTGGTTGGTTGGGTTTTTTTTTGTGTTTTTTTTTTTGTTGTTGTTGTTTTTGGGTTTTTTTTGGGGGGTTTTTTTTTGGTTTTTTGGTTTTTTTTTTTTGGATTTTTGTTTGTTTGGGGTTTTTTGGTTGGTTGGGTTTTTTTTTGTAGGGATGTTTTATTTCTTTTTAATATAATACTGGTCATAGAAAAACTTGGAAATGTTAGATTTTTAAGGTGATGTTCAGCAAGGGTCTTGAGAAACTAGGTAAGAAAATTGTCTTAATCAGACTTTGATTTTTTTTTTTAATTTGGTTTTTAGTTTAGGAAAATAAAATCTTAAAATTGATTTCTCAAAAGTCCAACCAAATGATCTCATGTGAAACAAAATTATTAGCTCTCATTTCAAGCAATTGTTTCTTTAAGATAAAATTGAAGGTGGTCTTGATATGAAAACACAATTTGAATCCAAACCTTTTATTCAAAATGCATGAGATGTAGTATTTTGCTTAGAATTCTATTTGTGGCTTTGGCACAAACAATTAAGTGAAATCCGGACAAGTATTCTTGTTGTTACCACCAAGTTTGTAATTCTGCCCTTTTTCTTGCTTATTTCCTCATCCCATCTTTATCCATATCTAATTGAAATTTCTTCATGCCTTTCTGGCAGGGATTAAGAAATCCTAATGTCACTCTGAGCTTCAGTTCATCCAAATATGAAGTGGCTCCTGCAGGGCTGGCATGTGGCAGGTCACTGTACTCCTGAGGGGAGAGGGCAGCTCTTGGCACATCAGAAGGGCTGTGCCAGCCATGCCCCAGCACCCCAGAGCCTCTTGGGACAGCTCTGCCCTGTACTGGGCTGCTGTGCCCCTTGCCATGGCCAAGGGAACAGTGAGGGAACCCCTCCCTGGTATGTGGGGAGCTGCTGGCCCAGCCATGGAATGTGAGAGTAGCCACTGGGGTAACGTGTGTCTGGGGTGCATCCCATTTGTGGTGACTTGCTTCCCAAAGCCAGTGCCCTTTCTTGGAATTTGTTAAGCTATAACCTTCATCATAACCTATAATGTTTGAGCTATAACCTGTGCTTCCTTTAGTTGTACAATGATACTTTTTCTGAGTGAAACAAAGATAATACAATTAATGGAGATCACTGGTGTTTAGATTTTTCTCATCACATTTTTTATTTCCTAAGGCTCTCTGGTCACATTCTCCAGTTCCTGACTGGATTGGTTCTCCACTTGTTTGAAATTGGGCAGATGGCTCCTCTTCTTTTGATGGTATTGGAGGAGAAAGGTTGATTAGCAGTTGGTTTATCTATCATCTTTTGCCTATAGCATGAGATAAATGTGGTTGGGTGAGTGTAGCATCCTCTCTGCAAAGTGCCTCTTATATTGTGTGGAAGAGGACAAGTCTCCCAGTAATGACAGAACACAATGACGCACATCACTGTGACACACAGTCTATTGTGATGCTTCTCACTACCCAGTGAATCAATCATTTGATGGATGTGATGAAAAGATTTAAAATATGTCAGCTAGTCTATAAGCCAAGTCCTGACACAAGCAGCATTGCAGCATCCTTTTAAGTAGCAGAACTTCCTCCTTTTCCCTGATAGTTTCACTTTATATAACACTAAAGAAAGTCCAGAAAATTATACAGTAAAACCACTGTAGAAATAGGGATTCACTGTACTTAAATTATTTTTAGAATTATTTTTAATAATGGGAGAGTGGGAGAATTCAAATCCGTATGTGGAACTAGGATCAGCAGCAGTGCCTGCTGGGGACATTGCACATGTGGAGTGGATGCTCAGTTGAATCTCATCACAAACTAATCCGAAATAATAATGTTTCAAAGGGTTTTGGGGAAGATTCCCTTTTCAGGTAATTAATGCAAAGTAGTTTAAAAAAAAATCCCATTTCTTCACAAGTGCCATCCCATCCCCCTCCAGAAAGCAATAGTCTGACATCTGCTACTGCTCTGCCTGTTATTATTTGTCTTAGAACCTCTGCCCATTCTTTTGCTTCTACAGCTGCTGCTGGTGTTTCCTCTTGGTGCTTCCTGCCTCCCTGGCCTAAATTCCATCTGACACCCTCTTGCCCCTCTGGCTTTCTGCCCAGCTGGTTAAGAGCTGGCATTCAGTTGACTGCAGCACTCATTTCTGCAGTAGGAACATAAAATAATATTTGGGTTTAATTTTCTTTTGAGAAGCTCTTCAAGATCCTTTCATGAAGGTAATCTATTATTTTTTCATGCTGACCCTTCAGTTTGATCTTTGCTCTGCAGAGTATCTTGTACCCGTGTGAGAATTGTCACTGCCTTTAAAAGCTGCAGAGAAACTTGGGGCAAATTTCCTGCTTCAGAAACCATAATGAGTTGGTTTGGTTGGGGGAAGTGGTGGAAAAGGCAGTTTTCTCTTTCTGTTCAAGATGACTGTACAATCTCACTCTGGCAGCATCCCTGATATCTCTGCTTTCTGTAGACACTTGGCCAGTGGCGGGGGGGAAATGGAAGGAGGAATCCAGGCTGTGCCTTCTCTCTTGTTCTTTCACTTTGGGTCTCTGAAACCCCAGAGAAGGTGGTGCATGTTGAGTCCCTCCTTCACAGCACTTTGGGAGATGCTTCAGTTTTCAAGAAAAGAGCAAATGGCTGTCTGGGCCTTTCCATCAACACAGACAATAGTTGGGAACTGGAGAAGGGGCAAGTAACTAAAATTGCAGCATCTTCTCCTGTGTCACCTTAAATTTCCCAAATCTAAGGCATTTCACTCAGTTTGCCCATATTATGGATGACATGGCCAAAATATTTCAGTTTTTGAGAACTAACAGAGATGAAAACTTGTCCTCTGAAAGATGAGACGTTTGAAAGAGTTCAGAGCTTATGGCAAGAGCTTATCAGCAATATCTCCATATGGATGATCAATATGGAGGTTTTTCTCACTGTTTTAGATCACATAGGAAACATTCCTGACTTCTGTACTAGCACTGGTCCCTGCCAGCACGCTGAAGGGTGGGGAACCTGCAGACCTGATTATTTGGGAAAGGCAACTTTTCTTTTTTTCTGTCCTGAAGCTATCAGCTGTATTCTGTTAATGGACAAAATAGAGTTCTGATGTAATATTATCCTTTCAGCTGTGAAATAACACCTATCACACATAGGGTTTTTTAATTTGGAACCAAAATAAGTCCTGGTGGAAGAACTTGCTTAGCTACACTGCAAGTAACCTGATGTTGGCTTGTGCACAAAAAATAATGACTTTCTAAAGTGGCTAAAGTGAAGCACTACACCTACAGTGGGATGTTATCACTTGTCTGTCCTCTAGATGTGGAGCATTTCCTTGCACTGGATAGCTGTAAGATGTTACCTTAGGAGATAATGCTGTGCAGGCTCATAAACCTTTTCTTTACAGATGAAAATATTTCCTGAGCAACACACCAGGATCACTAGTGCAGTACAGAGATCACCAGGGAAAGGTTAATCTGACATGAACACAAGGAGTGATATCCTAACTGGTGTGTGAAGTCACAGAGCTGTGCCCCACGAAATAGTGGCCAAGGACATGTATTCCAACCCGAAAACTGGAGACTCATAAATTATATGGAAATACCAGTAAATTAAAAGAGCTGTTATGATTTCCCTTTTTCTTGGAGTTAGTTGGTTATCTGTGTTGGAGGGGCTGAATGCAAGAAGAGACATGGATCTGAAGTACCAGGTTCTGTAAAGAAACAATTTCCAGGTGGAGGGATCAGCCTGTTTGGAGGCACAAGGTTTGTCTCTTGCAGCTGGCCTTGAATGATTATTTCTCAGTGTTTCGCTGTGGTGCTGCCCACACCACAGTTAAGCAGTACCAGAAACTAGGAAACTAATTAGAACTTGGAAAAATAGGTTAAAACTTAAGAGGCAAAATTTTGTAGCCTGTGAAGCACATAAGCTTCATGTAGTTTTGTGTCACTGCAGTGTGCTGGGGAAGAGTAGGAATAGTCTTTTGCCTAAAAAGCTACTTATTAAGAGAGCCAAGGCCACCGAGCACTGTCATGTCTCGTAGCATATATTCCTTAAATCTGCATCTGCTGTACTGAGATTTTTATCAAAATATAAGAAAAATACTACAAAGATGATCTCCTAGAATGTTGAATAAAAGGCTGAAAACATAATATATGGGTAGTAGTGCACAGCAGTCCTGCAGAGGTGCTTGTGGTGAACTTCCAACTCATTTCTTGGTGACTCTCCTACTCCTCCATTCGGTGTGTTCCTGGGTGGTGCCATAGATTTCTGAGGTTGGTGCTGCACATAGAATTATACTGCTTTCCCAAAAAATAAGAATGAGTACAAGAGGGGTTAATTTTGACTTCTTGGTTCATTCTCAGATGGTATCTTTGGAGTGTGCTTGGCAATCTTAATGTGACACCTGTATTGATATTTATTTTTATTTGAACATAGAATTACATTGGATTTTAAGTGATTCCGTTTGGTTTGTAAAATGATATTTTGTTTACATTGGTTCTGCACGTTTGTTTTCAAAATGTTGTTACAGTGAGTTCTTAAATATTTTAATTAGCAGCACATTAAAAATTACTGTTTTCAGGGAATTAAGTCATTTAGAACTAGTTAATGCCCCTCTGTATCACTTTAACCTGAATCTAGGCTGCTAATCCTGTTGAATAACAAAAACACTGAATTTCCCTCCCTGGTTGTGCACTCAGAAAGATGCTTGTGAGTAAAGTGCACCTTGAAAGTCAGTCAAGGGAACAAAATAGAATTTTTTACATATATCTAAAACATAAAGGAACTTGGCTAATGTCAGTCATGTAGTCTAATGGAATGTCTGAAATTCCTCGGTTATCTACTTTTGTTTCATACAATATTTCTGATGATGTCCAATAAAACACCCTCAGAATGTTCCTTCAAACTAAAAAAAATGCTTTTGGTTTTCCCCATGCTTGTAAACATTTAATGTAAATATCAGTTCCTTGATATTATTGCATGTCTTTTAATATCATGCAATTTTAAAAACTTTTTTTTTTTTAAATTCCCAAAGCCCTCATGTCTCTTCCCATTACCTTTATTTAACTTGTATCAGATTTTTTGAGACCACAGAAATATCTCAACAATTAAAAATACATCATTTACAGCAGTGCCAGCCAGTGTGGCCATTGGTACCTACACATATGTACATTGCACACACGGTTGGGCTCCCCTCTGGCCACGTCAGTGCTGCCTTCCCCTGGACAGGCATCCTCCTTCGCTTTCTCTTCTCCATGCTTTCCCCTTGTTGTTCTTCTTCTTGATGTCAGTTCAGGTTCTGACCCTCCATCCAACTCTGTGCTGAGTTGTACCCCTGCCTGTACACCCTGGTTTGCTCCTCTGCCATACCTAGAGGCTGATACTCTTTTTGGGGTTAGTCCTTCTCTGTGCTAATACACGGTTAACTTGTGTTGTTTCATTAGGTCTCTTTAGGCTGATATTGCCCTGTGAAATACTGATTCAAATCCCTCCTTCCCACCTTCTCTGCCATTCTTAGCAAAGTGAACCTTTGGGGCCAGCACAGGAGTTGAGCAGCAATACATAAAACTAGAAACCATTTTTATGAAGAGCTGGAAACATCTTCAGTTGTTCTGTTGCCCTGACTGCTCTCCGGCCTCCTCTCATTCCTCTCCCTTTTCAGAGCAGGATAGTCCTACACCTACCCGAGCCACTAGAGTTCAATTGCAAATTCTGTTTGGTTACAGCAGCTCTCTAGAAGAGCTGCTTGGGTTATTTCTTTGATTTTCTTTTCCTCTCTGTGCTGAAAGCCAAGGCAATCTGGATTGAACATGAGATGTTGGTTCCTCACATTGCCAAGATCTGCAGTTTTGTTGATGGCTGTCACATGTTTCAGTTCTGTGATGCTGCTTCCTCTACAGCTCCAGTGCAAGTGTGATTTTCCCTCCTGGATAAAGAAGCACAGGCTTAGAGCCCCCAGCTTCAAATAGCTCCCTTATTCCCTGATGCAATTCAAAACTGCCCTTCTTGTTTTCAGGCCTCTCCCCAGGATTTCATGGGATAACTCCAGCCTTGCTAAATAACCTCCCCTCTTCACTCTCCTCTGTTCAGCTACAAGTGGCCTTCTCTCTGACCCTGTTGCTTCTGCCACCTGGAGCAACCTTCCTGTGTCTTGCTGCCTTTCTGACTCACCACCTACTTTTCAAATGCCATGTGAAAGCCTAGAGTTTCAACCTTGCCTTGTAACAATCTGGAGCAGCTTAAGGAAAACAACCTCTGGCTGTTACCCAAAGAGGGTTCAATAATTATTTCTCTAACCCTCCTAAAGTAAAAGGTTGGCCACCAAAAACAAATAGGAGGAAGACCCCACACACATTACCCATATTTCCTGAGAGGTAACAAGAATAAAACAAGAGCTTAAAAAATTACCTCTGCTGCCTGGCAAATACAAAAAAAATAGAGTACTATACAGATAAAGAAGATTTGTACATTGATTTTTTTTTTATTATTGTTTGTTTTTCCCTACTGTTCCCATCAGCTGGTTCTTAAAAATCACGTAAGAATAGGTGTGTGTTAGGCAGCAGTAAGAACAGAGAGGACATTTCAAGTAGAAATAAGGTTAAAAACCCAACAAGAACAGGATGACTTGAGGGACTGACTTAATGAGAGTTCACAATTTTGTACTGCTGAGGTGAACACACTCGCTGCTTTAAACCCGCTGCTCCGTAGCAGGGAATCTCTCCAGTGCAGCACCACAGACCATGGACACACTTTGCACTTTAATTCTTACATGAAGTATTTTCCGTACAGTGCTCACTGTAGTAGTGAAGTAGCAGGGCCAGAGACAAGGTAGCACAAGACAGGCTTTCAGGTTTCGGCATAATGAAAGGAAGTTTGACTAAAATGAATGTGGCAGGCAAAAAGCATTGGAGAATCAATTTCTACCAAAGTCCATGCTAATGCCCTTGGGAGGAGAAGGGAAAGAAACATCCTGGAGATCCCAAAGTGATCTCAGTGCTTGTGTCCAGCATTAATTTACTGACTGCTTACTGTTTTCTTTTCTTTCTGTAGTTCTTAAGGGCCCATTTTCCCTGTAACTTTATATATTTTTTCCCTCTGCTGCTTGTGGCTTTTCTTTGTGAATGCTCATCCTAACCAGCCTCAAGCACCTTCTTTGTGTGCTTGGGGAAGACAACACCCTGCTTCCAATTAGCAAGGCAAGCGAGTTGGCTGCAGAAGCCTCTTTCTAACGAGAAACACCTCTGATGCTTATTGTTTGTATTTGGTGCCTACTGTCCCTAGTCAAGCTCAGGAGATTGCTGTGCTTGGAGCTACAAATACAGATCTTGTCTTCATTAGGGGAAAGGTGGTTTAGATGTCTGCCGAAGGGATCCAAGAGACTTGAGCTTAATACAAATCAGTTGCTGTTTTTAAAAGGGGTTTGTTAACTTTGAATAGCTAAAATAGATTAAAACATCTGCTGTCTTTGGTAAGACTGCAGCAATGGTTAAAATCAGGAAACACCCATGATGTGGCTCAGCCAGAATTCTGCCAGACAGACTCCATAGGCAAGTCTTGTAAGCTCTCATTTCTGTCGCTGAGGCCAGTTATGGTTTCCTTTCCACACATGCAGAGCTGCTTTGTGTGAGCACACAGAGGTGAACTTGCCTCACCTAGCAAGTGTTGCACAAGACACAGCAAACTGATAGAATAGGACTTGTACCTTTGAGCAAGTTCCTCATTTCTCTGAGTCTAAGTCTTTGCTGATGTTCACCCTGTCCAAGTGCACAATGGGTAGGAAATTCTTTCACGAATGTTGACACAGCCACAACTTTCCCCTTAGGCCACTTGGCAGAGCTGATGTGGACACACAGCCCTGCTTGCTGGGCTCCCCTTGCTGCCATTGTTCCTCATGCACTTCCTCCCGGGAGAGAGCTCCCGTACCCAGCCTGGGCGTGGTGCTTCACAGATGTACCCCGTCATTTTGGGAGGAGATCTGCAATAGGGCATTGGACTAGATGACCTTTATATGTCCCTTCCAACCCAAACCTTCCTATGATTCTATGACTTGAGGTCTCAAGATTCAGGTCTACATTGCAAAATCTCCTTTCATCACTGACATTTGTTGTTTGATAGCATGCATTATTTTATTATCAGATTTCTCATATAAGAAGGAATGACATCATACTTTTAATTTGAAACTTTGTTGTACTAAATTTTACACAGGGAGGAAAAATCATCCAAGTGCAGAGGGAGAAAAGTATCATCAATCTGAATGGTAAGATGAGGTCTATGTTTTGCCCATAGTAATGAAGTTTGTTTCCTTAACAGACTAGCCAGCTTTATCCAGATAGTTTATTATATTTCAATAACTGTCCTTGTAGTATGGCATTCTTCCTGTTCTCTTTCAGTACTGCGAGCACTGCAGCCCTGATGTGAACAGTTGTTCCTCCACCATTATATCATTTATGTTATTAACCGTAATATATGCCAATCTAACTTTCTGATTAACCTTAATGTAGATAAAAGTCCTTAACATCTCTTTAAGGTTGTCTTCAGCTACTTCAGTTACTTATTCTCTTAATTAGAATTAATTTCCATACTGCTGTTATATTTAAATACATCATTTGCCTCTCTGTGGGCAAGTGCTAGTTTGGTTGCAATTATTGCATTGCAAGCCTGAGGCTCAAGTGAGGTTATTGCTTAAATAATGTATTAAAGGAAGGAGGCAATTTGGCTTGTTTTGTCAAGAAACCTGGAGCAATCATTTGTATAAAACCACCGAAGGCTCATACAAATGACACCTGTATAAGCTCCAGGGAGAATGTTCATCTCAGTTCATGCTAGAAAAACCCCAGCTTGAGAGTCATTAGTGAAGTAGGAGAATGGCAGAAAACTTCCCTCCTGTGTCTTTAGTAGGAGATTCAGGAATAGCTGAAGCAGCTAAGAAGTATCACTCATCACTGCTCCAAAATCTAAGGAGAGTGTAGACGGGGGGGATGGCTAAGAGGCTGTTGGAAACTTTTGAAATCATTGTTTTCATGCTTTAAGGGTTATATTTAACCTTCATTAAATGTTCAAGTAAGTGAATATTTTGGTTTATTTAGTGGGGTTCAGGTTGCAGTATGGACCACCACTCATTTCTGCTTTAATCTTTCCACTTGTGGAAAACATTTTGCAAGTTTAGACACTATTTAATCTCTTTCTTTCAAGTCTCTTGTCTTAAAACCAGCAATAACATGAACAAACTTTAAAAAAAAAGTCCTACTTACATCTGATATAAATGAAAACTGTGCTAATATTAGCTTTTCAGAGTATCTAAGAACTCATCACTTTCTATTTTGATAGATTGGACAGGATATCTGTGGGCTGGGAAAATTCCACTGTATTGCTGGGTTCTAGGCATGGCACATACATGCAGCAGCTACCTACAAAACCACCCAGCACTGGTAGCACACAATTCATGGCACTTGAGGGGGAGCCTGAAGTGCAATTGTTCACAGTGACTCCCTCCCAGGGCTTGTCCTGGAATAAAGGCTGTGCCCAGGCTGTCCCATCGCGACTTCTGAAAGGTACACACCGAGGTTTGATTCCTGGGTGTCCCCAGCATTTTATCTTTCTGATAAACTTTACTTGCTGGAGTGAGCTTTGATGGTGTGAACTTGCAGAGTTAGAGACATGAAAGAAGT
Source organism: Scytalopus superciliaris (assembly GCA_013400415.1). NCBI lineage: Eukaryota > Metazoa > Chordata > Aves > Passeriformes > Rhinocryptidae > Scytalopus > Scytalopus superciliaris. The sequence goes on from VXBX01004397.1 coordinate 135,390, forward strand.
AGTGAAGTTCTTTTAAACTAGCTAGACTCGCTTCCAAATAACTTGCCTGATGTTTTCATCCTGCCAGAGACTGAGAGCTGTGGGACCATATATCTCACAAGCAAATGACAAAGCTGTGATTCTTGCCCTGAAGCAGCTGCAATCCAAGACTCCAGTCCTGTGATCAGGCTGTTGGAAACTGCCACGAGCCCTCCAAGGGCTCTGTGCTAGTACTGCACTCGGAGCACACACTCAGTTTTGACACTGGGACTGCAGAATGTTGGAGCCAGATTTCTTAAGGTAGCTGGTGCTGAACTGCCACGGGCTGGAGAGGCTCAGTGGCTCCAGACCCTGGCTGGCAGTTTCTGAAAATAACCCCCAAACTCTTGATTCAGAAGTAACGTGACACTGTGCAAAGTTTCCTTCTGGGCAGTGAGAGCTGGGATCTGCCCTGTGCACGCACAAGGGCTGGATTGGCTTCGGCAGGAGCCAGCACGCTCTGGCAAAGACACAGTGCTGGAAACAGCATTCTGCTCATTCTTCTGCATGTTCGCGTTAGGGAGATTTTCCAAGGTGAAGACAGTCTGTACTAATGGAGAGGGAAAAGAGCGGGTGAGGTTATTTTGGCCTGTGTTATTTAGGAAGTCAGACTACACGTTACATGATCACCTTACAATCCATAAAAAATAAAGTACGAGGGCTAGTGGAGCTTACTCTGGGTCTGTATATTATATTGGGTCTGTAACAGTGTGTATTCAAACGGTGCTTGTAGAGAGCCGTTTCCCTCCCTGTCGCCTTTTGCTGTGCCTGTGACTAGGCTCAGGTCTTTCTGATATTCCCGTGCTCCCCGTTAATTGCACGTGTGGAGTCTGAGGCACTTCCCTGGAACCGCCGGGGAGTGTCAAGTTCAGCTTTTGTGTAAGCGCTGGCAGGCGCTGGGAGCAACTGGCTCTGGAGCCTTTTGGAGCGCTGCGATGGGTGGATGGGAGACAGATGGCAGGGAGGGGACCCGGCGGGAGCGCGGGGACAGCCCCCGCAGGGAGCCGGGGCCGGCGGGGCCGCGCCCGCCGCACCGAGCGGGACAGGGCGCTTCGCTCCCCGCCCGGAGCTGCCCCTGCGGCCGCCCGGCTCTGAATTCCTAACAACGAAAACCCAATCAACTAAAACAGCAACAACAGGGGAAAAAAACCCCCGACCTTCTAATGCGCCAAATTATCCCTCGTATAAACTCGGTATTGCCTCACTTCATCTTCAGTGCTTTTTCTGCACTACTAGAGATGTGATTCCTTCCCTGTTTATGGGTAGTGTTATGAGACTTGGGGGATGCTTTGCAGTGTGCTGTTATTATTTGCCAGAAATGCAAGTTCTAAAATCCTTTACCAAATTTAAAGCTTCTAAAAAACACGGGAAGAGATTAAAAAATAATACAGTCTTTAAATAAATTCTCTATTTCTTATTTGAAATTACGTTTTTGTTTCGAAATCCAAAATTTTAATTTGCATCATTCTATAGATTAGCAAAAACTACGAAATTTTATCAAAATTTCATTTTGGGTCAGGTAAAAGGGCTTATTTAACCCAGGAGAAAAGAGAAACAAAACAAAAACTTCTGGAAACAAAAATTTCTGAGAGCTGAAAGAAAGTGAAAAATCTATTCTTAAACTACTGGTTTAGTTAGTGAACAAAACATCTTTTGTTCCATTCACTGATCTCTGGTGCTAGGGAGGTGATAAATCTTCATCCAGCTTCTGTTCAAATGATTAAGACATATTTTCTGTATATTATATTTACTGGTAATACGATAGCTTCACTTTTACATAATGCTGTTTCAGGATTTATAAGACTGGGGGCAATTAATTCTAATATAAGTATTTGCTACCGACAGGAGATCATTAATAATTGCACGGACTAGCAGGTAGAATTCTTCAGAAAACAAGGATAGAAGGAATACACAAAATATGATTTTTTTTTACGAGTACTTTCATTAATAGATGTAAATACAATGGGGATTTAAACAGAAACTGCAAGCCAGAGTAAGCTCTATCCTGGCAGGAGTGGGCACTGCCTGCAGTGAGGGTACACTGACTTCCACCATCTGACAAGCTGTGGAGATTTTGGGAGCTCTCTGCTGCAGCAACAGGAACATAGGCTGCTGTCTGGTATAAATTTCGAGCAAATAAATCGTATACATGAATAAATCATAACAGCGCCAGTATCATGTAGAGCCCTCTGCTCTACCCAGAGCCTTGCTAAAGTCTTTACAATCACTGAACTGCTTATTACCTAATAACTATTCTGTCTCTCCTTATATAATGCCTATTTTTCGCATGAATTGCTACGTTCACAAAAGCCTCAAAAATATCTTTAGTGATCAAGTCCTGATTATACACTGCACATGAATTCAGAGGTCCTGTTCCATAACCTCTGTTTGACTTTGAAATGTGCATACCATTTCAGGCGGCTTTGGAGTTTAATGCAATCTGTTTCCACTGAAGGCAAGCAATACTGGAAATATGATTACAATAATTGTATTATGAACATGGTATTGTCATGATCAAGTGAAGGGCTCCAAAATGTAACTGATAAAATTGTAGCTTTGACCTCCATCTTTAGCTTAAAAACTCGATCCAGTTCAAATATCACTCTGTATTAGCCTCGTTAGCGCAAAACCCGGCCTAATAGTTCAATCCCCACTCCCATGAGTCACTTCACAGACAATACTCGGGTAAACAAGAGCTTGTGGGAGGGGAGAAACAGGATCCATCTTTTGATGTTGGTTTAGAGCGTAAAAGACTAAATCATGCACTGCAACAGTTCCATCAATTCCCTGGAGTCGGAGCAACAGAGAATTCGATTTAAAATGCCTGTGTAAACACACTGGGGCAAATTCATGGTTGATATGAATTGTTGTAACTTCCTTGACTGTATTTGACTCACTGAAACCAATGAATTTGGGGCTGTTTACACCATATGAGGATTCATCCCCTTCATAAATATTTATGCAAAAAATGAGAAAGTTATAGTAATTTGAAAATATTTTAACGCGGTGTTCCAAATCATACAGAACATAGTAGACTCCTTCTGCTTTGTTTTCTTATCCTCTGGCTTCATTCGGGTCCTAATTTGAACTTCTCAGCTAAATATGGAAAGAAATGTGTGAATTGTACCAGTTCTACCATGAGCTTCAGTTTGCAGAAGTGCCATTGATACAGACTTCTGCATTTATTTTGGGTGGAAAGTGTCTATTTAAATTGTGAGATCAATCGTCAAATTAGATGTGTGACTGCACACATCGTCCTAGTGTTTATTTTCTTTTCTGGCACACTTGTGGCTCTTTGGGTTTGAAGAATGTAACTCAATTGGAATGAGCCTCAGTGATAAAATGGTCATCACATAAGATGTCTTTGTGTTGTTTTGAAATGTACTATTACAAGGCATTTTAATAAACTTTGTTTTTATTTTCCTTGATTAATAACACATTTGCTTGTGAATTTTCTGGGATGTTTGATTCATGGTCTTTCCTTTCTTTTCCTTAGAACTCCTTGGTGGCAGCAGCCTACAGGAGGCCTTGTGGGACTATCCCATGGCGATCTGACCTGGTTCTGGCTTTGTCCAAGTAATTTTAGTCGCACTAACACTTTTGACCCCTGGTGTCATTGATAAGCTCCAGAGCACTGAGCGCTGGGTCAAAAAAGTTTTGAAAGATCTACAGAAAACTAAATTCTTAAAGCCATGTGATTGATATTTATTTGTTTTAATTATAAATATAGAAAATAATACTGTTTCTCTTCTCTTCCTAGTCACTCTGATAGAGAAGCTGTTTTATGGATAGTAGATTCATCACATATGTTTAACAGTATCTGTAAAGAATAGTTCTGTTCCCATCTTCTCTGCTCAATAGCTGATACGACTTGGTAGGAAAGACATTGAGCATTGTATGAGGCATTAAGCAACAGCAGCTGATCAATTCTACTTAGATGGTTTACTATAAAATACTGTCATGTTCTTTTGATTGGCATTTGCCTTTCATAGAGATATTTGGCTAATGCACTGCTTAATAGTCCCATTCTCTCTTTTTTTTCTTTTTGGTTGAAACTGGCTTTTATCTTTAAACTGTTTTTATAAAGCAGAAAACTGCATCCCTTTGAACTCATCCTCTGATGTCATAAGAGCTGGGAGCTGACATGAATTACGCTGTGAAAATACTGACATTTCGAGCTGGGTACCAGCATGTACTAAAATACAGTAACGCATGTTGTGCTCGAGAATATTTTTTTAACATACTGTTATTAGTGGCAGGCTCTTTGGTCTGAACGTCTTTGATAAGTGAAATTAGCACGCTGTTTTTCCAGCCTATGTATGGTAAATTCTTTCCCCTTTTGGGGTCAAAAAATATAAATATTAAAGAAAACTCCAAGTGTCGCTATTTGCAAGGTTACAATGTTTGTTATTAGAACTGTGGAATATGTTCAGTCTTTTAGGCAAGATAGTATGAGGGACCCATGAAAGGGCAGGAAACATCTATATTTGCTGGCAGCTTGCCTGAATCAAACATATTGCTCACAGTGCCATCCTGATGGCACTGTGGGGAAGGACAGTTCAGCTATGCAGTACGAAAACATGCCATCATATCCATATTTCATAACACAGCATGTGTCAGTCAGTCAGGAGGGTAAGTTAATTAGATGAGGTTCTTTGCAGGAAGCCAGTTCTGTGGACAGCTAAAAAAGCTGAGGATGTGCAGTGGAATTAGGTCCCTAATCTTAATCCCGTCCCAGGAGAAGCAGCAAAATGCAGGAAGCACTTTGCACAAGGCTTCCTCTGCGTCCCCCAGAGATGTCCCACGGAGAAGCCTGGTTTTAATGCTGCATTCCTTAGCACAAATAAAGCACAGCTTTACATCTTTACTTGTGCAGGACTTTAAAAGAGACTCTTATTGTACCCTACAGCATAGGTGTAGTGGGGCAGCGGGACAAATATTGTTTCCTTTATACATTTTTTTTTTCTTTAATACAACAGGATCATACTTTCCGTGAAGAAAAAGTGGACTTTGGATCTTAAGCAGCATAAGAAAATTATATAGTGCTGTGCTTACTGTAAAGAACACTGAATTTAGCACCATTTATTTCCACCTATATAGTATCATATCAGTCCTCTAACTGTTGCTTGTATAAACAGTTTTGGTTCCATCAGACAATTTTCCTGATTGTGTTAACGGGGATTGCTCTTCCCATGAGTATATAGAAAACTTGGAGATGCTTTTAATCTCCCTGTTTGTCTTATCCAAAGAAAAAAGATCCAACCAATCAAAAAGCCCTCAGCCTTTTATTATTTTGAATCTAGTCCATAGCTCCTGGAACTAACTAAAACAAGAGAAGAAGAAATCCAATGAATTTGTAAATAATTCCAATTAAGAATAGCAGTTTTGGCCAGCTCAGGATGCCTGGGCTGCGTATGGAAGCAATTCTCCTGGCTCCGTCCACTCCTGTCTGACCCGACTGAGCGCGGGCTGGTCCCCAAGGTCCCTGCAGAGCAGAGAGGAGGGGGATAGCCTGGCCTGCCTGGGGACACTCATTGCTTGGTGTCCATCATGGAGAGCACAAAGAGCCTGCTTCCCTTGCATTGGGAATGTCAAGGGGCAGCGCAGCCCCATCAGAGTGCATGGGCCATTGGGTCTGTGCAGCAGGTTCCAGCCCTGTTTGCTCTGTGGTAACAGGGAGAGCCTCGTGCCTGGGGCAGGGATCCCATGTGCTCATTGCCCACAGTAGCCCCAGGCCCCTGCGCTGCACCTGAGAGGCTGTAGGTGAAGGCAGATGTGTTAGGGGAAGAGCAGGAGCTGGAGAAAGCTGGTGGGGCTGAGCAGAGCAGCACAGCAGTGCCCTTGCAGGGAGCAGGGGTGCCACAGGGGCACTTAGGCTGTGTCTCTTCTGTGTTGTCACCATGGGTGAGCTGCACCCTCTGTGCATCCACACAGGAGCATTAGGAAAGGTAACTTCTGGAAAGAGTGCAAAGGTCTAGGTAAAAAGTGATATGGAGGGTGCATTGATGTGTGCTAAGGAGAAATAATCATTTAATCAGTAATTGCGCAGCCATTATCAGCCGTCTTAACTGCTTTTGGCTAGAAACAATTGGTAATCTCTGGTAAAGATTTCTTCTGTTTGGAGGCAGGCCTGGCTTTAAAACCACAAGATAAAGTGATTACATTCGAAAGAAGCTGTTCCTACTGAAAGAGGCCTCAGAGGGAGGACTGACAAAGTATTGCGCCCGCCCGTTTCGTGCCCGGTGTTGCCGCTTTACTCATCTGGAGTGGCCCTGGCTCTGGAGCTGCGCTCCGGGGAGGACACAAGGGTACAGGGTTTGCTCATGGAGCTTTCCCACCCCCTGCTCTCTCCTTCTTCCCATAGCACCTCATCAGACTCTTGGCCACTCTTTTCTCCCCCAGCAGATTAACTCAGGCCACTTGAAAGAAAATACTGATAAAGTTTTGCTCAGGTCAAACAATGGTGTTCTGTTAAACATACTTTATTTTCTTTAATGGCCTTAATTTTTGCCTTGGTTTTTTGTTTTCTTTTTGCCAAAACAGTGTGAAAGATATGAGAAATTTTCCTTTCTTTTTCTCTCCCAAGACAGAAAAAAAAGGGGATAAAAAAATACCCTTAGAAATAACCAAATCCAGGTAGAGGTACTTTAGCTTTGAACAAGGAAAGGCAAAAAGAAAACAATTTGTGATATTTTTCCAGAAATGGACTATTTGGAGGGAGGATAGTTTCTTGGTTAGAAATAAAGAAGGATGGGAATTATTAAAAGAAAAGAAACAGTGAAGAATAAACCAGGAAAAAGAAGTCTGGAAGAGTATGAGAGATGTAGCAGGGGTGGAGCAAATGCACACTGGGAGACCCCAGGGTACCATATGTGGCTTATGAGTTGATGGTCTGTCATCTTCTACTACCCTAAGTTCCCTAACAAAGTTATTCCAATGGGAGGGATAATTTTCATCTTCTCCAAACCACTCATAAAATTTTGAAAAAGAATAATGCAAAGAGTGAATGGAGGGGTAGAGGTCAGAAGAACTTGCAGGCTCGGTAATACATAGGAAGGTTTTAGAGGTTGAGAGAGGGGCAGGATCCCCCCAGGGAAGGAGGGGTCTGTGTCTGAGCTCAGGGGTGCAGGCAAAGGCATTTACACAGAGCTGTTTTGCTCTAAGGGTGGTGGGACCTACAAGACACAGGGTATAGAAAGGGGCAAGAAGAGGTGGAACATCAAGCCTGAACATACTGGTGATAAAAGACCTGTCGGAAGAAACTCAGGAGAAAGAAGTCAAAATTAGGAAAATGAGAAGGCTATTAAGAGGTTTGAAAGTTAGTAATTCAAGAAAAGTGGAGTTGTCTTGCAGTAGCAGCCTGTGCCCCTGCTACGCTTTCTTTTTTTGCTGCTTTGTCCAGAGAATTAGCAAAAAATATGGGAACTTTGTACTCAAGCTGAATTTATCTTTAGGTGCACTTTCTAATACTTTAGGGAGTTTTTAACATAATGGGAAGGATTCTTGGAAAACTCCCCTCAAAAAACCTCAAACTCTGTCACTGGCAGCTAGGGTGCCACTGTATTTGCTAGTGTTGGACTTGGGGATCTCCTTCTGAGCCTTCCCAGCTCCTGCTCTAGCAAGATCAAGCCTTAACTCCTAAATCATCACGTAGTAATCACTACTAATCACACAAATGACTGCCGTGACATCGTCCCACCTTGGTTCAGCGCTGCCATTCACACCAGACGTACATTTGCTCTGTGCCACTCGGCGAAGGGGTTTTATAAAGCAGGAGACAAGTCTGCAAGTTGAAGTGCAACCTCCTGAGAGGTACAAGCGAGAAACTGCTGCCAGGATCCCGCCCTTCACTGCAGTGGGTGGATGTGTTACAGGAATACATCACTTGTGCATAGTGAAGACATCTGTGGGGAAGAAAAACCCACGAAGGCAGCTGAGAGCATTGCTCTGAACGGGCTGGATCCCAGCAGGGAGAGCTGGCTTGAGCCTTGGCTCGTGAAGTGGCGCCTCTGGGGACTGGAAGCTTTTTCTTTACAGTCTGAAAATGTGTATTATGCAAAATTGTTTAATACTTGCTATTCGATTGATTTTAAAGTGGATAATCATCACTGAGCTTTAAATACACAGAGCTTGTTGGAGCTACAGCTTTTCTTTGTTAATACTAACATTAAATATTTATTCTGGATAAGGATAATGTAGTAATATGGGGAAACACCTGTGATTGAACTGCTGTGATAAGGATCTCTACTATACACTACTACTGCCAATATTTTCACAAACCTCACTAGATTCAGTGGTAAATAATTTTAATTCATTTTCCACTCCTTTTGTCTCACAAATTTGAATATATTTGATGCATGAATCTTTACAGTAGGTTGTAAACCCCAATTCATGTCTTTAAGGACCTGTACTAAATTGTTTAAGGAGTTCTGTCTGACAGAAGCCCTTTTTCTCCCTCCAGCACTAATTGGGTGATGATGATTGGGTCGTTTTGGGAAACACCAGAGCAGGAGAAGGCAGCTGGAGACAGTGTGTGAGGAAATTCAAAACCATGCACAGATTTAAAATTTTATGAAGCTACAGCAATTTGCTGTCTCACTTCAATGCAACTGTATTACCAACAGGCAGCTCCTCTCTGTTTGCTTGGACAGCCCCTTCTGTGTGGCTTTTGAAAACCTTAAGAGGGTAATTTTTCACTTGAAAAGTGGAGAATGAAGCAATGTGTTTCTCCCTCTGGCAGTTACGTGCTCAGGAAAAGCTGCTGCTGAATACCTTTGTTATATGTATATGAACGTCAGATGCTTCTTCATCTAGTGTTACATATTGTATTTTTCAATGTGAAATATCTGATAATTATGGCTTTTAAATGTCTTACTGATATACTTTGCATAAATTTAATAACTTTAAGTAGTATTTTGCTCCAAAATTGCTTAGGCTTTTTTAAAAGATCCTCTTCAGTAGGAAACAGTTTTGTGGTATTGATATTTATTTAAAAAAAAAAAATCCAGCCTTTTCACAGCAGTTGTCATCCTTCCTTGTAAGTGTGTGATTGGGCTCTTGCCTGCATGAAACTACTGCACTGCAGGACATTATTCTGAGCTTTTATTTTTGTATATATAGTAATTTCTTTTAGTACTGGTTGCTGTTAAGAACTGTGTAAACCTGGATCTTGTAAAGTCAACAGCAATTTTCCATTTGCTGTAGTGAAGCTGAGATTTCTCTTGCTTGGTGGAAAGAGAAGTTTCTCTTTCAGCCTTGTAAAAAGCCAGAGGTAGCAAAGTGATCTGTCCAAGTTTAAAGGAAGAGCAAGTGAGCCATGGTCCCACTTGATTCATCTGCATGTGAGAGACCTGGAAGAACTGTGTGTGATGAAAGGAGCTTGTTCTTTCATTTCTGTCCTTATCTGAAAATCCGTGTGATCAGGAACTACCCACATCCTGAATTATTTCAATCCTTAAAGAGCAATTGCTGTTCCCACGAGGGGTGGAATTTCAAGGTAGTGAGCGCTGCCCGATTCTGGTCCCTGCGTGTCCAGGCAAGAGCTGTGTGCTTTCACAAAGCTCAGAATCCACTTTGCAAAGTGGATTTTGCAGCAGAGCACATTTAACTCAGGCTGCTGTGAGGGTTTTGGAGTTACAAGAGTGTCCTCAGCCTTTTCCCCTCCTCTGCTGTTTTGTGCGAGGACTGAGTGCAACATAAACAGGAGTATTTTCTTGCTTCCATTCAAGCAGTTTAACGCCCACTGAAAACAGTTTTGTAATGAATCCCTGCTTTGAGTAGGAGTTCAGTTGACAGCAAAGAAACTCAGTGCTTCTGTTTTCCATATTCTCCTAACTGTGTGTAACAGGTGGTATACAAGGCACTGAAAGGCAGCAAGCACTACTTTTTTTATAATATAAGCAACAAATAACATTTCCATAATAATTTCTGTCATATTTTAAAAAGCTTTTTGATCAGGTTAAGTTTATTTGAGATAAAAGAAATGTTATATTGCTGCTTAACCTACAGATACTCCTGTTTTCTTTTAGTTTGTCTCAATACTCCTTTAAAGGCTCCAGTGAAATCATTCTATAGACTACTAAATATCCAGGAGTCGTGGTATATCTTTTCTTCTGGCTTGCAGCTCTGCTTCTGTTCTTTTTAAAAAAGCTTGTCCAGCTGGAAAACAAGATGCCTTTCTGTGTGTCAAATCCTTCCTTCATGTACTAAACTATGTAGTCACTATTATTCTTATAACTGGTGAGTGCAGGCTCTGGAGCAAACATTTTCTATTGTCATTACTTATTCCAGGGCTGTGGTGTCATTATGTAGCCCTGTTCTCTAATGAGGAATAGGCAGAGGAAACTTAATATGTAAATGAAAACTAATGATAGCACAGAGGTTCTTCTTTTTCAGCTCACCGAATTGTGCTGTAAATGGCTGTGAGCAGTTAAACTGTCCTATGCAAGCAGGGAAATGCAATGGCAACAGGGGATCACTAATGGTTTGGCTGCCTTTTTCTCTGGCTGTTTCTAGAGTATGTAAATCTGGATTATTACTTCTTTAGCCATTGAAAAGCAATGAAAAATGAAGTTAGAACCTCACAGAAAAATTGTGCATCTTTTTTAGGAGTTTTTGCTGTGTGAGTAGAGGGCTAATCCTATTTTTGGTCAAGTTATGGCCAGATCTGCCAGAGGATGGACATCCCATAGCACTTAGACAGCAGTGGCATCAAATAAAGGGCACTGCATCTTCATTCTCTAAGTGGAAAGTGGGAAATCAGCTCGGTTAGAGAGCAGCATTTAGTCTATGGTTTTCTCTAGGTGTCAGTCATATAACCAGACATGGACAACAGCTCCACAGAAAGTAATATTAACTTAAAATCAGACGCTGAGGTGTTCCTGTTAAGGTGAGGTGTTACAAACCACCTACACTTGAAGCTATCTGACAAGGAATAGACCATAATCAACATAAACCATTTATTTTTAAATGACAAGTGAGAAAAGAGAAATCATGAGAGGTGTATTTTTAAAGCAAATGAAAATTCCAACCCCAACAAAAAAAGCTGAGAACAGTGAATTTAGCAAACTCCGGTAACTGTGGAAGGATTGGTACCAATGGGCCTGTTTTCCTACACAACTGGTTGGAGACAGGCAGGGGGATGTCTGTATCACAGCTCTCACAAGGCAGAAACACATCAATTTGGTCCCTGCACATCCTTTACCTCAGCTCTGCATGGGATCAACTCCAGCCCATCCTGTCCCGCTCCCCTCTGCTCCCACCCACTGCTGCAGGGGCTGGGACTCCCTGCAGAACAACCCCTGCACCCCCGGGGCCTTGACAGGGCTCAGGGGACTTTATTCTTATTATTTTTAGCTGATTCTTTGAGTGACATAATTCAGTTTTTCTTAAGCTATGAGAAGCCTGGAATACCTGCAAACACTTTCAGGTGCTTCTGTGCTTTAAACTGGGGGCCAAATACCTGCAGGGAGCAATCTGATTTGAGGAGTTTAATGCTCTGGTACTGACATTTGCTTCAAAAACCAGCACATTCTCTAAGCTTGCTTGTAGAGCTCTCGTGAAATGATCTGGGAACATTTGCAGAGATTAAACATTTTCTTTGTTTACTTTAAAAATGACATTTACTTATCCAAACTCCTTTTTCTGTGTTGCCCTAGTGCCCATTTACATAGGAAGGCTTAAAAAAAACCCAACAAATTAAGTGAAGATGTGACTTTAAAACAAATTACTGTAACTGCATTAAAATGCTGTGTAGGAATTCCTTTTAGAATCTGAGTGCTCAACTGCCTTTAACTTAGTTAACTCTAAAGCTCTTGGTTGTGAGTGAGTTTGGAGGCTTAGGCCAATTAATTAATCCACTTGAAACTGTAATTCAGTATAATTTCCTGAGTCTGTGTCTGTAGGCAATTCTGAAGAGTACATGCTGCAGAAATGGAAACTAGTGAGGGTTGTTCTTTTTCAAAGGACTTTGATTCCCACCTCTATCTGGTAACTATTCTTCAAAATCTAGTCCCAAACATTTAAAGTTTCTGCAGTGACTGTGTTGCTGGAGACCTGGCTTTGTTACCAACCTCCTGCATGGTCTCACTATCCTGTTCATCAAATTCTCATTAGGCATTTCACTAAGAAAATGAAAGTTCCTTAGAGATCTTGTTCATATCAGCCTTCCCAAATACTTCTGAGTCTTTTTTAAATCTAATGCAGTGGAATTTAGAGAAATACTGTTAGCTTTGTAGTAAATCTTCAAGGGAAAATTCTGCTGGCAGAATGTAAGGCACATACCGATCATCAGTGTTAGATGCTGCTTTGGTATGATCTGTGCTGACCTTAATAATATGTAGAATATAGCTTAAAAAAGGTTTGGGATTGTAAAAACTGTAAGCTGTGGTGGTAGTGCAGCAGTGTTGTGTGCAGTTTCTTCTCTAGTGACCGCTTAGAGTCCTTGAAATTCTAATTTATCCTTTTCCAGTATAGAATTTAATAGCATCACTGTTAACAAAAACCAAAACAACACAGGAGGAAAAAAAAAATAAAATTTAAAAAAAAACCTTCTTGAATTTATACCAAGTATTTAATGGCAAAATCACAATTTTTTATTCCACTTAGCCATTTGGCAGGGGAAAGGCCCTACTGTGTTCTTTCTTTGAAGTCTGAAAAAAAATCTGGCCTAGGTTCGTTATTTGGGGAGCAGAGATTTGTCTTGTGTAACAATTATTCTCCTAATGCCACGAGACACGCCGGGTGCGTTGTGTTTTCCTGACACAAACATTTAGCTCATCTTTTGTTTTTATACAACTGGCTACTCAGATGAGACTTGTAGAATTTGGAAAGAAAAGTGCCTTCTAATAAGGGATTGTCTTCTCGTTAGTCCTACTGATTTTCCAAAAGATTTGGCTTTGTGTAATGCATTATAATTATATGACAGGAGAACAGTGGAGAATATGGCATAGCATTTCCCATAGGTTTCCTTTCTGAGATAAGAAAGATAAACATTCTGCTTTACTTCTCCAAGAAGAACAAAAAAAAAAAAAAGCCCTCAGCAGTTTCCTGCGAGGCATTTGGATGTGAGCTGCTCGCTGGAGCCGAGGCTTTCCACGGCCAGACAATGATCTGTGTCGTGCGGGGAAACTGGGTGTACAAAGTAAGGAAGCCCCCCGGACTGAGGTGTGTGTCCTCGGCTTCCTGAGAATGTGCCTTATCGCCCAAGGGTCCCTCCACACTCCCGCGGCTTTATCTGCGCCGCTCCCGGAGGAGGAGAGCAGCTGTTTATTTTTCCAGGGCGCTCTCTGTTCTGGGGGAAACAAGGGAGGCCTTTAATTGGATCTCTCTTTTGTTCCTGGATTGCTGCGACTTCAACGAAATCGGGAGGAGCAGGAGCAGGACCGAGGTCTGGTTTAGGGTATGCGTAGCTTGACTCTCAATGACCCACCTCTGTTTCAGCCGTGACACCCGGGCCAGGGAAATATTTTGCTTAGGCTGACTTTCCTAAAGCAGGGAGAGGATCTCTGGTTACAGGAGGAGCGAGCAGCAGCGATGCTTTCAGTTTGCTCCACTCTCTGCTGCACTTCTCCGGCCTGAATTGTGCAAAAGGGGAGCAAACACCCAGGCATCTCTTTCCGATACCAGCTGGGAAGCATGTGCTTCAGTTCCCAAAAAACCTGAGTGGGTGAGAGATTTAAAAGCTTTAGAAGGATTCCACCGGAGAAGCTGGGAAATTGCAGTAATGCTCCTAGTGTTATTGGTTAACGAGGTAGTGTCAAACACGGAGGGGTGACCTCCTCCATGGCCTCGGAGCTTTGCAGTTCCCTGCACTTTTGCTTTCCCATTTAACTTTCTCATTTGTAACTTCTTTTTCTATTCTCAAACCAAGTTTTGTAATGCACTGACATCTGCTGTGTGTTTGACTAATACAGCCACTGAAGAGCTTTGGATAAGCCTTGGAGCTCAGGAAGAATGGGGCTTGAGGAGCAGAATTTAAGAAAAAGGGGCAGGAGAGTGGGAGAACCTGGCAACTTATTATTGATACAAGGAGATAAGAGGCAGAAAGTCAGCCTGCCCTTTAAGGATCTCATAATTGTTTTGTGGAAGAAATGCACAAAGTAAGCTAATTTCAGTCACACAAGCAGCAGTTCTGTCGATTGACTGAAGTTACCACCAGTTAGAAAAAGATACATGGGCTCAATGTTTCCTTTATTTTTGGTCCAGTCAGGGTTGTGGTGATGAGGTGGGCATGCGATCCTGATGAATAGCTTTTTTGGCAGTTTTCAGAACCTGAACTTGAGAGGAAACAGTGCAGCTGAATAACCCGCCTACCTGCACAAAATACGCTGTCTCATCTACAGCTGTTCTGTGAGGTGGGAGTAGCCTCCAGCAAATAAATGTAGGTACCATAACAGGAGGTGATGCAGAATAGCATCACTTTTAAAATACTAGACCAACCAGCAGCAAAACTTCCTGCTAGTCTAAAGCTTCCCTGAAGCCTTTTAGCTGGTAATTGATTTCTGGCTGGGGTGTGAGGCAGCAGAGGTGCTCCCTGACTGTTTGGGACAACCATCCCACCGCTGCCTGTGGGCTGAAGGTAGAGCCACACATGGCCTGTGCCTCTCTCAAACCCTCCTCACAGCCCAAGCTCCTGCCCTGGATACATTTCTGCTGGACATTTCAGAGACCCAAGGCAGTGCTAATCAGAAATCTTTTATCAAAACAGGTTTAAATAAGAAACTGACCTTTGCCCAACTGAATGGTTAGGCAGTTTTGCTTTTTGTCAAAAATTGTCAGTATTTCTAATGAAAAACTAAAGCCAGGATAGGATTTTTTTGATACATTGTTCAGCTGAAAATAATTGTTTATAAAATAACACCTTTCTTTTCCCCTCAAAAAATGAAGTGTTTTGCTGATTGCAGGAAAGAATAATTCTCCTGAAGATTTTCAAGAAAATCTAACAGTCTCTCTGGAAAGAGGGGAGACTCCTTACAAAAGGTTTCTCGAAATACAGATTTATACCAGCTCTGTGAATCAGTGAGTTATGGGGTTGTGCCCCACATTAGCCCTTCCATATAGGTAATGTTATGGTGCTAAGTCTCTGAGATAGGCAAGACTCTGTGCACAGACACTTGAGCAAAAAAGGATAAATGGCCTTTTTTTCCTTTCTTCTATACCAAAACTGTCTGTAAAAACTTGGTTTGTAGATGTATAGTTTACTAGAAAAACTAGGCTTCAACTGTGTCATAAACTGTAGTTTCTCCTTTTTGTTAATTCCCAGCAAATGTGCAAAATGTCTGCAGGGCCATGACAGTGCTGGATAACACCTCACCAGCAGCAAGAACCGAAACAGAAAAGTACTTTCTCATTATGAGGAGTCTTAAACAGTAGGGGAAATCCTGCTCCTCTCAAGATCAAGAGGGAAATTCCTTTTCAGCTTCAAAAGAACCAAAATTTAGCTTAGCATTATGCTGAAAGCTGTTTAAAAGCCTTTGCATTTCTATCACTTTGGAATGGTCCCACAAGCAGGGAAAAGGGATACAGCTCTTTACACTGTTATATCAGGTTTACAGGTCAGTAGAGGGCTTGCTCCTGGGGTGGTACTTAGGAACATTTCTTAAGGGCTTGTAGCATTAAATGACTGCTGCCTTTCTTTTTTTTTTTTTTTTTTTTTTTTTTTTTTTTTGGTGGTTTTTGGTTTTTTATTTCAATGGGGCAATGTCTTCCTTGAAAATCTGTGCTGAAGTGCCCTTCATTCATTTTAATGCCTCTTATGGTCAAGCTCTATCACATTTTCAAACTGAGGTATCTGACATTAGCAATCACAATCAGCATTTAGACACATGAGTTCCCAGGTGCATTCAGAGATCCTGTGTATTACCTAGTTCTAAGAAACCACATGTACAAAAATGTGACATTAAATTACTAGTGGAGGATCCAATAGCAAGTAAAACTTTGCTTTATCCCTTCCAGCAGTGATGCTGGTAGTAAAATACTTGAATTGCCCAAAAGGTGACATGCTGCTTAAACACTGGATGATATTCCAGTCATAACATTAACTAGCAGAGGCTTATGCTTTAAGGAGAGTTGTAATTGTTGATTAATTAACTGATCAGGTGAAGCTGAACCGTTTTCTTCTCACTGGAGTGTAAGCCATGTATTGGCATGCCCTGCACATCCTCAGAACTCTCTCTGTAGGGATGCAGGGACACACAAAGCACTACAAGCTAACAAACACATCACTCAAGGGCAAAAATCTTCTGAAAAGGAAGCAGCCAAACCCCTACATTTCCTTTGCTAATGATTTAAGTCAGATAAAATCAAGATTTAAAAAAATCCAACCGTTGAGCCCTGCCCATTAAAAATGAACCACATAGTAAATTTTAGGAGCATAATAAATTTTAAATTTTTGAACTGTTAATTCAACTATCTGATGAAGATTTTAGCATATATTTAGTGCAATATGTGGCTCCATATTCAGTGGCATTGCAAGAGTGAAGCCACTTGTGAACTGGCTCAATACACTATTCAGTCATGTGGCACATGTAGTAGCCTTTCTATGCAAATAATGTTGTTTCGTGCTTAGTATGAGACACCTATGGCACCAGGAAGATGACAGATGATAATGGAGCAAGGAAGGAGTGTGAGAGAGAACTATTTCTCATATAACTGCATTTTGTTGTTAAATAACATAAGAGATGTTCATATTCTGAACATCAGGGCATCGTGGCAATTCTTATGAGCCTTGAGAGCATTTATCCCCTGTCCCAGCCGTGCCTTTGGCCAGAGTTTTGCAGGAGCTGCGCTGGCAAAGGGCTCTGGGAGATGGGCTGAATCTTTGACTTGGGATATTCTTTCCCTTTCCCGTCTCCAGGCAGCACCATCTCTGTGGGCTGTGCCAGCTGCCCTGAGCCATCCCATCGGAAAGGTGTCCGTGTGTCCTTACCCCCACAGAGCTGGTGCTGTCTGACCAGGCTGTGCTCCGTGGCTCTGGCACAACTTGTAACTTGAACCCTTGGGTCACAGGGTGGAATTACTTGTGCCTGGCCCAGGCTGGACTTGCCCGTGGGACTTAACTTCTCCTGACAGCTATTCTTATAGTGGGTCTCTCTTTTATTTGTTGCAAGGGATAGCTATAAATTGGAGGAAAGAAAGAAAACAAGCTGAAATGAAATTATATGTAAGTAAACACACTATAATAAAATGAGCAGGCTGAACTTTCATCTACATTTCAACTGGATTTGAACCAAGCCCCTTCTGAGAGTCTAAGAAGGTTGGTTAATTTTTTGTTTTGTTTTGTTTGGTCTGTTCTGCATTTCCTTGCTCTCATTGTGACCAAGAGGAGAAATGCTGGAGAGCTGTGAGCAACTCTGATATGCTGTTTCTGGCCAGGTCAAAAGTAGGGCAAGCTGGAAATATCATGCCAATTCCCATGTCTGGTAGATTTCCAGTTCAGGTTTGCATGCTTATAAGGTTGGAACAAGATTGAGATAAACTAAAAGACCTCAGGGTAATTGTACACACAAAAATCAACTTTCCAGAGTTTAGGTAGCCACACTTAAACTGAAATACACGTCTTCTTCAAAATTTGTTCTTGCCATGAAGGGAAATTTAATGTTTTGGGGTTTCATTGTGCTTCCAAGCCCACTGTTTGGTTGGGACAATGCAGGGACTGAACAGGTGCCGAGGCTCAGATCCACCTTCCACTGGCACCACAACCTGTATCTCCAGTGAGTGTGTGCTTTCAAGTTATGCATTCAAGTTTTGGGGGGAGAATATACGTAATCTGAAGTTGACTTTGGCTAAAGCTTAACTCTTTTCCTCCAGAAGGAAGAAAATTTCTTCCATCACATCACTTTTAACCTGATTCTCTGGACATGGCATGTGGTCTGATCCAACAAAACAGATTTTTTTCTCAGATCAAACCTATTATATAACTTGCAATCTTATAATCTTTGTAGAAGTGCAGTAGCTACATTTAACAGGAAACAAACTTGTGCTTCTAAATGTTTTTAAAGTGCAACATGTACTTAGTAGAGGCACAGCTACAGTCAGGAGGGATTAGATTGTCAAGTGCCACAGCTCCAACTGGGGAGCTTAGAAAATAGGAATGGCTTTCCAGGTCCAGTTCCTGCAGGCTGCCCATATCAGCGTGGTGATGCCATTAACTCCTCCTGAACACTTCAGGTTTTCAAGAGGAGGTGGATGCTGTTTGGAGGGGCATGGTAGTCCTCTCTCATCTTAACTATCCCCTCTGGATCGGGAGGGTGTTCTCTGGGTGTTTCAGCTGGGGCTTCTGTTCAGTAGGCAGATGGGGGAGAAGACTGTGTGTATATAGATTGTTTAGATAGGTAATATATACATAAATTCCACATGTGGACAGTGTATTTTAAAACAAAAGCACCCTGTTCCTGGCTAATGTAGCCCTTTCTGCAAGTTCTGGAAGACCTTGGGACATGACTTAGCTTTAAGCAAGTCCAACTGCTTCTAGTTGCTCAGAAAGGGAAAAGGAGCATGACTTACATGGTCATGATGTAGATGTCAAAATCTGAGTATATGTGTGGATTTTACAGCATGTTGCTATGTCTGTATGGCTTCGCTCCCAGGGCAGCACCTCCCCTGCAGGAACCTGCAGAAAGAGGACAGAGAGCACTGAACATGCCTCGCACAAATTCTCGAGGAGCTGCTAAAGACAAAACTCGAATTCACAGTACACAGACAGACGTGCTGCCCAAGTTCAGCGGTCTGGGTGAGTCACCACGAGCTACTCACTCAGACTAAAACCAGCGTGGCTGCAGACATGTGCAAGCATGTCCCCAATCTGGCCAGGTCTGTTGTAGGAGTGGGAGCCTCTAACACGAGATTGATCAGGAGTATCCCCAAAAATTCCCGCAGCAAAGCGCTTCCAGTGTGGACATAGCTAAGTAACAGCAAGGGCTTACTTCAGCCTCAAGCCTGTGTACAGGCTCTCCAGAATAAAATAGCTTTGCCAGTATGACTGTTTCTCTAGAAAGGCCTTTGTCAGAAAGTTGTATCAGGTGAGGAATTGCTCTTCTTACAGTCACTAATAATCCAGTTATATGGTTATATTTTCTTGGTGGATCTATGTCACCTAAATTTAGGACTCTCAACTTCTAACCAGAATAACCTTTTCAAATATTGTTTCTTCAAAGCAGTAACAGACCCTTTGTGAAAACAGACTTGGGTAGATTATATGAGTTCAGAGAGAATCATGGCTATAGTTTGGGACCCACGTTCTCAAAGAAGTAATAGAAAACAAATTTTCATTGATGTCCCTAGAGTAGTTGAAAGAAATTTTCTTAACCCTTTTAAAAAAAAAAGAAAAAAACTGAAATTTTTATAATTTTCCTTGCTTGGATCTGTTAAGCAGTGTATCTCTGCAGCAACAATGGGAGAAGACTGCTTTGGCTCTAATTTTGTTGTACAATGCTATTAATTTGCAACTTCAGGGTGATCTGGACATGAGTGGACTTGTATGGTTTGGGTTTTATTGTTCCTCTTTCCCCTCTCCCCTCT